>VZTJ01003574.1:1053559-1074255 GCA_013397795.1 Orthonyx spaldingii
CCCCCCTCCCCTCGTGGCTGATATAGGAAGACTGATGCGAACACAATACGATTCCAGGAATCCCTCACTTCCTGGAACAGATTAAAAGGGACACACAAAAGATTACTAAGGAGGTTTGCTTTTTTTTTTTCTTTCTTCCTTCCACGGAGCTTCATTTCTTCGGAGCCAGCGCTGAGACAGGTCGCTGCTCCGACTCTTCCCGCAGCACTCGGGGAGATCTTATTTATTGGTACCTATTTATTAATATTTCAGAGTGCTCTGAAGGAAGATTAGTTCCTCTTTAAATATATGTAATTTCCTTTCCCTCTGGTTTTTTTTTTTTTTTTACTTTTTTTTTGCTGCTGCTGTTTTCTGAAAAGCAGAACAAGAATACATTATTTTTTTCTAAAGCACTGAGAGTGCACGCATTTTCTTGGCCAAAGTTGCTGAAGTCTTTGTCGGACAGCTCGTCTTCTGCTTGGCTTTCCCTGTGTCTGAAACAACCTGCAGAAGGGGTTTGCTGGGACTCGCCAGCTTTCTCTCACCGTGAACCCCAACTGGAGGCTGAACTCGCTGCTTCAGGGAAGCATAGAAGGCAAGAAGAGGAGAAATCATTTCCCACCTTCTTGAAGACTTAATGCTTTTCCCTTGGTCCGGGAGTGACATGATCCTCTGTGTTCAGGGGTAAGATATTTTGCAGCCTTCTGTGAAAAGCTGTGCTTTGATAATTGTAATTAGGAAGGTTCTCTGGGACAGTTTTTCAGCTCGGGTGTGTTGCCATGTGTGACTGTCATGGAATGGGAATGACTTTGGCTGTCCGAGTGCTGAGTTCTGTGTGTATGTCCTGTGTGTCTGCGGTTTAGATTCCAAGGCCAAAATCATTCCTGATTTCCGTGCTTTCTATTGCTGGAAAACGACACGGCATTCAAAGTCTTTGGGAGAGTAAAAATAACTTGGAGTGTGTTCAGTGTGGTGGATGCAGCACCAGTGCGGACACCAACCCAACGCCATAGGTGCTCTCTAAAGTCCTTTAGGAAACAAACTGCTTACAGGGAAGAACTTCCCTGGAGTTTAGGTGCTTTGGTCTATTTCTGAGGAGATATTTACGCTAAATTAATTTAAATTTTGTGTAAGTTTGAGTGTATGTACATATACACAGCATTCAATCGGGTGACAGCCACAGGGGGCACACGGATGGTTCCACGTCTGCGTTCAGAACAGGTGACACCCATGTGCCTTCTCTGCTATCAGTACTGATGTGTTGGCACTTCACTGTCCCTGTGACCAGCTCAGTTCATCAGCTGAGGAATACCTGGTGTGCAGGAATCACCTGGTATTTTTACATATGCTGCATACTTGGAAATTGTGAGCATTTGTTTCAGTCTGAGCCATCACGTCAGTCTTTCCTACCGCTCCGGTGTATGGTGGATTTTCCTCAGAGGAAAATCTTCCTTGTCTGCTTGCAATGACAGAAGCATGGGGATTTTTCTGACATTTCCACCTCAAAATCTGTTCCACAGATAAGGAGAGCTCGTGTTTAGCAGTAATTTCCTACTATGCAAGGGGATTTGTTTTCACTCTTATTTTCAGTCTGCAGCTGCAGTTCCTATAGCCACGGCGAAGGGAGTTCAGTTTTCAGCTTGGCCTTTGGGAAACCCTTACCTGAAGCTTTTCTCCAGGGTCAACATACCAGGGCTACTGCTTCCCTTACCCACCAAGAACTTGTTATGGGGGCAGATGTGATGATATTTTTCTTTTAATGCCTATTTTGAAGACCATTTATTGCTCCATTTTCATTATCCTCTAGGATTTCCTATATCCTGGACTCCATACTCTCCATCCTATTCAGACCAAGCTCCCAGTGGAGTGTTGGGATGTGGCTGATGGAAGGGAGAGCAGATCCACACTTTTTCTTGTAGTGTTTGTATTGTTACAAAGTTTAGCTTATCAGCACAGTAACTACAAAGCCAACACTAAATGGTATCAGACATATCTGATTCTCCTGAACTTTCCTGCCACTTTCTGAAACACTAATTGTCAGACACAGGGAAGTTCATTTGCTGTTTCTCTTGAGAGTGCACCCAGACTCCCAGCTAGAAATGCCAAATTTCATGTGGTTGTTTGCTTCCTCCTCACAGATGTTGTACGAACACTTCACTCTACTCGGTCCTGATCCTCCATGTTTTTACTTTGTTTCTTACAAGCACTATTTGCAAATCCTTTCTTTGCCCCACCAATTGGCTTTTTCATGTCAGCAAACCTTCTTCAACCTGTCCTTATTCCCGCAAACTCTTCTTAACCCTCTTGCAAATGTTCTTGCATTAAAAGTTGCAGTCTGCCATTACTTGCTGATCCCTCTGCTCTCCCTTTCCTGTGCTTGGAGCTGCTCTGTTTGGTCCCAGCTCTTCTTTCTTCAACCTACGTACAAAGTTGTTCAGGACACCAGCACCTCCCAGTCTGTCAGAATTTCTAATCCTTCTCCTCTCTTCCACCATGCTCCTTTAAGCCTACAGCCGCACTGGGAGGTTCTGTAGGGGCACAAGGCCGGTGTGTAAAAGGAAAATGGGAAATGTGTGAGCCCGGCCCTTCTCCGGCTGCGGGGGAAGCATCCTGACAGTGCCTGCACGGGGTCTGGGCTCCTCCTGCCTCACATGGCACAAAGTGTAAGGCAGCAGAGCACGAGTACAGTGGGAAACCTCATCTCAAGCACATGGGCTCTGTAAAAGAAACCTGCTGACAAATTCACACAGTTGATGTGGTTTTTGGAGGTCTGAACTGTGAACTGGTACAGCCCTTGACAGTAACAGCTTTCCTCCCAATTCACGGCAGACATTTCCCTGTGTAGCTTTGCTATCTCCCCCTTCCTTGCCCGTCTCTCATCCCATTCCTAATTTCCTCTCTGAAGTAGGTATATAAAAAGAAAAAAAGTTCCATGCTATGAGAAGTTTTCTTTACGTTCCGAACCCTTCTGGAAGGGTAGGCCAGAAAAATTTTCCAGGAGAAAATAATTCAGAGAGATCTGGCACTTGGACTGCAGTATCCAAGTTCTGGAGAGCGAATAGTGCAGGACTCATTTTCCTTAATATCAGTCACAGTCATTTTCAGCTCAGGGAACAGTCAGTAAGAGAGCCACTGCTCTGCCAGCAGGCCTGGGACACCCTCTTTGCAAAGCACCAATTATTAATTAGGTTCAGCACGGGGAAGGATCAGAATCACAGAACATTCTGAGTTGAAAGGGACCCACAGGGATGATCGAGTCCAACTCTGAATGACCTGTATGGGGATCAAATCCATGACCTTGGCGTTATTTGCACCATGCTCCAAGCAACTGAGCTGGTTTATGGTCCTCCTTGTGCAAAATGAGGGGTAATGGAGCATTGGGAATCTCTTTTCCTCAAGGAGACAGGTAGCTAGGCATTTGTGACGACCGGGACATTAAGAGGGAGACATCCAAATATCTTGAAAAATGCAACCCTCAACACCTATAAATGTATCTCAGGGAGGATTTAAAAGAGAACTTGGAGCTTTCCCAACAATGTATAAAAATATGTCCAGATGCACAGTTCTGGGAAAGCCCCTGAAAATGCAGGTCCTGCGACCGGGGTCCCTGGTGAGGACAAGGGCCAGCAATCACTTTTATTCAGCCTGGCTTCCTACCCATTCATAGAAATTAAGAAACGTAGATTAGATGCCATGAAAGCCAAGCAGGTATCCTGCTTCTGAAATGTGATTTGACACAGGGAAAAAGAATGTTCTTTCCTAAATACCAGCAGAATAGCAAGGGGTTTGCTGTGTATTGCAAGGGCAAGAAGTCTCTCCCTGTAGATTTAAATTTACCAGTGGTTTTACAAAACCTTACTCCAAACCTCCACGGTTTGAATAGAAATGCAGAACTGTGGAACTGATGGTGGCTCTCACTCACAAGGTGTGAAGGTGCTTTCAGGTTCTACTTTTCTCCCACATCCCTTCTTCTTGGTCTCTGTCCCATACGTGACACTCAGCAGTTTGAGGTGGTGGAGTGCAGCTATGATCAGATGCAGATCAGTTTCCAACACATTTATTTCTGTACCTGAAGTGTCCCTGTTCACACAGAGCACAGGGAAAGAGGGAGATCTGAAGGGAAGCACATATGACTTCAGAGTCTCCTGCTTCTCTTCAGTGATGTGGGGAGGTGGCTGCACCCTGTGCCATCACTGTCAGCCCCAGCGGTGCTGTGACAGTGTCACACTGAGGACTGAGTGTATTTCTTTCAGCCATCTTTTCTTTGAAGTGTCTGACAGAACATCTCAGGTGTGTTGGGGATGATGGGGGGATGTAACACAGGACATGCAGCAGGACAGGGCACACAGAGCTCAGGAGCTTGGCTGGGAATGAAGACTTCCCTGGCCTCTGACATCCATCCTCCCCCTGGAGCTCTGCTTTCCTTTAGGAATCTCCATGCTGCAGAGGAGGAGCACCCGTGACCCATGAGAGCTCCAGGGTCTGTGAAAATGCATTTAGATGATGAATAGCTACACCACTGCTCTCTTTAGGCCACAGAGGAATATGTGTTCTAGCAGCCTGGCCACAGCAGAGCCTCCTCCTGCTGCAGTCCTGGAGGGATTACAGCCACACTGACTTCTCCATCGAGCTCTTGAACGGTGGGGTGGGTGTAGTGCACAGGCTTGGCTAAAACAAGAATTCCCATTATTCTCCTACACGATCAGCTCACTCTGAGTTCTGACAGATTCATTTAGGATCAGGTCATCCTGGAGCACAAAGCGGGTAGGACAAAACCCAAGCTATTCCCAATTCTGCTTGTAATTATGTTGCAGTAAATGACAATCCCACTGGCAGAAACAGAAATGCTCTAACATGGTAATCATAAATGAAGCCGTAACGCTGCTGTAAATCTTATTTCCCCTAAACTACATATTAAAAGGCAACATCTGAAAATATCAGGTTCAAATAATCCTAAATGGCAAGACAGACCACCTTTTATACGGCCAAAGAGGCCAACTTGCTCTCCCTCTTATAGCAGAGTGTGCCTTTCATTTCAGACCTCATCCTTTGCTGGCAGAGGAAAAAATCAGGAGCCTGTCACTCAGGGGCATTGAGGAATTGTCAGAGCCCATCATGCAGCCTCTCCCAGTCATGGCCTTCCAGGAGGAGTCTGCACCTGCCCTTGCAGCTCCAGTTCCAGACAGCAACCCACCTCAGACACGGGACCCTGAAGAAGACCTTCTCTGCATTGCAAAAACCTTCTCCTACCTGCGAGAATCTGGTAAGACTCAATTGCAAAGTCACAGGGGCAGAAGGGTGCAGGGACCCAACTCCACAATCCGAGCACCAGGAAGAATCTCCTGATCCCACTTCAGATAGGAACCCGGTTCTGTCACAGCCGTGGCTGACTCTTGTGCACGCAGCAAGTGTATCTGCAGTCTCTACAAACTTATATCATGAACTAATTTATTGCTTTATCTTCTGTAACTGAAATGGGAGAAGGAATTGCAAAAAGCAGATTGCTTTTTCTCTGTAAACTGCCGCTGCTGCAGCAGCTGCCAGCCTCATCCCAAGCCCCAGCACAGCAGTGACAAGCATAGACAAGAAACCCTTAGAACTTGGTCTTAATTTCTGAACGTCTTGCCAACTGTGGCTCTGGTTGCTTCCCAGGCCCTGAACCTGGTTGTCTTCAAGGCTTCCCTAAATACACTTCCAGTCCTATACTGTGTTCTTTCCCTAAACAAATTCTTTCTCGGATGTTTTTCCAGGTTGGTACTGGGGTTCTATCACCGCCAGTGAGGCCAAGCAGCACCTGCAGAAGATGCCTGAGGGCACCTTCCTGGTGCGGGACAGCACCCACCCCAGCTACCTGTTCACACTGTCCGTCAAGACAAACCGAGGCCCCACCAACGTGCGCATCGAGTACACTGACAGCAAGTTCCGCCTGGACTCCAACTACCTGTCCAAACCTCGCATCCTGGCCTTCCCGGACGTGGTCAGCCTCATCCAGCACTACGTCATGTCCTGCACAACGGAAAGCAAGAGCGAGGCTCCCTACCCGCCTCCGTGTCCTCTACCTCCCCTGCAGAAAGAGATGGCAGCGGCCGCAGTGCACTTGAAGCTGCTCCGGCCGCTGGGCCGCAGGGACAGCATCCCCAGCCTGCAGCACCTGTGCCGGCTGCGCATCAACAAGTGCACGGCCCACGTGGAGCAGCTGCCCCTGCCCCGCCGCATGGGCGACTACCTGAAGCAATATCCTTTCCAGCTCTGAGCGTGGCCCTTCTCTCTCAGGCACCGACGACAGAGACACAACCATGAGAACTTTGTGTCTCCGTCCCGCTCAAGGTGGGCACCGTGAAGACCTGACGATCAGCAGAGACTGCATCCATCTTTCCTCTCCCCTTCTCTTCACATCCATTCCAGCCCCAGGGAGGAGTGGGTTGTTGCAGTGGGCACCAGCTGAGCTCTGACCCTCAGGCCGTGCCGGCAGTGGCTGTGAGAAGCCCTGTGGGCACGGCCACACTACTTGAATGTCAGAGTTGCTGTGACACCGGACGTGTTAACGTTGTTATTTTCGCTATTTATTTCCATGGCAGTTTCTCTCCTCATGGTATTTTTAAAGCACCTTTTACTTTATTGGTTTGTTTCTTTTGTTGAATTAGAGATAGCATGAAGGCTCCCATCCAACTGGCAGCCAAAGCTCTGTAGGAATTTGGATTTGGATTCGCATCCAAACAGCTTCTGTTTGAGCCTGTCCCTGTGACAGGTTACAGGAGTCCACATCCAAGCTTTCTTAGGCTTTTGGGGTATGTGAGACTCAGATGACTGTATCTAGACCCTCTACAGAAGTAAAGACTATTTGGTTTTTCTTCCTTAGCTACAGAGGGTATCACAACCTCAGAGCACGGTGGGAGCTCCCAGAGATGTGTGCTGCATCACACGTTGTGGACAGGAGACTTCTTTGTGGAAGCTCTTCTTCCTTGAAAAGCTCTAGACAGAGATCTGGATAGTGAGGTTGGGCCAGGGAGCACTCATCCCATTTTTTTTCCATCTTCTTCACCTCCAAAGGAAGTTTGTGACAAAACATTTAGAAACAAGTACTTAGAAATTTTCTCATATGCAGGCAGAAGGATTTGGTTTCAGAGCACCCGTGTTTGGCTTGTGTTTTCAAAGTGCTGTTCCCTGACCTTGCCCTTCCCTGAGACACAGGGCAAGACCAGGGTCTTCTTGAGCAGGGGCTCAGAGACAGCTCTGCTGGGCTGCACCAGTGACACGCACAGCTTCAGGATATTTATTTATTTATTTCTGGGAGTAACACTTAGAGGCATCTCAGCAGGAGCTGTCCTTCCCCCCTGCTCACACAATGCCGTGCTCTGCTCCTGCCAGCATCGGTCACCGGCCACGCTCCAGCCTGGAGCACACACTGGAAACCACAATCCAACATTTCTGTTTGCCAAGGTCCAGACCTCTCCTCCCCCCTGCTCTGACTTGCATGTTTGTTATCCATAATTAGGCTTTTGGCTCTGGGTTTCCTTCTCACACCTCATCCCCTTCACCCCCTGCAGATGAGGCACAATGGCTCTTCCCCTGCTTTTTTACACACAGGAGGGACAAACAGCAGATGGGATCTGCCCCAAACCAGCACAGACAAGTTGCCCCTTCCTGTCCATCTGCTGAATCCCATCACCTTCCCAGCCCTGCCACTGAGTGAGAGGAGAGGAAGGAACAGACAGGTCTACAGAAATTATCATTTGGCTTATTCTGCCCCTAAGACCCCCTAACTTGTTCTAGCATGAACGAACATTAAGAATTCCTTGTTCATCCCTCCCTGGGACTCTCTAAGTCTCTGTAAATCAGAATGGACAAACCCCCAGCTATAGCTGAGTGTTGGAAGAGAAGATGGAAAAGGATGGGATGGTCACCCAGGAGACAAGCTCAAAAAATGGGTGAATTTCTTCCACCCTATCTTAAAGCTGCCCAAAGGGACAAGATGGCCTGATGTGTTTAGTCAGTGTCCTTTTTTTTTCTCTCCACATTTATACAAGTTTGTGCTGTTGCAAGCTTTGTTTTTGATACCTTGATGATTGACAGTGTGCATGTGTGATGTCAGGTTTGCTTTTTGGTATATCCTTCCCCTTTGCCCCCTGTGGCAGCAACCATGGGGAGGTACTGAATGAGAATGAAAATCTAGAAGGCAAAAAGGAAAACTTTTTTTTTTAAATAATATAAACAATAAACCACTGAAAAGGCTTCCTTTTATCCAAACACCTCTATCTGCCTGAGGACACTGGGAACAAGGAAACCACAGCTCTCCAAGGAGCAGCAGTGATCTCAGGAAGCCCACACAGCTCAGCCACAGGCCTGGTAACTACAGCTTGGGAAAAATCAGTTGGAGAAGTGTACAGCAGGAAAGGGCAGGTTGTTCAGCTCTCTGAAATTTGCCTCCTGCTACATCTGTTCTCTGTTGGGAGTGATGGGGAGGTCAAGCTGTGGGTTTGACTCACTGCCCCAGAGAGCCCAGGAGCTCCTGGTTGACCCCAAGCTGAAGGCTCTGAGCTCCCACGGGCAGGGACCAGCTCTGTTCTGTGTTTGTTCTGCATTTAGCACAGTAGGGATCTCTAGGTGCTACTGCAATACAACAAATAAACAATACAGTTACTCCAAAAAGTCAAGTTTCTTCTGTCTTGAGACAGTTTGTTAAAAATCCTTTGACTCTGGATTTTAAATAAACGTTTTAAATATACTTTAAAGCCACTCAATGTAAAAGTCCTTGGTAAAATCCTAATGGATGAATTCATTTTCTATTTAGAGAAATCCTCCCTAAGAACACCGGGCAAACTCTTGACCATTTTTTCCAAACAAGACAAAAAAGCCTTTAACTAAAAAAAGGCCCTTCAGATAGTGGGAGAATGAACACCAAGATCCTCCTCAGTGTGAGCTTGGTTTCTACTGCACACAGGTGAGCAGTGGCAGATCCCAAGTCCCAAGTTAATAAGGACTGCTGAAGGAACATTTTTAAATGATGTGGAAGAAGACAGACCGATAGGATTGGGAACAGAAATCCCAGTCCATGAGTGAAACCACACTCCCATGGCCCACTGCCACAGCAGAACTCCCCTGCAGTTTGTCAGGCACATATGGTACCATTTTCTGTCTTAAATCACCAGCCTTCTGAAAAAGCAACACATGCAAGAGTAAAATAACCCATTTACATGCACTATCCCTATCCTTTCTAACTTTATGAAATCTTAGTCCTTTCCCCACCTCCTTTCAAGTGCCCAACATCCCCCAGTCCAAGCCAGGGGAACCGGCATCAAATCAAGTGAATCAGCAGAGTGTGTTTAATTCTCTTAGGACAGACATGGCCAGGTGTTTCCAGTTACTGACATGTCATTTCTAGTCCAAATTCCATTGTCAGTCTTACCTGCTGCCTATGATATTAAGGGAATTAAAACCAAAATTAACTGGACACTGTGTGTGTGGCTCTTCTGCCAAACATGTTCTCATGTTCAAATCTGCCAGGAGCCAAATATCACAGCCCTCTCCTATCTCTCCCTAACGGTTGCTGAGACTCTTGCAATCCTGATGGAATTGCACTGCCCTCTTCCCCAGCCCAGAAATCATCAGCAGTCCAAAGGTTTGGAGTGGAGGGTAAAGCAATATCCAGTGAAGACACACCAGAACAACTCTGGATGCCGAGTACCATCCTCCAGCTCCCTCAGTTCCGAGCAGCATTGTCACAACATTCACATCACGTCCTCAGTGACCCCCACCCGTCATTCACAGTGGAAATGGGAGAAAAACCCATCAGCCTGGGCAGCTCCTTATGAAACCAACCAGAGAGAGATAAAAATGAGGCATTACTTAGAGATCTGCCCTGTCCTTGGGCAGAAACATTCATCCTCTGTCTGTTCACAGCAAGCTAGCTTTGAATTTGGGAGAGGGAGTGCAAAGGCAGGCAGTGCTGCCAGCATTGTCCAGCGGCACGGCAGCCAGGAGGCCCCGAGCTGCTGAGGGCATTGATAACACGTTCAGACCCAGACACGTCTGCTCCCTGCCTGCTCTGTGGGGTTTTTCTACTGCCAGGTGCCAGAGCCCAGGGAACAGGAATGCGTGGAGGCACGGCTGTATCTGGAGGCTAATACTGCCTGGGATGAACCTGGTGTTGATCTCCCGCTGCCGCTTCCTGAGAAACACAACCCTCGTGGGGCTGCTGCTGCTCACTGCACAAACAAGGGCAGCTGGTGGCCCTTGGGGGCAGGCACAGTCCTGCAGCATCCCTCAGACATCCCCCATCACCTCCTCTATGCAGCGAAAAACAAGCTCAGGGGAAAATGACAGAGTGGCCCTAGCAATAAAATTAGAGTCTTTCACTCTTCAATTATGTGGACTAAGGAGTCTACACAAACATACTCTTTCAAACTTTAGCAAGAACTAGCAATTTTTTCTACTTGAAAAATAATATATTGTTCAGAAGAAAAGGCTATTGGTAGGCAATATGTTGACCAGAGAGAAGAAAAGTAATTTTAAAGGCTTCACTGTTAGCCTGGGCATTAAAATTCAAAAGAAAACTATGGAAAGTAAAATATAATTTGGGCTTTTCATAATAACAATCTTAACATAATAATTCAGAGTGTTTTTTTGTATTTGGAAGAGGGAGGGAAAACAACAAAGCTTCACAACTCCAGCTAATATTCACTACAGATGAGACAACAAAAAAGGAAGTTTTACTGCAAACCACTGCTGGCTTAGTCCTTCAATTCCCCTGTAACCAGCTGTGGCAGTGGTCATGGCTGGAGACAGACTGTTGGCTCATCAGTCCCCCCTGTTGCAAAATCATCATTTGATTAATTTAAATATAGAAAAGAACAGGCCCAGGGGAAGCAGCCTGGCCCAGCAGAGGAAAGGGTTCAGTCAGAACTGCTCCAGCCTGACACACCAACCTAGATTTGCAGAGATGGGTTTCCTTTCGTGAACAAGAACTACCTTCCCCCTTTTGCTCCTCTTCCTCAGACCTCACTGGCAGGGTTTTCCCCTCAATTCCATTACTTCCTAAATGCAGTGTAAATGCACTTTGCAGTTGCTCAGATTTGAGTTGCAAAAACTGGATACAATATTAGCTTTTGTCAAAATAGCTATTTTAAGAGAACACTCTATCTAGCCAGGAAAGGCATTTGTTTTAATGTCCCCCCAGGGCACTACAGTGACAATAAAGCTCGAAATAATACTGGTTACTGCAGCATTAGATTGCCCAAACAGACCATCAGAGACTTGCTATTTCTCAAAAACCTGATATAAATATGCCAAATGGAAGGACAAAGGAAGAGCTGGTCAACCAAAATTCAGTGTCAGAGCTCAGCCAGAACTGGAGTTCCTTGGACTCTGGCCTGGCCAGAAACTCCATCATGTGACTGCCTTGGTCTGAAAGTCAGGCTGCAACTTTTCCAACTGTGGCTCTTGGAGAAACGCTGCCCTTGCTGAAACAGCCCTGCCATGGAAATCTGCAAAACACAATGGGCTAAATCCAGGTTCCTTTCCCATGGAGTGGGATGGGAATTCATTTACTTCAGGGCTGAATTTGGTCCACTTCATATTTCTAGTTTCACAGACAAAAATTTTATCCCTGGTGAAATTCTGACATGAATTTGTCTTCAAGGGAAATTGTAACACCGAAGTGCTGCTGATTTAACACAAGAAAACCCTTCCCTCACACACTGTCCAGCATGGAGGTTTTTCTTTTAATAGCAGAAGGAAAGCCCATGGTGCAGTTTACAATCAAGTTCTGGCTTTCTTGAATTCACCTACAAATACTCCAGTCAGAACATGTGCAATGCCACTTTGGGACGTAAGCATCAGCCCATGGAAAACTGAGCAGCCAAGCCTGGATTGATCTCAGCAAACTCGTTTCACCTTGGCTAGGACAGAGCTTTGTGTGATGACAGCTCCTAAAAACAACAGATCTGGGTTGTTCCTGGGACAAAGAGACAGCAAGACCCTCTGCTCATCTCCTGGGACGCCCTTCCCTGCCAGCTGTCCCTCGCTGCCTGTTGCTTGCGGGCTCAGTGCAAAGTGGCAGGGATTGAATAGCTGATCAGAGACTGCAGAGTCTTGAATGTCAGGGCTACTTCCTCCCTAGAACAGCAATATGGTTTGAAATCTAGCTTTCAGAAGGCAGAGCTGTGTTTATACTTGTCAGAAGTTACCCAATTTGGTAAGGATTCTTCCCATCATGCAAGTGTCATCACAGTCATTGCCAAACGCTGCAGAGGCAGAGTTCAAAACACCACCTACAAGCCTGGAAATATGATGAAGAAATATGTTGCCCAGTGCACATGCTATATGTTTGCACTTGTCTGAAAGCCCTCAGCACTAACAGAAGGTGTTGTTATGATTGAAACATAAATCTGAAATAGCCTTAAGCATGACCTAATATTATTTATTAATATTATTTCCAGGGAACTTTTTGAAAAATCTCTGTAACTTTTTGAAATATCTCACTCTCTTCTAAGCCTTTGGTTTTGGAATACTCCTTACATTCTTTTAAGACTCTGTATAATTCACCCCTTTTCAGTTCCGTTCCCTCCAGTCCTGTGCTATGAAAATCACCTTGGCTGAGAGGCACCGAGCAGCGTTTTGGGGAGAACAGGGACAAAACAGCACTGCAAGGATGGATCATCAGGGCAGAACAATCCGGGTGTGGGCCAACATGGAGACTCTTTTTCTTTCCAAGAACACAGGCGATTAAAGGCTTCCCTGTGCATGCAAGACCTTTGGTTGCTGCTGAAAGCCTTGGGAGCGCGGTTAGCGTGACCTGCCAGGCACTGACTCAGGGCTACCCACAAACCACCCTTCGAGGCCTGAGTGTGCAGATGTTGTAACGCCCTCCCTGCCCCGGGATACTCAGAGCCAGCCGGGAGGAAGAGTTTGCCGTGGAGCTGGCAGGGAAACACTTTGGTGCAGAAGGTGTTGGTTGTGTTAAACAGGGAAGAGCTGCACTCTCCACTCCCAGTGCAGAGCCCTCCGATGACACAAACCAGACTGGTCTCCTGCTCCTGTGGTCCCCACTGCTCCTTCAGCCATCTCTCTTTATCCACACCAGCTTCCATCTGACATGCTCACGCACCCCAGGCTGCACACAGCCTTCCAGCTTGGCTCTGGGTTAAGGGAGGAATTTCCCTGTGCCTTGCCAACCCACGGCAGGCGTGGAGGAGGCCTGATCCACACCCAGCCCCTCCGGGGTGTGTGTCCCTCCTGTTCAGAAGTGCCACGTTAAGAAGGCACTGAAGGCAGTTTTTACATCCCTTAGCCCTCTCCTGCCTGGATCTATAGCACAGCCTGAAAGGGAAAACTTCACTGCATAAGCCAGAACAAGCCAGGCACGCAGCTGAAAACAAAATAACTTGTGCCAGTGTCAAGTGACAGTGTGACACCGACTGGTGCAGTGAGTGAGGATGTCACATGCTGGCTTCTGCTGCTTCCTAACATAGAAGTGCATTGGCATTAATAGAAAATATGCATTGATCATCACGTTGGAATTACTGCTTATACAAACCATCATTCCAAAGGGATGGTTCAGCACAGCTACTGGAAGTAGAAACACTCCACCCATCTTGGATGGGAAGAGAGGCGGTTTCAGGAAAGTCCACTCCAGAACACAACCAGACAATCCCATCACATATTATCAATCTAGATCTACTTGACTAATAAACAATAAAAATTATACATTACCCTGCTTATATAATAAAAATTATATATTACCAGTTTGCAGGAAGCAACAAGCAGGATTTTGCATGTTAATTTTGCAGTTTATTTTGTATTTGTCTTCTGGCCTATTATTACTCCAATAATCACCTCCTTTGTCTCAGCTCTTCTAAGAGGAATTAGCTGATGGAAGAACAACACTCCTGTCAAAGAACTTCTAAAGCCAAGGACAATCTTTGTCCTGTGAGTCAAAAGAAACATTCTCTTCACATGCTTGAGTGAAATGGGAAAGTGTCAAAGAAGCTGGTTTTTATCTCTTCCCATTCCCCAGCAGCAGCATTCCTCTTCAGCCTTTTACTTAGGTGACTTAAAACCCCAAAGGCTTACAGGGAATACTGTATATCTTATAGTGATCCCTATAACTAACATCATCAATTCTCACTGGAGCAGAAACAGAAAGCTCTCAAAATTCCCAGTTATTGACAGAACAAACGACCTGACGCAAAGGGAAACGTTACAGGCCCTGGTGATTCCTGGTAGCCCTGGATCTCGTGGAACAGCCCAACAAACACCGCCTGACGTAGCCAGCTGAGCCCACACTCCTCACTGGCTGCACCTTGCCCAGCTCCAGAGACAGAAATATTCCCAGTGCTTGGCTGTTCCAGGGTGTTTGCTTTCCAGGACGGGCACTTCAAACGATGAGGTCACGGAAAACAAAGTATAGAGGAATTATTTTTTTACCCTTTCCCTCAAGCCTTCCTAAGGCTGATAAAATCAGTGCAGCAGTGCTTGTTTGGAGGCAACAGATGATTAAAGCCTACAAAAGGAAGCACTTCAAGTTCTGTCAGGAAACACAGACTTTTCATGTCTCTTTTGCCTCGTAGAGATTGCTTTTTGATGCAAAGGGAAATAAGTCAAATGAGATTTATATGTTACGCTGCCAACCAAAGGGAAAGGGGAAAACCCAGGCCCTTCAGCCTCTCTGCCATTAGGTATTCATGCCAGTTGGAATTACTGCCAAAGAAAGAGCCCAGCTCATTACTGTGGAAGACACCCCCAAAACTCCACCTGTGTGAAGAATGCCAGTGAGCAAAGATGGTTCACACAGACTCCCTTCAGCTTCATCTCCCAGCCCCAGTTTTAAACCTCGGCACCAGTACACATGTCAGGATGACTACATTAAAAATCAACATGAAACGTGTTTTGAAGTCCTGCCCCATGGACACAAACCTCTTAACTTGACCCTTATCCTGAAAGAACCATGACTGGGATACCTTCCAATAGCAACAAGGAAAAGGAGGGTGGTACAAGGATACAAGCAAACCTGTAAATAGCTAAAGCAATGAGTATCACTACAGCAAAATGTCAGACACTGACAATCTGCACTGAGAAGTCTCTGGATTTTTTTTTATTTTTTAATTTGATTGTTTAGATCTATGAACCTCAACAACACTTATTTTCATCTATTTCTCCTCCTTTCCCACTTGAACTATGTGCATGTTCAAGGAACATAAGGAACACTGGCAAATAGAGGAAGTTTCCTCTTTGGTTCCTTTTTTTTGTTTTGCAGAGAGATGTTGGGCCTTTGTGTGTCCTCCCCGTGACCTCAAGTGGGGAGGCAGGAACAAAAAGGCAGAAAAAGGAGACAAGGACTCAGTGTACATCTCCTACACGGTACTTGACAGAAGTGCCTGAACGGGTGGAGTTTTCATGTTATTTCTCGTTTCTGCTCCCTGTGCTGGTGATCTTCCACATCATCAGAAAATACCTGAGTGATACAAAATTATCAGTGGTGACCAGTCTGACCTTGAGACACACAAAGGCAACCACACGGTTCAGCAGCTGTGGACAAACAGGGATGTTAAACGCACTTCAAACCCTACACAGTTACCAAGTATCAACTTAACTTCTGTTGTCAAAGGACAGCTGTCCCTGCCAAAAGTGGGTCATTTCTTCTACATCAAAGTCAAAGCAGGCCGACCGGGGCTGTGCTCACTCAAACCAGTTCTTCTGCCTATACCAGGCAGTTCCTAGTGCTATCTCACACTAAAAGCAATCCTGTGCACTTTGTCAAAAACCCTTTGAACCACCCAAGAACAGAGTTCGAATCATTCCTTTATCCCCAGGGATGACACAAACATTTCACGTTGGGTCAGTGGGTTTACAGACAGTGGTGTGGAGACAGGGGCTGCCCATGGGTGAGGGGCCAGGGGACCAAACTGAGCTCAAGTCCCCCAGGCTGCCTCCTCTGACCCAGAATCCCGGCTGGCGCCCGGCTGGCGCCGCCGCAGCGGGAACGGCCTTTACGGACAGTGGGCAAAGCGCCCGGCGCCGGGACAGGCAGGGCTCGACCCAGGCCTGAAGAGTCTCACCCAGGGCAGCTTCCAAACGGCCCCGACAGCAATGCTGGAGAAATGCTTATGGCAGCACGCAAAGGGGTTGGTTCCCCACGCCGCCGCCTCCGCTGAGCTCAGCCCCGCATCAGCAACCTCGACACAAAGCAAGTCAGGCCCAAAGTTACTCTGTGCAAAGGTGGCTCTTGCCCTTGCAACGCTGCCTCAAATCTGAGCAAGAGCAATTTGTGAGTGACCCAACCTCCCTTCTTCCCTGCACTGCCGGAGGAGACAAGTGCATGGGAGGGGTGGGACCATAAAGGAAAGCACCAGTGGCTTCTCTTGTCCCTACAGCAATCAACACCACCTTTCTGATCTGGCTTTATGTGCTCAGGGGGCAAAGCTGTCCCTGGGTTCTCACCATATAAAATCTTCCCTTGGTCCTTTCCCTCTCAAACTGCAAACTCTCTGGCTTGACCTCTGATCCCAGAGCTCGCACCCTGCTGCTGCTGTTGCACAAACCCCAGTGCTGTGCTCAGCCCTTCCTCCCCACCGTGGTGGAGGCAGCTCTGCTGACCAAGGCATCGCTGCTGCTCCCGGGAGCTCGCCCTGATGGAGCAGGAGCAGAGCAGCCCTGGAGTACCTCAACAGCTATGACTCCTCACTAATAAGCTTTTCATGGAAAGTTGGATTCTGTTACTAATTACATCCAGCTACACCCTTCTCATGACAAAGACCTCTTCCACCCTGTATTTACTTGACAGAAGATAGTCAAGAGGATTTGCCTGGAAAGGAACCAACTACAAACCAGCATTTCCTCATGCTGTCTTCATACAATGCATCTGATTAGTTTCACTTCCTTGTGCTGTTAAATGTCAAGTCCCTTTGTTAGGAGTACCTGACTTATTTTTATGTATACATACATACACACAGATACATATAAGTACTATCCTTATTTTTTTGAGTCTCCAATGTAGACCAAAGGAGCTTGGAAAAAAATTTAATTGTACTCAACCTGCTTGGAAAAGTACTTTTTGCCTCTTCTATATGGTGCACTAATACTTTGTAATGTATGAAGAATTCCTCCCATATTGTGGAAAATGTGGTGCAGCTCCCAGCTAAGTCACCCAAGTGTGTGGGTAAGGGCAAGTCACAACCACTCTGTGCAGCAGTGGCTGCAGACAGCCTAACGAAAGGCTTTGACGTGGGAATGAAGGAGACAGTGGGGGAAACTCGCATTCCTGGGGCAGGAAACAAAAGCAAAGTCCTTTGTGATTTTCTCTAGCCAAGAAACAGCGTTATATTTGCTGCTGGTTGAGCAGGATCCATCCATGGGTCAAGTGTGACATCAATACCAATATCTCTTTCTTCTACACAAACTTTGAAGGGCCACCTGCGCAGGCAAGAAAACTTTAAATCTTAGATCTTAGACAATGCTCACCCCACACTACAGGAGTGGGAATCAATCCCGAGTGGGTATTCTGTCCTGCTGAGAGCCCAGCGCACTCCAGATGCCCCACGTTCTGGTCTGTTTCAGACACAAGGTAATTAAGTAATTTCAGAGAATTACATAAAATCAACCTCTCGGTTGAGTACACAGAGCACAAGCACTTTAAATCCAGGCACTGCCTCAGTTCACTCTGACTTCCTGACACAGACAAGCTCCTGAGCTCAGGGCAGCTGAAGCCGTAGGCTCCAAAGGTTTGCAGCCTTCAGGAATGCTCTCATGCAAAGCAGCATTTTCCTACATGGCAGGTTCAGTCTGACAGCACCAAGGCAGCAGCACCTTCCCGTGCCTCTCACACCTCAGGCTGCACCCACAGGACACTGCACTCAAAGCAAGCTGGGGTGGGAAGAAGCTTCCAGATCTTTCCACTGCTGTCTTATTTCCAGATGGTGGCACAGGCAGATTCTTCCTTTAACTCCCTTAGGCCTCTGCCAAAAGGCCTGAGGTGGTATTTTTCCCCTCTTCCCTGCTTGCCCTCAAGCACTAGGCAACAGATATTTGGCCCAGATAAAAGAAGATACAAGTGATTCTGTAAATATCAAAACATCTGTGGGATGGCTGATTCCAAAAGATCAGTCCAGGCCCTATCACCAGCCCAGAAGTACAAGAAAGGAAGAAGGTTAAATCACAGCTATGAAATTTGAAATTCATGTTTGTTTATTTAAAAGCAGAGAGGCAGGAACAGTGCAAGTAAAACAGTGAAAGGTGAAGGAAAACATGGTACAAATGGGAATATGATGCAGAATTACAAATCTGTAGTGTAAGGAAGGAGTGGACAAATTTATCTACGGAGCCTTTGGCTCTCTGGAGATGAGAAGGATGCTGACAGCACCCACAGGGTGCCCTGGGGCACAGAAGCACAAAAGGATGGCCCAATGTCTTTACTGTGCAGGGTGCTGCACTAACACCCCACGATGTGATTGAAGCTGTGTGCAGCACTGTCACTCCCTCCCTTTCCCTGTCAGGCTGCAGAGAGGAAACTCAATGAGCTCTCAAAGCCATCCAGGCTCAGGCAGCCCTTCCCCCACCAGGTTTCTGTGGAAAGCCCATTGCTCCCTGGGGTCATTTCCATTGCGCTTCAGCTCTTCCAGGAACTGAGCCATGCTGACAGCAGTCCCTCCTCTGCCACACGCCCAATCAGCGCACCGAGGGAGGGATTTCTAACGAGGGTAATTGAACAGCTTTATCGCAAAGAAAAAATAAAAAAAGAAGGGAAAAAATCCCCCCCAACCAAAATCCACTGCTTTGCTCTATGAGCAAATGCTATGAAACACAGCAAACACAGAAAGGAAAATGGATCAGCTGGAAATATTGCCTAGGGAAGCACACAAAGCTGAAAATGAACTTTCCCCGGAGTCTGGAAGGAACATAAGACCCACACCTGGCTGCACCTTACACTGACAAAGGGGTCTCAGTTTGGGAAGCAATGCCTAGAAAAGAGGTGAGATGGAGGAAGCCTCACACACACTTTTAGTGAGAGCTGTGGGGAAAACAATCCCCTCAGAATTCACCCTGTGACAGGAATTGCTGCTCACTGTGCAAACCCATCCCCAGTGATCACAGAGCCAAGGACACCGAGCACGCTCTCTTCATTTGTGGAGCTCCAGTGGTGTGTGCTCTCCTGCTCCGGGCTGCAGGAGCAGATGGCTCTGAGCCGTGGCACTGCAGCACCACTGGGTCCTCCTGCCAAAGTGGGGGGAGCAAATCATGCAAACACCCCCCATTTGCATCCTGGCAGCTTTAGGGGCTCAGCGTTTCCAGCTGTGGGGTCAGGGAGGGCTGTGCCAGCGGGGCATCGGCCCCTGCATTGCCCTTTGCTGTTATCACAGATGGTTTGCACAGCCTTTGAGCTGCTTAAACATCCCCTTGGGACTGAGAAGCACCAATAAAGACAACTGCTAATGCCTTATTCCAGGAAATTGTGTTGTTGCTAAACGTTTCACCTGCCTCTGCTCCCTTCAACATTCTCGTGCAATAGGAGAATGAACTAACAAATGAGAAGGCAAACAAAGAGGGAGAGAGACGCAGTCTCGGGAGGGAATTAATGCACTGGCACTACATCACATTGCAGCCACATGGTGCTGTGAATACCTTTGGAAGCTTCCTCTCCACTGCTAAGCAAGAAATCTGCACAGGCCTTCCCCAAACCCCACCCAGGAGCCAGTTCACAGGGAAAAACTCTCTTCCAACCACAGCACTAATTTCAGGTTGAATCGACGTCTCCCCTGGCCAACAGGCAGGGAGTCTCATGCCTTCTGCACCTTCTTCAGGACAACACAGAGAGACCAGGACAGACTTTAAACATTACACTGCAGCTATTCCCAGGTCTCCCCAGCTGCTCCACTCTCCCTGCTGTGCCAGCCCTGCTCTCAGCTGGCAGTTCCATGGAGTCCAGCAAGTGGGATTTTCCACTGCAACTCCTGCCATGACAACGTGGCACAGAGAACACCCCAGAGGCGGAAGGGCAAAAGCTGCCTTACTCTAGGAGCCAAACCAGCCCATGGCACAACCCAGTTAGCCAAAGGGCCATGGGCAGCCAGTCCAAGCTGCAGGGGACATAACCATGCCCAGTTTCCCAATCCTAGGCATTGCTCACAACTCACAAGGAAATTTGCTCAGGCTCAAACTACCTCTGCATTTAATATCTGAAAGAAAGGGGGTTCTCTTGCAGGACCAAGGAATAAATCTGTGTGTTTAGGGAGGGGGAGGATCTGTTTGCTTTAGGATTCCAGTTTTCCATAGGAAAAGCAAGCTGAACATCTTCCTTATCCTTCAGATTAGGTAACAAATTCATAAAAAGTTAACTCCTTGACAGCTCCTTTGAGGAATCATTGCACAGCTTCTTTGAAAGTGAGCAGCTGGAAAAGCTGGGACTTGTTTCACCCTTTGCAGACGCACGTAACAAATGAGTTACGTGCAAACTTCAAAGCAAACCTTTGCTAGAAGGAAAGTCAACAGAAAATGCAACAATGGATGGATCAAAAATCCCTCAAGACTTCACAAACAAACAAGATAATTGCTCCGCTTCTCTGCCGCTGATCTGTAACAGCAGCAAGAAGTTTCTGCCATGAAACCACCCCTCTTTCTTGGCAGTCAGCAACAGCTGAAATGCACAGTCTAAACACATAAGCAGCAGCTGATAACTGAGAGAATAATGACATGGGGCACCTGCATCAGTTGCAGAAAGGGAAAAG
>VZTJ01003574.1:1083344-1135609 GCA_013397795.1 Orthonyx spaldingii
TTCAGTATGTCTAATTTGTTTTGTGTCTGAGCTGCCCTTTTGCTAACCTTTCGTTCGATTTGTGCCCTGGGCTTTATCAGCTGTGGTTTTATCTTGCATTATTTAGATTGCAAGTGCTGCCAAGCAAGGACTCTTACCGTAAGTGTAAGGCAGGGCTGTAAAATTACTTCCTTAGCTATCAGATATATTAGGGGAAAATCCTTACAGACATGGGGGAGAGACTCCCAGTGTTCCAGGAGAGTGCTCAGGGATGTCAGAGGGGGAAGAAAGAATGAGACCAGGTTCTATTACAAAATCCTTCCACCTCTCCAAACTGGGGACAGCTAGAGCCAAACTGGTTTTCCAAAGTTAGCAGAGGAGCCTCTCCTGCACTCTCCTCCAGGATGACCTGGACACACACAAACTATTCCTTGTCCTTCTCATCCTCCTGACTCCCTGCCCCCAAGCACCAGCTGCCCAGTGGGAGCACAGGGGAAGAGGGACCTGCAGTAGAACTTGCTGTGTTAGGTCAGGCTTTCCCTGCTGGAGAGACCCTTTAAGATACACCTGTAGCAGTCACTGTAAGATGACACCATTCCTAATATCAAATTGACATTCTGTTACAGCCTATAGCTTTTTTAAAAAAGGTCAATAAACAGGAGACAAAAAGAAAAGGAGCAGCCACATAATGCACACAGAAATGGGCACAGTAAACACCTGGTACAGATTTCCAAGAGGAATTCCAGTCACCTCACATTCTCACAGTTTAGACCATGTCTGGAATCCCTCCTTTCGACAGCAATGAACCTGACATTGGCTGGAACATCCCACAGCACAGCTCTGCTACTCCCCTGCCACTGAGCATCTCCAGACCATCTCCCTCCACCTAAAACAGAGGCCAAAGCTCTCACTCCTGCTCTCCAAACACAGATGTGCTCATAGGCTCTCCTTGTACCCCTTGTCAAAGCTGGGGAACCTTTGGTTTGTCTCAGTCTTGTAAGACACTCCAGCCAGTACTTTGTGATTCTTGCAGGAGTACCTTTACTGGCTTTGTACACCTGTAATTGAGTGAAAAACATGACTATCACCTCTGGCTCAGGCACGGGGCCAGCACTGCTGGGATGCAGCATTCCTGGGCCATTAGTAGCTAACAAGACGAGCAGCATATGCTCCTGCTAATGAACCCACAAAGAGAAGAACAAGATACTTTCTATGATCTCTGCTGCCAGAACAACAGAAAACTCTATGCTCAACCCAGGCCAGAGTGTTTCATCCATTCATCCCTTGTAAAGTGTTGTCTTGGGAGGCAGAATGCAAGTTCCTGGCATCTCCATAGAGCCTGGTTGTCCATGTCGTCCTTCTGAGCTGCACAGAAAGCCAAACTTCCCAAAGAACGAACCCACATCCAGTTCCCTGGGACAAGCTCTTCACTGACTCATGTGAGTAAATCTTCATTCAACAAGACACATCCTGGGTAGGAGGAGGGAGTCCTGAGTGGAGCCTCACACAGTCACACTTCCCTCCCCTGTCTCTCAGCCAAGCTACAGGCACACAAATAAACACAGGAACCGGGTGTCACATTTATTCTCTTCTCAGCTCCCTCCAGTGTTTTCAGAGAAGTCATCCTACACAGAATGGAACAGCCTGCTCATTTCCACTTGCTCTCTGCCAGCAGGGAGACACAAGCTGGGGGTCAGGAGGGTGATTTCCTGCCCCTGACACACAGGTGGAATTGGGGGCAGATGTCACAAGTCCAGCAGCAGCTACAGCCTGAGCCAGAGCTCTGCAGGGCAGTGCTACACCAAACCAGGCTCTGACTTTCTATCAACGTGTCCTGGAAACCCACACTGCCAGGCAGGGCACAGTGGAGATAAGCAGGACTTCTTAGACCTCATATGGATCCTTTCTCTATCATAAAGGCCTGACAAAACAGAGCCCTGGGGATGACTGGCAACCTGAACTTATTCCTGTCACAAAGTGCACTCTAGAACTAGGCTGTGATGCAGAGAGAGAAAATTTCCAGGTACTGAAGAAGCAGCTATTTCAGTAACTCAGCAATCCCCTCCCACTCCACTGAAGTAGGTGAGCAAGTGCACAAGGCTCATTCCAAGTGCTCTCAAATGCAGCAGTCAGCTCTCAAGAACACAATAGAACAAATGCACATGGCTGGGGTGTCAGGGTGGAACAGCTGCATGGGACTGGTTATGGACCTTCAGGCTGCTGATCCCTCACAGAACCAGATTTTCCAAGCTCTCTCTTTACTACAAGGGCTCAGAATCTGTTTTAAAAAAATAAAAGAAAAAAGAAATCATATCCTAGACTATCTCCTGACAAGAGAAACTTGTCAGGAGAAAAACAGCAACTATGCAGAGAAAATCCCCTGATGCTGGAGACTGAGAGCTGGCACCAGCCCAAACCGAGAGCCAGCAGCAAGGCAAGCCCACCATCACTGCTTAGAATATCTGGTTTTAGCAATCAGCAGGCTCCTGGGCAGGATGTGTGCCACAGCAGCTCTGCCCACTCCCAGCTCCTACCCCTGCTCTCCATTCCAGACTCAGCTGATGCAAGAACAAGCTGCCAGTCACAGGAGGATGATCACTGGTGCATTTAGTTTGTAGATATGTGATGGGGTGTTTCCAAATTAAATAACAGAAACCAGCCATGTAACTGAAAGTGCTCAGCTACATCCCAGCTGTCTCAGGGAGCCAAACAGAATCCTTACCACCTCCTGAGCAGTGAGTGGCTCTCCATGCACTGCCTGCTGAGCAGAACTGCCTGCACGGGGCAGGCACTCCCATGGCTCAGAGGCCATGGCTGCCTTGACTTCCCTTTCTCTGTCACTTTTCTTTTTTTGCTTGTGATGTTGGTGAAAAGACCTAAGGAAAGAAAAGTCCTGGGAGGAAGTGAGTCAGGAAACCTGTACCATGTTTCAGGGGAAGTGTGACTCAGAACGCTCCGAGCAGAGCTCGCCTCTCCCTGGTGCCCTGGAGGAGGTGATAAGATTGTGTAATCCCCAAGATAACTTGCTGCACATCCTAATTCTGCTGATCCTCCCAGGGGAGGGGTGCTTCTGCCGAGTACTGTACATTAGCTGATTTCTTAGAATAAACTGTGACAGCTCCCCGTGAGTTCATCGCGTGGGAGGGGCTGCTGGGCTCCCTGCCTGCGCTCTCAGGAGAACCAGGAGCAACAGAAACACCGAATTTATCAACAGCACAGCAAAGACCTGGCAAACCTTGTTTGGTCTGTCTGTTCTTCCTCAACACACGGTGTAGGGACAGGAGTACTTGACAGCCACAGAGGAAGCAGCTACAAAGTGGAGGGAAGGATAAGAAAGAACCTAAGAAAGAAGAGGACAAATGTGGTGGACACAGGAGAGGAGGAGGCAGTCTGTGCTGCTCAGGACTGCAGAGGGGACAGTCAGGAGCACGAGGTACCAGAGGAAGGAAGCCAAGAGTGCAGGCCAAGCAAAGGAAGAGAGGAGGGCAGGGAGGATGGAGATAAGATCTCAGGGAGAGTCACTTAGGAGTGATGAGCAAAGTGCAGCAATAACAAAATGCCCCTGGGACGGAGAGCGAAGAGAAACCTTACACCGAGGGGAAGAGGCCTCCACCCCTTCTGAGTCCTCAGCACACACCAGAGCCAGAGTTGGTGTTTCTGGGTCTCTGCTCACCTCTAAGTGCCATTCCTGAAAAACAACTAAAGTCCTAAAGCTGGGGGATGGAACAAGATACAAACCATCGCCCTTCTCCAGCCATACAGGATCCTCTCTCTCTCCTCCTGGCTCCAGCAGTGCCAGCACTCACAGCTGTGCCAGTGCAGCACCTGCTGCAAAGGGCCCAGGACACCAGTAGGCTTCTGGAAATTTCTGCTCTACAAGTAAAGCTTCCAGGCACTTTTGGGAGCTTGATGCCAGCTGAACGCTCAAACTCCAACCCTCTGCTTTCTGGAGACCCTACAAAATAGTTTGGCAAACAAGCTACTGAATATAAAAGAAGAGAGAATGAGCCAGCAGTGATCAAACCACTCATTTTAGAGATTTCTATCCCCAGTTGAGGGGCAGCAAAGCTGCTGGCTGAGACTCAGAAGACCTAAAGCCTATTTCCCTTTCTGCCTGGACCTGCCAGCTATCCTGAGACAAACCACTTGTGCACCCTGGGCTTCCAGGCCCCTTTTCCCCCTTTATTTGACTCACTGGTATCAAATCCAAGCTTCCTGGGAGTTGGTTTCCTGTAACATTAGATGCATCCCAGATTGCAAATTGCTGAATGGGTCTGTAATGGAAATGATAATGAGCACTTTAGGTTTCAAGCCTCTATTTCTAGGACAACTGTCACAGCTCATATGACCAAACATCCCAGGGTTAGCAAGCCTGAGAAGAACTGTGGATAGAATCTGTGTGCAGGGGAGCAACTGACCCTGCAACGTCTGGTAACAAAAGAGGAACATTTTTATCATAAAATGCAAATCAAAGACAATTCTCATTCTTCACCCATGAAAATTCAAGGTTGCTGAAAAACAAATCTTTTGGAAATTTGTGAGTGTTATCATGGGTTCATTCCTTATTTCACTGTGATCAGCCTGTTACTCAGAAACAGGATGACTGTATTTTATTCTCGTGGGTGCTATCTGCAAGGCCACAGAGCAAGAACCAAACCCATCAGTATCATGCCTGCTAAGTGTGTGTTAGTTATTCTGCACCCTGTAAACACCCACCCACCTTGTGAGCACAGCACAGGGATGGAGCTGTGTCCAGACAAGCAGAAATGCACAGATTTCTGTTTAAATGATGTTTTGTGAGCCTGACTCAGCTGCTGACACCTCCTCACCACACAGGATGCCTGCAGTCTTGTGCAGCAGCTCTGTTTTTCCCTTTGAATCTGCACTAAAAGGAAAATATCAGGTGGAAGCTATTTTTCTAGCTAGTGTTTTTCAAGATGCTGCCTGGCCTAGATCAATTCCAAGAACTGAGGCAGTCAAACAAAGAAACTCTTACAGGCTGATCAGCAGCATGAGCATCACTGCTCTGGCAACTTCCCACGCTGTAACAAGAATGAGCACAAACCAAAATCAGACCACACGCAACAGCAGGGCTGAGCTCTGCCCCCAGGGAGCTGCCAGCCACAGCACCTCCAGCCCCTCTGCACAGCTCCAGCACCTGCCCCTGCTTCCCTGGAACACACACTCCAGGGGAAAGCCCTGCCCAGCACTGCTGAGCCAGGCAGCTGCCCAGGCCACAGCAGTGATGGGGGGAGGCTGCAGACAGGCTTGGTCACTCAGCTCCTTCCCAAGGGGCCAGACCCTTGCACAGGGATCACACACCACAGCCTCCTCCCTGCCTCGCAGTACTGACTCTGAAGCCTGAAACCCAACTGAATAGCAGCAAAATCCCTTTAGGGGACAGGACTGGGGCAAAGCAGTCTTGTGAGGATCCAAGTGCTTCAGCCCTTCTTCCTTCATCTTCCATGTCAGACAAAAAAAAAAAAAAAAAATCAGTCACTTCCATGAGCTCTGTAAGGCACAAAAATCATCTCAAGAAAGTGTCTTGTTACATGCAGCTACCAGAAAGGGTGGTTTTGACACCCCAGGTTACCCCAACACCCTCTCTCCTTTGTGACAGATGCCTGTGCTGGCATTCATGGTGAGTTTGTTTTCTTTCCCAGGTTACTGCAAAGAGGAGCTGAAATCAGGGGCCAGCTCTCATCAGAGCTGCACTGAGAAAGTAACGTGTCAATGATGATCTGTGTCAGTTAAGAAGTCTAAGCCAATTTTAAGCACAGAGGGAAAGAAATGGATTTTCTTTATCCCTTGAATAAAGAAAGCCAAAAACATTGAAAGAGAAAAAACCTTTGGACTACTTTGATTAATTGCATCCATGGAAATAACACTAGGCATGCCTACATCTGCCTGTTCTGGTCACTTTAAGCTGTTTCCTGATCTCATCAGACAGCTAAATTTGGCACTGGGGCTATGGCTGTGACATTCACAGCTGGGGAATAACAAGCTTTGAATCAGTCTAAGTAAAGAAGCAAATGAACCAGTGCATTTCCAGTGGTCTGGTAATAGGTTGTGTTTCTACAGATCTCTGTGCCTGGGGACCCCACAGGCATTAATAAACACTCAGGATGCCCAGCTGAACCACAGTATCAGGATATCTTACACTGCACAGGGAAACTGAGGCACTGGAGAACTCACCATGCAGCAAGAAACAGAATCCAAATCACAGTATCATAAACTATAAACTCCTCCTCCCTATCTGTAAGCCTCATAAAAGTAATTTCATTTAACTGACTGGAATTTACCCAATGGCACAGTTGTTAAATGGCTCTAAAAGCACATAATCAAACATTCTGTGCATCAGTGCACAGCACCGAGCTGTAACTGCCCTCTCAAGGTTTTTCTTCACTAGGGCAGTTCTGGGGAAGCCTGTGGCTGAGATCTCTGCTCAAGGCAGTTCCCTCACTGAGCACAGAGGAGGACACGGCCACTGGCACAGCCTGGCTGAACAGTTGCTCTGCTTCAACTCTGATGGGCAAAAAATCCAATGAAAGGGGGTCCCAGCACAAAGCTGGACAGCCTGAGGTACATCAGGGATGCACTTGCTGATGACGTGACACTGCATTTCAGAGCGGCTTCCAGACACACAACCCCCTTCTAGAAGGGCACATTTTGTAGCCTCTCCTGGTGCAGTGAGGGTTAATCCTGGCTAGTGAACAAGCAGATCAAGATCAGCTCATCTTTTCCATTGAAGCAGAGTGCTACAGAAAATGCTGGTTTCTCGATGCTCCATGTCTCAGTGACTTCCAGGAACAGTGAGCTAAACTCAGCTGCTCTTCCCAGCACCAGCTGAGGGGGCGGCAGGGGATGGAACACAGCCTGTTCTTGGAAGGCAGGAAAAAATAAGGCTCTGGCAGAGCTGTGCAAACTCTCCTCTCTCCCCGCTCCTCTCCCTGAAAGATTCTTTTCAGCATCTCTTAATGCCTCACAGTACAGCTGGGTTGGTTTTCCTTTTATCATCAAACAAACTCAAGAGCAATGCAAGAAGGCAATTCTCAAGCAGAGAGGTTTTTAATCAAATAAATAACCAATAAGCTCATCTCCATGAGCTCCCACATGGCCCATGATCTTGCTCAGTTTAGTGCATGACCTACTGTACTTCTTAATATTTTCCTGTTAGATAAACACAGAAAGTTATAGAGCCATCCAGCTCATAGAAACTATTTTTGGCTGCTTTATCTTCAAGCATTATGAATTCCAAGGGATGATTGGATATTTGGACTTCTCCCAGCCTGGCTGACTGTGAAGGGAGCAGACAGTAAGCTCATTGCTATTCTTCTGTGGAAACAAACATCTTTTAGAGATGACAAGTGTCTGGCTTGTAGGTACAGCACTCCGAATGAGACTCAGGGAAATGGAGCAGTCACCAGCTGTGAGGAATGTGTGAATAGCCTTGAGGCACAGAAAAAAGGAAAACAGGAACCAGAATGAGTTGTTTCAGGGTTCCCCACAAGCTGCCCGAGAAATACAAGGCAGCAGCACAGAGCTATGAACAGAGGGAGAGATCCTGCTGCAAAGTTTGCAGTCAGTGGAGCAGTGACAAATTTTATAATTCAAGTGGTGAATTTTATAAAATTCAAGCCTGGCCTTGCTGGAAAATACAAGAAATGCTGTGCCAGCTGTGCTGGGAGGTGTGACACCTGTCTGTGGGTCTCAGCTGGGCAGTCAGCAGCCCGGTTCCCTGGGCCAGCTTCCCTCTGAGCCCATCCCGGGACAGGGCCTGGCCCGTGGCCACCACGGGGCTGCCCCAGGAGCTGCTCCCCGAGATACACGGGAGCTGCTCAGCTCACAGATAAGGCTCTGTCTCCAGGAAATGAGTCTCTCACCTACTGCAAGTGCTCCACGCTCTGGTTTTGTGTCTGTGGGGTGTTTCTGTCAGCTGCTGGACAGAAGGAAGGTTCCAATGTGCCTGGTGACACGGGGTGCTGGAGGTCCCTGCCATGCCAAGGCCACTCGCCCAGGTCTGGGAGAAAAGCAGGCTTCACTGCTGTCTTACAAAAACCCACCCAGGGAATAGCACAGAAAGCAATGTAGGGTGAGCAGCAAATCACCAGACCAGTTTACAGCCTGTTGAATACTTTCCCCTCTCTGATTTTCAGCTTCTCAAGCACCACTTCGAGATTGAAGCACCCTGCTGTCTCTCCAGGACTTCTGAACTCCACAGCATGACACACCATTTATCTCTGCTCCCTTCAATTAGGGGCAGGAAGCAGAGAATTGGGCACTGGGCTCATTTTTAGCTGTGCCAAACTGATGACCCAGCTCCTTGCCTATAAATCAATGTAGATGTGCTCATTTACACTCTGAGAGAAATTGGTTCATTAGCTAGAATTAAACAGAGGTCCAAACCACGCCATTTCAACTTGAACAGTGCTCTTGAACACCCTGTTCTGCCCTGGATCTGGGATTTGCTTGGTGCCTTCCTATATTTAGCATACAGTAATGTAATTGAAGCAATAAAATGAGACCCACAAATAGACTGGTTTCTCAGTACTTAATCAAGGACCTTTTCCTAGAACTGCAGAGGGCTGAAATTAAAAGAAAGGAATGTGTGGTAATCAGCCCCATGGAGGCAGGAGGAAACCACCATGAGTTTAAACTCCAAACACACGCTCTGGCCAGCTGAATGTACCCTTGTTTAAATTAAATGTGGCTTTACAGTGACCTAGGCTAGGGTCACACTGCATGAACCACATGAGAATGCACAGCCCACGTACAGAGAATTAGTGAGCAGATAGAAACCATGGGCTGCGAGTCACTGAACAGTAAGAACGTCCTTGGAGCCCCCATTTGAAAAGGATGAAGGAAACAATAGCTCCAAAGTACCTCTGCAACAAGAGGCACCTCTACAGCAATGCCAATCTGTCAGTCCTGCCAGTTTGTGAACAGCAACAGGTAAAGAAGGAAGTGACTGGAAGACAAACCCTGCGTGCAAACTGCAAAATGCATAAACCATGCAGCAATCCCACTGCAGCAGGAAAAAGGCAGGAGCCTGCAGCACTCGTTCAGATTCACTGCTAACAGGTCTTAGAAGATAAACTAGAAGATTTCATTTTCTGGCCTTTTCTTCTTACCAATATAATTTTTACTGAGAGGGTGCTAAATAGGAGAACTACATTTAAAAAGAATTATTTTCTGTTACTAGTTTTCCTGTGATTATTAGGAAATAATAACCTTCACATTCCAACCTAACAACTGCTAAAAGAATAAGACAAAGAAAATATTCTGTAAGCAGAAACATAGCCAGACATCTAAGAAGTGCTGAAATGCTTCAGAAACTGCAAAGCATGAGGCTGACACCTGGAGCTTCGTTTTTGTGGATTTCTGCAGTATCAGCACCCCAAGCTTCACAGTGCCAGTTAGGACATGCAAGGACTGATGCAGAGCTAACACCTAAGGAGCTGTTTTAGAATGTATTTCCGAGCTGCATTTTGCAGCTTTGGCAATACCCTTGAAGAGGTCAGTTGTACCTCCCCATCTCTTCTGCTCACAGCCTGCAACTGTTCTGCTAACAGATGGAACAGCCTGTCATGCTCACAGTATCCCCCTAAAAACATCCTCCAAGCAGCTTTTGCCAAAGAAGTTTTAGGACTGAAGTTACTTCCCAGATGTAGAAGCTACTGATTCCTGGAAATTTTTTCCCTGCATAACATGAGATCTCTGCTAGATCAGACAGATAATGTAGAAAGATTAAGAGTTTCCCTGAACTGGTTTCATTTACTGCCTTCCCACCCCCAGAAGATAAGGACAAGCAGGGCCCCAAGCTCGCTCCCCTCCCTCATCCTGCAGAGTGGGCTCCACAGCTGCATCTAAAAATCACCCACTGAAAGCTCCAGATACTGAGAATTGATTATGAAGCTGCACCAGGGAAAGCATTGCTTGTGTGGTGCAGATATTTTTCAATGCAGGTCTACAAAACATTACAGCATAATTAAACTTCCATAAATATTAATAATTCCATTTGTAATTCAATTTCTAGTTCCTACCATTCATCCAATAATTAATATTGCTTTTACATCAGCATTATGGATACCAGCCTGATAAAAGGAACAAAAGATTAGGCTGAGAAGCTCATTTGTAATGAATGGAGATGAATAATATCAGGTGCAAAGTGCAAGAGTGCAGAAACTGAATGCCCCTATCTCAGAGCTAACTGAACACACAAAGGCCTCTCTGTCTGATATTCACAGGTACTGGCATTTCCGAGAAGACTGAGAAGAAATAATTTACCCTTAAATTATGAAACACTCACTGGAGATGTCAGTACATCTGAAAAATACACGTTAAATAACAATTCAGGGAAAAGCACTCCAGCATTTTAAGAAAAACCAAATTACCTTCCTAGCAAGGCAACATTAAGGACATAAAGCAGAATTACCACCTCTGCCACTGTGGTGAACCCATCCAAGCAGAGGCGTAGGAGAAGCTGCAAGACAAAGCTGATGGGGAGGTGGGGGACTGTGCATATACATATAATAAAAATACAATAAATACCTTCTATCATACAATTCAAAGCAAAATGAGCATGTGGATAGTGTAATGTTTCACCCTTGGCAAGGGAGACAAGCAGGCAAAGGCTGTTCCTTTGATGAGGTTTCCCTTTCCTGCTCCTCTCTTTTGCAGTGAGGAGCTCAACAGCCTTGGCTTGGAAGGAGCAGCCAGGCATGTCTGCCTTGTATCTTTGAAGCTTCCCTGGGCAGCATCTCACCCTTTAATGTTCCAGTTTGTTATGCAGGAGCAGTCTGGGCTGCCAGATCTCATCCAGGCAGTGCCCCAGTGGAGACACAGCCAGCACACAGAACAGCCTTCCTGCAGTTAACCTTGGAAATCCTCTTCTGGAGAAGATGCAAAGGTGGGAAAACTCCCTCAGCTCACAGGCTGCTCTACAGAGCATCCCAGCCCTGCAGCTGGACAGGCTCATGGCAATCCCAAGAGCTCACCTGCAAGCAGAACTTCTCCTTAGAGGGAGGCTCCAAGCTGTACAGACTCCAAGCCCCCTTCCTCGCCCATCAGAGGAGGAATTACTGTTTTCAGCATCTGCATCATCATTCAGAGCATTTCCCCAGGAAATGAATTCCTGTGCAAGCAGGAGCTTAACTCACTGGTGGACAGAATATTCAAGGATAAGTAGCATGGGACCACCCCCACTCACAGTGAATCCAAAATCCATATTGCTTTGGGGAGTAGTGGCCTCGAACCTCAGCCAGCCCAGTTCTCTCTCAAGTCAGCAGCACTTTGGGGCTTTTTTTGATCCAGAAAAAATGTAAAAATTTATTTATTCCTTTTCAAAATTTATTTATTTGACTCAATGCCTCCAAACAATCTGTTCCAAAAGAAGCTGACTTATCATTCTGTCCTGTAAAAGTCACGAGAGGCCTTAAATCCAGCAACTACACAAAGGGATCATCTCCCTCAGGGCTTCTCCCTGAGCCCACAGAGAAAGAGGCAGACAGGGAAGGAGCCCTTCACGCTAAACTCCCCACATAATTGTTTTGTTTGACTAATCCAGTTTTCCTTTTGGCACATTAAAACCCCAGTGTTCTGCACTTCCCCAGTATTAAGAACTGCCACATGCACACCACCTGTCCTCTCAACACCTCTGCTGGGGTTCTTGCCTGCACATTAGCTGAACATGTACTTTCTAAAATGCTTATTACTAGTTAGTATTTTATAATACTTTTTTTTCCTGGTGCCTAATAATTGAGAAATTAATCCATTGTCCTCCTGTGAGTCTAGAGTATTATTCTGCTGTCATCCAAACCCAGATCAGAAACACTTACTAAATGCTTCTCCTTATTTTCATCATCATTAACAATTGCAGCATTTCCATTTCAAAGAGACCTTACACAATTCCTTTTTCTGTTTCAAGCAGAATCTTTAAATTCTTTAGCGTCCTTGACGATAGCAGCCAAGGATAATTTTACATGTTCCTTTTCATTTCTAGCTCTCTGCACTTCATTTCTAATTTATATTAACTGAGCCCAGCTCGCCCTCCCCTTCCACATTGCTTTCACTTTTCTGTTCCTAATGCTGTCTTCACCACTGAACAATGACCAGCTTTTATGAAGATAACTCTTTCCTGAGGGCAAATCACACTTTTTGGCACTGTTTTTAAAGAATACCTAATTCTAATACTGTTTTCTTATAAAACACTTGCCAAGTTTAACTCAAGAAGTCTTTTAACTTTGCTGAAGTTATATTTTACAGTATTAGCTGGGAGAGTCTTCTTTCCATTTAGGTTTACCTTTAACAAGGTCACAGCCATGCAGCCACCACCAGCTTCCAACCCAGCTCTGAAATCCTTTGCTCCCAGATGTGCTGGGTCTGTTAGAACACTATTTACTGATTTCTCGGAAGTCCACACAGCACATCAATCCTTCCACTCTGAGAAGCTGCACCTGCTGATTTGTGTAACCAAGCACCACACATTTATCTCCTCAGGATGCACATTCCTGGACTCCAGCTGTCCCTGAGTCCATGTGGCACGAGGGGCTAACATGTACCTTCACCCCCAGCACCAGGTGAGGACATTTCTGCTCAGAGCATCCTCCCACTGCCCTCACTGGTGCAGGGCTTAGAATTAGACCTTAAAAGTGTGCTGTAAAAATGGGTGTGAAGGAAGGGAGTTAAAATGTTATAGCTGGAGAATTGCAGAGAGGGACAAAGTAAGAACCTGAATTCTGCACAGTGGTGACTCTGATGCAGGTTGGCAGCTGGGGATTGAGACCCCACTGCCTCAGGGGGACTTCAAGGACAAAAGGAAAGGCAAGGGAAGAGATCATCAGTGAAAGGAGTAGAAATATCTTCTTGGGTCTCTTTTGGCACAAAACCCTTCTAGGTGGAGGCAAGAGGAGAAAATAAGAATGGAAAAGGACCACATAAACAACAGCATTTCCTGAAAAGCTTTTAGCTCCTAGGACCACGGGTATCTCAGGCCACCCAACATGAAATCACTGCTCTCAGCATCTGATGAAGTGTTTGGTCAAACTGTCCCCTCCTGGTATCTTCACTGAACCATCCTGTGCAAAGCCAAACCTCAGGATGGCCAGTCCCCACTGCACAAGACACTTCCAGCAGGCTGCTGTTGGGCCCATCAAGCACTAGAAAAGCACAGAATGGGAGGATGTAAATGACACTACAGGCACAGCTTCCTCGAGGTATGAAACAGCCCTTTACAGCTCTGCCCTTGACTCCAGGACTGATGACAGCTGTCACCAATACCTGTGGTGGCTGTTCCTGCTGCCTGTGCCCTGGAGCAATGGAAATCTAGGAACCCCTGGCACAGTTACAACCACAGGCAGAATTCCTCTTTGATACCACTTAAGCCAGGAGGAGTTCTGAGAAACTGCTGCCACATGTTCCCTCCATGACGCAGAGCTTAGCAAGCAGCTCTGACTCGCTGCTGGCTCCACTCTCAGTGATTACAGTGCAGGGTGCCACAATTAATGCTTTGCAGAGAGGAGACCAGAGCTGGGTAACTGTGGCAATACTCATGTCTGTGAAGACATCTAATCGTTCTTCTAGCTACAAATGAACAGGAACAGTGGTCTCACTTAGCCCCTCTTATCTGAGAAAAGTCTGCCCCAAAGCTTTAAAAAGCAGCTCCCCTCATCTCTGAGACTGGTGGCAGCCTGGCTTCAGCAAGCAGCCACCACTGAGGTCAGTTTAGGTCTGACACCTCCCCCGTGCTGTGTCCTTAGTGCTGACACTCTGTAAGAGGTAAAGGGCCACTTTCACCCCAGAGCCACAAGGCACCCTCCCTTCCCTCACTGGCCGTGCCTGGTGGTGCAGGTCACACAGGTCTCCAGGAATAACTCACTGTTGACAGTGATCAGGGAATTCTGGCCTGATGCCCAGAGAAAAAAGGTGTCTTTGTGGATAAGTTTTTCCAGATCAGCATCCTGACCCTCCATCCAGGAGGAAAGCACTGAAATTCAGTGCTGTGCTTTGTCAGGCTCCCTTCCCTGCAGAGGAACTTGGAGGAGGAGGAGTGAGAGTGCCTGGCATAATGGGAAACCTCTTAGAAGAAACCAAGGAGCTTCTGCCCCACTTTCTTGTTCTCTTTTGAACAACCCTCATGTTTCAGACACACAGGTAAGGCTGGATTTGTTTCCTTTCAATACACATGGAACTGAGAGACAAAACAGAAACAACTCTGAGTGGTGCTGGGAAGTCAAAGCTTTCACCTGTGCTTAGGTTAATGGAGGAAGGAACACCAGGAAAGGGAATATATTCACTTTTCAGAGAACTCTATAATTATCTGCAATGCTGAAGATTAATATTAAGCACAATTCTCCATTTCTTTCCCTGCTCACACAGAAACAAACAGTGCTATTGAGGAATAAATATTTGGAATGAATCAACACAAAGTCAATGCAGCACCATTTTGCTGTCAACTGCTGCAGCCTCATCCCCACTCTGTGCTGAGCAGCACTGATCCTGCCACAGTGTCCCTCCACCACTCTGTCAGTGAGGAAAGGTCAAACAGATGAAAAATTAATCAATACCTGCTTTGAGACACCTTAACAGATGGAAAATTAATCAATACCTGCTTTGAGACACCTCCACTCTGCCAGAGGGACATGAAGGAGCACTTCTGCAAACCAGAGCTGTGCCCAAACTGCTCCACACCCTCTGCAGGAGACACTCCTGATTTACACCCAGCACCTGAGTAACACCTGCACCAAGGGCAAGCACTTAACAGCCCTCACTAGCCAGGAACAGGCCACTGGTCACAGGTGTCCCCCCTCACCAAATCAGCCATTAAATACTTCACAGAGGTCACCCATCCCCAACACGGACCAAGCTCAGCGCAGAGCACTGACAGAACCCAATAATAAATAAACCAAAACCCAAATAATCTGGTCACTGTTTCTGTTGTCACTTAGAAGAGAATGAAAAAAACCACCAAACTCTTTGATGCTCCACAACCTATGGCACTGTGTGTTACATCATAAATACAGCTCCTGGACCTCAGTCTGGTAAAGTCACTGAAAAGCCCAGGAGCTTGATGTGAGCTGTCAGCTTCAAGTGAGATGCCTGCCAGCAGAGCCAGGGTGTGGAGACAGGCACCCACACGAGCCTGATCACAGCAAGGGATCCTCCAAACTGCTTGGTAGAGATTCTATCAGAGCTGGGCAGGCACCAGGCAGGGCCTGAGTCACTTGGCAGGAGTCACCCACCATTAACCCTCCCAGCAGTATTGGGATCAAAGGTGGAAAATTACAGGTGTGTTGCAGATCAAGGCTGTGTGACAGGTCACTCTGAGGGGTTGCAGATACTTCACCAGGTGTCAAAGTGAACACTGAAGGTGTAAAGCCCTCAGAAAATGGGTAGAAGAGGAGCACTACACCTTCACAGTGACAGGCTAGAAGCACCTCACACAAATATCACTGTGATGTTCCATGACATTTGCAGCTGAACTTAACTTTTACCAGGTGATGGCCTCTGTGTGATATTCCTTACTCTGACACAGTGAAATGAAAGGGAAATGCCTGCAGGGACTGCCCAGCACTGCTCCTCCTGGTCAGCAGCAGCACAGAGGAGTCAGAACAAAAGGCACAACACCGAGGCTGGAGTAGTTCCTGATTTGTACAGTTCTTTTCAGGGTATTACATCATATAAATTCACTTCCTCAACGGGATTTCCTCTCCAGGCTCTGGCCCCACTGCCTTGAACACAGACTGCAGCATCATACAAACATCCCTTCTCACCCTTCCTGACAGTTCAGCTACATTTAACTCCAACCTCTGCATCCTGCTGACTGCTGCCCAGACTCCCTTGCACTCAGATGTTCACAAGTAGTGTCCTGGAATAAAGGCCTTTCATTATTCAGTGCAGGGAATTTTATCCCTTTAATGGAAAAATCTTGACAATCACGAGTAGAAGCATTCAGATTACAGGGCAACAGTAGCTGTGTTTTTCATCTTGTGCAACACACTCCAAACTCAGTTTGTTTTGACTGAAGAAACTGTTCTGAGTTTCTTCAGTGGGATTTATGAACACACCTTTGGGCATTCATGTACTCCACCCTGCATTACTTACTGTCCAGCTGAGGCTGATGCAACCAGAGCTGGACAGGTTTGAGGAGAACCTCATTGCAATGACCCTCACCCCTGGCACCAGTGGAAAGACAGAAACTCAGCTTGAGGGAGGAGCTGAGCAGGTAACTCTGGTAGGACAAGCAGGAAATGCACTTGTGTGTGGTAAAAGAACCTATTAACTGGAAAAAAAACACCCTGAAATTTCTTTCAACCCAGCAAACACCATTCACCTTCCTTTTCTTACTGGGGAAGTCTGCCTGGCTTGCTCCACAGCTGCCTCTCCATCCAGCTGAGGGTGGGGTCTGACACCCACTCTTGGCTTTCACAAGCTCCCAGGTCTGTAGGGCAGCCCTGTGGTTGTGTAAACCAGCCTAAACAGGATTTGGTGGCTCGGTCCTACAGGCAGCACAGAGATGTGGCAGTGACACAACATAAAGAGACACAGAAAACATTTTCCAAACGTTTTCCATTATTCTGAGGGTGCTGCCACTCTGGAGTGTTCCTAGTTGAGGGATTCTCAATATGATTTACAGAAATACACAAACTCTTGAGGATCCACTGTTCTAAGCTCAAACACCCTGCAAACCCCCAAAAGTTTCAAAACTGAGCGTGCACTCAGGGTAAAACTCCAAGCTTACAACTGCTCATTTTTCAGAATTCTTTCAGTCCTCTCTTACATCCACTGCAATTGATTACATCCACTGCTCTGGGTTGGAGTAAACAGTAACAAAAAGGGAAGGCAAATGAGATTTGAGCCCTTTGTTTCTGTTATTGCTGTTTGCTGGAACTAATATAATAAAAACAGCCCCTCAGTGGGCAAAAGTTTCTTACATTAACTAAGAGAATTACAAAGAAAAGTCATGAAACCAGTACAACACAAGCACCTTTCTTGGTTTCATTTAAGATGTGAGGAAAAGAAGAGAAAGAATGGAGTGGCAGAGGAAAAAAACAAAACACAGAAAGAAATCCAGATATTTGTGCTGACTACCCCCTATACAGACTATTCTCTATGTTAAACTGACAGAAGGTACAAAAGAATTTGGGGGAAATCTCAGAAGGAGATAGAATCATCTTCGTTATGATTTCTCGAGGCTTTCAACTTCTTGGTGGGGAGCATTTGTTGTATCCCCCTCTTCTGTTTGCCAAGAGAGAAGACTGTATGTAGGCAGCCTCTCCAAATGCCTCTGTGTTTCTAAGGCAAACATCCTACGACAGCTTAGAACACAGATATTCTCGTCATAGCTGAACAGGCATTGTTTGGACAACTGAGGAGAAAACTTTTGTCTCTACAGAATAATAAGTCTCTAGCTCCATTTTTCAATTACTGCAGAAAAAGAAAAGTGAAAGAAAATCCCTTTTCCCTGCAGACTACAGATGTGGGACTCACAAATCCAGCCACTAGATACAGTCAGAACTGGATGTCTGCAGAGCTCAGATTTCCTGAAACTCTCCTCTCCTGCAGCTGATTTGTACCTTGGCTATTGATTCCTAATTACAGCTGCCTCACTGCTCCTGCAAGTCACCCTCGTGCCTGGACTGCTGGGTCAGGCTGGCTAAGGCATCTGCATGCACGAAATGAGATGAGACTGTCAGAGAGAACTTGCTACTGCAGGCTCCTCAGACTCCTTACAAAGCTCCTTTGGTTTCCATTTCTCCCTTTGAGACACTGCTCCAGAATCTCACTCCAGTGGTTGAAAATCTAATTTCCAGGCGAAGTTTATTAATAGCAAATTTGTACCACTTTGTTCTTGTGCCAGCATTGATTTTTATTACAAAGGACTTTTCTTCCCCTCTAGTACTTACTTGGCAATGAAGTGTTTACAGGGAGACATCCCATTCTCTCCCAGGCTTTGTTTTGTAGGCAAAACAAATTCCTCTCTTTTGGTTTTCCCTCATCTGCCAAGCTTTCTGTCCCTCACTCCTCCTCCAGCCCCATCCTGCACCTGCCCACTTTTCAGACTGAACCACACTCAGAGCTCTTGGCACACTCCTGCAGCTTGGTTTAAACCTCCCTGTTTGCAGCAGGGCTGTCTCCCTGAAACCATCCTACAGCCAGGTGAGCCCTGACTCTTCTCCACCACACGTTCCTTCCACATCTGGAGCTTCTCTGCCTCAGGCATGGGTGACAGAAGGACAGAGTCTCCATTAGACCCTCAAATCTCAGACCTGTCCTACTCAGAAGTTCACAGCCCTCACCTGGACTCTGCAAGTTCTAAAATGCAGCCAAACACACACATCCACTGAGCCCTCTCTGCTCACTCTGTTCCCTCAGGAACAATGGGAACATCTTTCTCCTAACAAGGCTCAGTTCCCCTCAGGCTTCCCTGCTAATGAAACATCTGTTCCCTGCTCGTGGGCAAACTTCCTGCTGCCTGCATTCCACTGGGGTTTCCCTGCAGTTTTTCATATCGTGTACGTAGCTGTGCTGTCTCCCAGATCCCAGCCTTTGCCTCGCCTTTCCAAGATTCACTTTCAGCATAAACCCAGGCTGGGAACAATGGCATATGAAACACCAGTTAAGAACAAGCAAAAGCATTCTCATACCTGCTTAAAGAATCAATTTGGACGTAGCTAGAGCCAGATCTTAGCCTAGGGAATAAATTCTTCCATAGCCCAGATCTGCTCCTCCACTGTGGATGCTACTCCCAAACTGAACATATTTGTTTATAACAAACAAGCTGCTTCTGCACTATCAGTTCATTTTCTTTTAACTACACAGTGTAATAGCTGCATGAATTTAATTTAAGACTGATACACCCTTCAGCTGTGCTGGGATCCACACTGGAATTTGGTTCCCCAAACCATGGATTCCCAGCAGTGTCTGCAGAGACAGAGGCTGCAAGGTAACCACAGGAACACCTTTCTCCAGAAGAGCAGCCAAGACCCACCCACCAGACATCCCATTTCAATGCAAAGCAGGGCAGGAAAGAAATCTCTGGCTGCATTAATTCTGTGGCCTCCCAGTCATGCAAGCCATCTTCCCTGCTCAGGACATCCTGGCGTTTTTTGGAATTTATTTGTGCTGAATGTTTGGGCAGCACTCTGGAGAAGAGAAACAGGCATGGTGACATTTGGCATTTCCTGCAGGTGGAGGAGCTCCAGGAAGAAGCCCAACAGGGAGAGCAGCCTGTCCTGTGCCCTGCGAGAGCCAGGAGGGCCAGCAGCTGAGCAGCACATTCCTGCCTCGGCAGGAGGAGGATTTCCTGAATTCCCTCACGCCTGACATGATGTGCCACAAGCAGTGCAGAGCCTGGAAGGGCAGCTGGTGCACTGAGGGGATTTTCAGGACTCTCACTACGGAGCCTTGGGTTTAAGTCCCAGTGAGAACATCCAAGACTTCTCTCCTGACAGCGCTCAGGAGGGCAATGCAGAGGCCTTTGCTGGGACAGGGCAGCAGAAAAACCCCAGCAAAACAAATTCTTGGGAAGAACTTCTCATAAGAACAGACCTTTTCTTTGTTTTTTGAAAGAACATTGATGAAAGTTCCTGCCAAAGCTCCTTGGAACAGCCTTGCTTCTGGCAGCTCAGAAGCTCTATTCCAGAACTTCCAAATTTTATCTTAAGAGGTCTTTATCTCACATGCATTGTTATTACCTTGTTCTAACATGACAAAAACAGCGAAATATTTTATTACTTTTCAGATCATTAAGATGAATTGCTCTTTACTCCATAATAAAATGTTACCCAGTGTTCTAGATTAAGGCATTGCTGGGTGTTGTAATGGCAGTGCCAGATTCTCATTACATTGTAAACAAGGGAGTTCTTGTTCCAGGGAATAAGACGTTTCAATCATATTAAGCAGCTGCTGTTCTTATTGATTAAAAAAAAGCAACTACTAGCTTTTTTATAAAATACACATACTGTGACCTGCTACTAGGCTTTACTTAGCAAATCAACAGGAAGCATAAGCAGTGCAACAACTTAAAATGGATGTAACTCAAAAGAAAAATTCAGAAATCCCACAGCAAAACATTTCTAAAACTCAAAATCTGGGACACAATGTCCTCATAGGAAATTTTAAACATTATTTCATTCTGGAATTTCATTACAGGGAAAAGAAAAAAAAAAAGAAAAAAAAAAGCCAAACAAGTTTTACAGCGTCAGAACTTCCCAGGAACCAGCATTTCTGAGTTAGGCTAATGTGCCTCAATTCCAAGAAGCCTGAGCAGGATTTTTTGCTAGGAACAAAGTCCAAGAGGATCTGGAGGGAGGGAATTCAGCAGGGATCCACAGCAGGAACAGGGAGGTTACGGCAGGGCAGGCACAGCTGGCTCTAGGCTGAGCAGAGCCTTGCTGGAGCAGTGAGGCTCTGCCAGAGGAGAAGAGGCAGCAGAACGGGGGTTCCCTTCACCCCTCTGCCCACAGGCTGCAGGTCAGACCTGGAGAGGCACAAGTGCCGTGCTGTGTGTGGGATGTACGACCCCATCCATGTGGGAATGCTCATGGCTCTACTGGCACGTGCCCACACCTTCCAGAGGGGCTCAGGAAAAGGCCCAGATCAGAGAGGGATGGGGCCTCCCTTCCTGCCTTTCCAGACTCTGCACAGGAAGGTGCCAGCAAGCACCAACCCCTGCAAAGATGGGATTCCCAGCAGTTGTTTTGTGATCGGGACTCCAACAGCCTACAGGACATTCATCTGGACACCTTCATCTTTTAATTTTTGTGCTGATGACTACCCTGACATTAACCCTGGCTCTACTTAGCAACAAAACTGCATAATTACTCAATTAAATACTTAATACTTAACTACTGCTATTAAACTATCCAGCTTTCACGAGATACCAAGACCATCTCTCTAAAGATAAAATTTTCATTCTCCAAGTACTTATGGCCTTTTTCTTCTCCACATAGGCAACAGTGGTTGGAAAAGCCAAAAGAAATGAATAAGTAACTACCTCCATACTCTTGGCTTTATTGCTGGTCAATAGGGCACACAATCGAGCCCTGAAGTGGAACAGACAATATATTTGCTGGGGTTTATTGCACAACTCAGGACCTGCATCACGTGTGTGCGTTGCTGAGGTGGAAAAAGTTGTGCTCCTGCACAAAGGGCTCCTGTCTGCTGACACAAACAAGACAAAAAACCCACTGACCTGGAAGTTAAAGTACAAAATCTACTTTCAGCCTGAGTGCCTGCTGCCCATCCACATTAAATGAAGAAGCCTTGTTTGAGTGAAGTATGAACTTAATCTGCTCTTCTCAAGCAGAGAGAGCACATGCCAGCACCAGGGCTCCACCCAGCAAACCCCACCAGCTGCCACATCACTGAAGGACAAGGCAACACTCCACTGCCTTTTAGAGTGAGATTTTTCTGTCACAAGGTTACTCCAAATTATCCAGTAGCATTGGCTGGGGGAGAGTTACACAACAAGATACTGGCGGGGGAGTAGAGCAGTGAAAACCTAGAGAGAAATGGAGCAACCTGTGAGGAGTTTCTAAGCACTGTGGCAATACAAACACACTACAAACTGCAAAGGCTCAGAGAAGAACTCCAGAGAGGCTGCAAAGCCAAAAAGTCAAAGTCAAAAGGTGTGGTGAGAAGGTCACTCCTGCTAAGTGGCATAGCAATCAATACAGGAGAGGAAAAAAGATGAACAGCTTAACAGCCTCCAGTCCCTGGAAAGACTTAAATCGATGACTGGACGCTGGTTTCACAGAATACAAATACCACAGAGCATCAGGTGAGCCAACTGGAATGACTGGGATGGCTCCACTGAGGTCAACACAGTTGTAACAGCTTGCTCTGGGTTTACATCTGGAACATCAAAGCACTTTGCAAACCTAAGTAATTAATCATCAGCCAAATGCCAGGCCAGGAATTTTATAATAATTCAAGCCTTCTTCAACAACCCAAGCAACTGTGTTCACATTCCAGACAGTCTTGCATGAGCATTCCAGTCAGAACAAAGAGGATTTCGATGGCAGAAGCCAGTCTCCCACCAGCACTGCTGGGTACTGCAGCTCCTGCAGCAGCTCAGGCTGCTGGCTCAGGACTCCATGGCCACAGGCACTGTGCTACCAAGTGGAGGGACAGGTCCCACTGTGAGTGTGCTGGTGTGTATGTACAAACCACAGGAGACAAGCTGACCCTTGAGACAGGAAGAAGCAGCAGGTGGGGAGCTAAAACTATAGGCATGTGCTGGCATAAAGTGGAAATCACAAATCTCCCATTTCTGAGGACATGGCACTAGAAGTAGAGTTCTGCCTCCCCTCTGCCCCCCAGCTGAGCAACTTCTACAGAAACTGTGTTTAGAGAAACTCAGGCCAGTGGCATCTTTGTGGCACACTGAGAGTGCTGTGCTCTGTCCACTGCTGCTTGCCCATCACCTGTGGTCCCCAGGAATTCATCCACACTGGAGAAGGGGCTCCACTCACCTGCTGAAGTGCAGACATTGAGCAGAAATGCTCAGATTGCCTCCTATATTCAACCTGCACCTTAAAGAGACTCAGTCCCACACTTATGACTTCAGAGTGGCAAAGCAGGAATGTGGCAGCACAGGCCTCCCCCTCCTAAAACCTCAGCTTCATTTTAACACACCCTTTCCCAAGAATCTTCCCTAGATGAGCTTCACATAACGGTTTCTTCACCTCTCCCTTCCTCCAAACCATCTGCCATTTGTGTGCCTCCAGGTCCTGCAGCATTTAGCAATGGCTGTGCCAGTACCACACTGGGAAAATGACCCTCCTGTCACATCCCAACACCAAGGCTCTCAAAATTGAGCATTTCCCTGGTAACACTCTCCATCAAGCAATAACAGTCCCTGCTTTCTGCTCTCGAGGCACAATCATCCTTCTAAGGAACAGCTGGGATGTGCACTATTGAAAATACCAGTAAAAGGAGGAACAAGCACAGCTACAGCTGGGTTTGCCAGAACTGCCATTAAGAGCATTTGAGCTCTTGCTGTGACTCTGCCACGGCTGTTCTTTTGCTGTGCCTCAGTTTCTCACCACACCTGTTGCCACTGGGTATTTGGATGGCAAACTCTTCCTTGCCATGCTGCAAATTTCAGCCCAGGAGCTGAGAATCCCTGCCATGGACAGGATGATCTCAGAACATCCCAGCTGTCACAAAAGAAAGGATGAAGTGTGAAACTGCTTACGTAGACCTCTGAACTAAGCTGAACCCAGAGCAAACATTTAATGGGGTCAAGGCCCCTTCCTCCCCAGGCAGCATTTTGGTCACATGCAGTGGTTCTAAGGCCTTCCACCCTGTGCTTGGCTTGCTCATGGTTACCACTGTAATGCTGACAGGGCAGCTGCCACTGAAATCACATCAATGCCCACTCTGCCCACAATGCTGAGATGAGCACACAAAACACTGAAGGGTGACCATTCAGGTGTGCTGCTGAAGGGAGCAGACGAAGCAGATCTCTAGAGCTGGAAGTTGCCACTTAAACAAGCTACAGTTCTAACATCAACCACACTAAGGAGACAAACCACAGAGACCACAATACATGGCAGCACTTCTGTGCACCTGTGTGCAGCACAGCACATTTGACACTCGTGCACTCAGAGCAGCAGTGGCTGCAGTGCACAGGGTGCTCGTTCCCAGCCCTCTGCAGCATCCGTGTCACGCTCTTGTGGTGCTCAGAGAAGCGAGTGCTGCTGCTCTGCTCACTCCCACATCCTCTGGGTTTGCACTGGAAAGCAGCAAAGCCAATCTGGTTTATCATTCTGCAGCAGGGTGCCGAGTCCTGTCACCAAGAAGCAGATGAGATGGATTTCACAAAGTGCCCCTGTGTTCACCAGAGACTGGATGGACCACACTGAGATTTGCCAGCAGCTGCCAGGAAGGACTGTGACATGACCCTCCACAGAACAATATCTGAAATTTCTGACACTGAACTCAAAGCACCTATGGAAGAGGAAATAGCCTGAAAACTGGATTAAGTCTGTCTTGGTACCTCATTATCTTCTTGAGTGTGAGCAAAGCCTTCTTTCAGTGGGTATTTGTTCTTCAGGATGCAGCCTGGAGTGGAAATGGTAGTTTATTAAAACGCAAATACAGTTTTTGATAACTTTCCCAGACAAAAAAAAAAAAAATGGTTAATGCAAGTTTTGGCTTGGTCTTCACTTGGGAAATTACTGTTCTGTGACAGGGTGAGCTCCAGCAGCTTTATTATCTCTCTCACCAGAGGCACAAGTATCACTCCTAACAAGTCTGAAGCACACATGGTCCCCCTTACATTCCACAAGCAGGGAGGGCAGGATGTGCAAGCAGCCTACAGAAAGAAGTGCTGGAGTTCTTTTTCTCAGAAATGAAGACTGTGAGGAAATATGGGAGCAGACTGCCACATGGAAGGTGCTCTAAGGAGAGAGTCAGCTGATCTCCACCTCAGGACAGGAGAAGTGTCAGCTTTAGTCACAGCAAAGCTGCCATGACAAAAGAAAACTTTCCAGCAGATAAACCCACAAAGCACCAGGGCAGATTGCATGCTAAAGTCCTTATCAGCACTGGGAGCCTTTTGGGTCAGGCTGGGCAAACATTTGTCAGGAATGATGTAAGGCAAGTTGATGCTTACTTGGATGGGGAAATTGGGCTTACATGACTGTCAAGTTCTCTTCCAAGCCATTTGATCTATGGCCCTACATTGAGGAACTGAGTGCTGCCCAGTAATCCACACACACACGGTCATGTGGGTCCCCAGAGATGTCCTGTGTCACCCTAATGCAGCCACTCTGTGTCTGTCAGTTCCTCACAAGGAAAGTCTCAGCCCTACAAGAGCACAGGCTCAGCAGAGAGCATGTGAGGATAAACATGTTTGTCTCTCTAAGGTCCCTGCAAAGTCCCTTTCACCCTGTGTCTCAGCTGGAGACTGAAAGCACGGGCAGCGCTTGCCCTTCGGGTGCTCACATGGACATTACACACAGCAAGAGTGGGATCTGTCTCTGACCTCCCTAGGGGGGCTTTAGGCCTCCCATGCAGAGCAGGAGGTACAACCCCAGTCCTGTGTCACAGCTGAGAGTCCCCTTCCAGCTTCCTGACACCAGTCCTGTGTGGAAGTTCTGTTTCCCGGCACAGGAGCGGAGGTTAAAGCCCCATTCGCAGCTGCGCCGACCCTTCAGCCCTCTGCTGAGCCCAGTGCTGGCTCTCCCTGGGCCTGCACCTCGCCCAAAGAGGGGAGGCTGAGGCAGGAGTCTCTCCAGCACGGCCACAGCTAAACTGGGCCCGCAGCTCCATCTGCAGGGCTCTGCCAAAGCGGCTCCTCCTCGGGGAAGGGCAGTGCCACCCCAGCAGGTAACACACACAGATGTGAGCACAAACACAACCATGCTCCTCAGGGTCCTGAAAGCAAACAAAGCCCCCCTCTGAAAGCATCCCCTCAGGAATCAAGTCACCATTTTGATACAAGTTCCCAAGACCCAGTAAATTCCCAGGAAGTTCGATGCATGTCAGATACTGGATTACACAGAGTGTGAGTGAAGCCTCAGCCCCTGTGGCTCCAGGGAGCAGCTCTGCCTCTGCACAGCTCGGGTACCCAGGGCTCTGCCAGTGCCAGCTCAGCCTGCTGCCCTCAGGCAATGCAAACACGGCCCAGTGCCCCAGCCAGGCTCCTTAAAACCTCCAAAGAGCTCTGCAGTGCTTCTGTACCAAAAGGGGCCTGGGCCAGTCTGTGTGAAGCACCAGGAACACACTGTACACAGCACATTCCCTCGGATGGGAGTCCAACAGGGACATCCAGCCTCCTGGGAGGAACTGCAATTTTTCTTTTTGTGAAAAGGTCAGCAGCACCATGTGATTTTCCAAGATATATAACTACTATGCAATGCAAATACATAGAAATGCAAGTGTTTTATCAGTATTTTAGTGATAAATATAGGAATTTAACACTTGTCCTACTGGATTAGACCACTAGTCTATCTCACAGGGGATTTGTCCTGCTCAGGGCTTGGACAAGGGATTGACTGGTGCTTCCAAGAAAAAGCACACTGCCTTCTGCAGCCCAGCCACTGGCACTCTCAGAGGGCCACCTAACTCCAGCCTGCTGCAGAGAACCAGCCCACCCCCTGAAGAATGCAGCATGATGCTGTTTAACATTCCCATCAGCCCATGCACTATCCAGTTTTTAAGGCATCCTACAGAAGCAGGCTGTGTATAATGCTCTGTTTGATACACAAACACTGCTAACACCCAGAAGAAATCTCAGAACTTATGTCTTTAATTTTTAAACAGAGTCCGAAAAACTGAGCTTAAAAAAAATTTCCCTAAATTACTATTAAAAAATATCCACAAGCACACAAAACAACACTTTGTACTCATGGCTCTAGGAGGCCAGAAATCAGCTGTACTGAAACTGACCTGTTTTTGTTCTTTCCTTCCCTAGATTCCTCTACTGTGTTTAACCAGGGCAGGTACTGCAGGTCAGAGGAGGCTCACGAATCCAAGTAAAGGGTGTACAGGCCATGGTAAACTGCTGAGGTGGATAAATGTGGTGTGAGATGTACAGTGGGTGAAAGATCAGCCTGTGAACAGAGCTGTGGGTGAAGGAAAGACTCATTTGAGGAGTGAGAGCGTGGGAGAGGCAGAGGGGAAAGGGAGCAGATGTTATCAGTGCTCATGTAACACCCTCTGACTGTGCTGCAGCCTTCCACCAGACTCAGTTTGCTGCTGCTTGTCCTGCCTGATGTCTGTGGCTGTGCAGCCCCAGGTGAGGCTGGACAGAGCCTGGCAGCTCCTCCCTGGCACACACACACAGCAGGGCCCTGTCTGGGCACTGCCACCCCTCCTGAGTGCTCACCTCCACTGGCCCAGCAACTGCTTCCACCTGCACTGGCACACCACATCCTCTCCTTGGCTTCCTCTCCTTCCTTCCCTGGCTAGTTGTGGTCCAGAAGGGAACTTGCACCACTGGAAACAGCAGCAACAGCAAGCAGCAGCTTGAATTCAATCCTGCCATTACTTATACTGACTTGATGTTGACTGTCCACTTCAGGGACTTCTCTCAGTGCTGTTTCAGGCAGCCCTAGTCTGAGTCATCCTGCCCAAAGAGACAGACCTCAGCTATTCCCACGCCTGTCAAGAGACTGGGTCCTGCTCCAGACTCAGCTTGTCAGATTTTGCACAGGTCATTTCACCTCCTGTTTTTCAACTTCTCCATCCGCAGAACCAGAGTAGTGACTCTGGCCTTCTCTGTGAAGTCTTGCAATTAAATGCCTCACATGGAATTTAGGCATTTCTATTACTATCAGAGCAATGTGTGGGTGCCAGATGTTTATTCAGGCCTGCCAGCATCTCTGAATAATTGCAGTGCAATTCTTGTAAGCACCCTGATCTGAAGCACTAATCTTTATTACAATGCTTTGACTGTTTCTGGCAGCATCCAAGTGTCAAAGGCTGTAAATTCAGGTGCTGTAACATGTGCACTGATCCTTCAGTGACCATCACTCAGCAGGAGTGGGAAACAAAGGCTGCTTTGCTATTGGAGCATCAGGATCCTGGAACAGAACTGCATTTGAAGTGTGCACATCAGTTATGTCCTGTTATACCTGCAAATCCCTGTGCCAATATAAGCCAGAGTTTGGACTTATCATCCCATCTAGCCACATTCTATATAAATGCATCTCAAGGCCAATTAAAAAAAGTAATTAAATTCTTTCTAGGCCAGACAGGTGATCTGGCATGTTGAGAAGTTGTATTTTTAATCTGGAGCTGTGAACTCTTCTGTCTTGGGTCCTGAGGATTGAGTTGCTTTAGCAGAGCAGACTAAAAGTTTTCATGCAGTTCCCTGAGGAAGGTGAAACACTTCCACATGCTCAGCTGAACTTCTGCATCTCTGGATGAAGCCTGTGTCAGGAAATGTCACTGCATGGAGAGTCCAGTGCTCTGGGGAATGGAGGTTCCTTTCACAACGCAGGAGGAGTTTTCAACAAGCCAGGCTCAAGAGCCAAAAGCATCCTGCAAGGAGAGTTATGTCTGGCACAGTTGTCAGCTGCTTTGCTTCTGGATGTGCAGAAACCTAGGCCTGTGGGGAAAAGGAAGACCAGAGCTTTAAGTCTCACTAGGGACAATGTGCCTCTATCTCCATCCTCTAAAAGCAGCAATTTTCCAATGGCAGTAACCCCACCAGAGCCAGTCACCCCATCAGAAATGCTCACCTGTGTCAGAATTTCTGACAAACACTTGCCTGGCTGTCTCAGGATATCAGAAGGCTGAGATACAACCAGGGAGCCCCTATTTAGTCAAAGACTGGCTTCTGCTGTGGAGCTTCTCTGGCTGAGTTCATCCAATACACAAAGGTGCAGGGACATCTTCTACAAAGGACACAAAACCTGCAAAAATCTCAAGGCAAAAAAGGACTTACTTGCCACAGAAGTCCTTGTGAACAGCACAGAGGGTGAGCAGTAAGTCTGGGTGTGCCTGTAGCCAGTGCTCCACCATCTTTGGATGCCTGGGATCAACTTCCAGAAACACGCTCCTGAAAAGACACGTTTGGGAGTAGAACTGGGGAGATGCACATTCAGGTTGCTAAACTGATAAAAATGAAGATCTTCCTTTCTGTGTGACTCTGAGCAGTGCAGGAAATGAAAAGGTCAGTAAACACAGTGCAATCCAACAATCCTAAACCAGATCATAGCTGTCCATGTAAGGTGCAGATCCCAGCTGCCTCCTTCAGGGCAGGAAGTGTTGATCCTGGGGGGAATTCTCATGGCCCTTCTCTGTGTGAGCAGTTAAAGCCTCATATCGAGATGTAATGAGCCCTTCTGAAGCCCACCCAGAGCTACCACCAGCAATGTGTTTGTGAAACCCCCAAAGATTTAAAGGCAGAAGGAGTTTTTGTGCTGCAGGAACACCGAGCACTGGCCTGGCAGCCTGAAGTCCCTCTGTGAATAAGCAGCAAGAGACACGAAGTACAAGTCAGCACACACATTCTTCCACAGTAAATGTCTCCATAAATCAGTTATGAAAACAACACCAGCATTCAGCCCTACACAGAACTAATCAAATAACCTCAGTCAGGGCACCAGGACCAGGCCTGGACACTGCAGGGCTATTTCCATCTCTGCCAGGCTTTATGACACTGGCTCATTCCCCATGTCCCCTCCCATGACAAAGCAGAACCACCCCAGCTCACAGGCACAGGCCTGGCACAGCACAGCAAGAGACAAGTTTAGCAGGCAAAGGACACAGGCCAAACTCTATCAAATGCTCTCCTGAGAACTCTTAAAACATCCCACACTGAATACTCCCTACAAATTCACCAGGCTAACTACAAGCTGGGTGTGGATCTCATTTCTGACCTTAAAAAACTTCCACCCCGCAATGGGGGCTCCACCTTATTAAAGAAGCAAAAAGAGAAGGAAAAGAAATAATCTTAACAAACAACCCCACAGGACCAGCCTCTATTGCTGGGAAGTTCTGAGGACCATCTTCTGCTCTTGTGGTCATGCAAAGCATGAGGAATGAATTCTGCATGCAATGTGTCTCTCAATATTCCCATTCTTCTTCTCAAAACAGCAGATTTTCAATGACCTCTCTTATGCTGGCCAAATATCAGGAACATTCAACAGGATGTGTGAATGCCCTGGCACAGGCACAGTATACTCAGACTTTTGGGTATCAGCACGTTGATCTTCAAAATGGATCCCACATGACAGAGAATAGGAACAATCAGTCTTGAATATTAATCATGGAGAAATTTAATATTTAAGAAACTATCCCTGCCTGATCTCCTTTCTCCTGGGATATTCAGCATTGTATACTGGCACAACAAACAAGCTTCCCCTAATTAAAGGGTGGGAGGGAAGCAGAGATCCACATCCATCCTCAAAGAGTTCTACATTGCTTCTCCTCCAATCACAGTCACCTTGAAAAGCCCCCCTGCTTTCTGCACTCTCTTCCTCGGCTGCTCTTGTTCATGGTCTTTTTGTTGCTGCTTTGACCTTCAAGGACTCTCACTTCACTAATGACCAGGAAACACCACCAACAGCCAAGGAAGGCTCATATCCTCTTATTAACCAATTTCAAGCTAACTCTGCTTACACACATGACATTTTTTAAACTGCTATTATTAACTGGTGCAATGAGGGGACAATTTTGCAGCTGTTTTTTGTCTGTTCTGTTTTCATGCAGGGAAATGCAGAACTTACAGAAGTGGATGGATAAAAGACATGAAATTGAAAAGAGGGCAATGCTTACCCAGAAACCTTCAGAAGAGAAGGAGCCAAAGCCAGAATTGTTTTGATGACTCTCATGCCATCATCTCCCCCATCCAGTGCACCAAGGTCCTCATAGCTGGAGTGCGGGAAGAAAAGGAAGAAAAAGACATTTGACAGCAATTCCTGTGGCCCTCGAGAACACATCACCCCAAACCCCAGGGAGAAAGGTGCACCTGACACACCTGAACTCCAGGGCTCCCAGAGCAGGTGACAGCACTCACCCCTTTTATGGGAAATACAGGGAGGGAGAAGGCAGCTACCACTGGGCTGGGAACCCCACATTTAGCACAAGCAGAAAACATCCCCTGAAGTATTTCTGAAAATTAGGAGCCAACTGTAGCTGGGATCTCAGAGTTCCAACACAGAGGTCTGCTCTCTCTGAGCTGCCCAGGGAGCGAGGGGCTTGTACAGCAGGGGATCACTGCTGGCTTTCAACCATGCCAAGCACCAGATCAGGCTGTGGCTAACCCAGCAGAGCCAGCTGGGATGCAGAAAGCTCAGCTGTCACTACCTGCTCTGGTGCACATCTCGGACAGAGGTGGGGGCAGGACTTTCTCCTCACATGACAATCGATTTTGGATTGGGAACTTGCTAATTTCAAACTGTGTGCTTTTTCCATGTCAACAAATCTTTAAAACACTTCCATATTGCTTCAGGCCTGTAAGCAGTATCAAAGTAAGCCTGTACTATTATACCCCAAATAAACACACCTACATTTTGTATGTGTGTATTACATTTGCGTGTTTTGTGTGCAATTGTGTGTAGTATAAGGAAGCAGACAGAAAACCTTGCTTCAAGGAACAGGAGAGGAAAAATCTCTTTATCTGATTACCAGAGGATTTCTGCATCCAAGGAAGCCATGTCTTCATGGAAAACATATGGGGGGTTACTGACTATGACATCTATGGGGCCCCAGAGCAGCAGCTGTTTGGCAGAACCTAGAGAAGAAAAAGAATCACAAAAAGCTCTCAACCACAGCATCTGCCCTATAAGCTCAGTGTCAACACCCTCCCTAGGAAACTGTCTCCAGGCACATGTAAATGTGTTTGGCTCTGCTTCGTGATAATAAAATTTTATCCTATTTCTTTCTGCAATAGCCTGTCCTGTTCCCCCTGTCCCAGGAATGCAGGAGTGATACAAAGGAAAGAACAGGCAAAGTATAATTTTGTCATACAAGAGCCTGCTTAGCAGAGCATGTTAAACAGCACAGGAGCTTGATGCCCTGGAGCTCTGTGCCCACCTGGATCTAAAGCAACAACCAGAACTCAGAGAGCCCACAAAGACCTAAGTGGGAGCTCAGACTGCCTGTCCACATGAACATCCTTCCTCTTCCAGAGCTGCAGCAGGACTTCCAACAAGCTGCAGAGCAGGGCCCCTCACCAAAAACAACAATGGGCTGCTCTTCTGCAGACCAGGAGCAGCTCCCTAGGCTCCTGCTGCTGTGTGGCACAGGCCAGTCCTGAATCAGACCTCGTGGAACCACGTGAATGTGACACTGTCCTCAGGCAGCCTCTTGGCACAGGGCTTTCAGCTCTAAGAGGTAGCAGAGTGTCAAAAACAAGTGTCAGAAAAGTGTGCTAATGAACCCCCAGTGCTGCAGCTCCTGGCTCCACAGCTGCTAACAAACAGCCAAGCACTATCAACCTAACTGGAGAGGCCCCACCAAATGTTAGTTTTAACTGGTTTCAGCTGGCTCTGGGGAAGCAAAGCGTCCTTTCCTGGTAAACTACTTTAATTTCAGGTGAATAAGGTTGGGTATTTAATCTAAGCTAAATATCGGAGCTCCCTCTAACATCAATGGAGAGACAGGCATGTACATGTTTACCTAAAGCATCCATGTCAGCATGGAATCAATTACACTCTGTATATATTTGCCTCTCCCCACTAACAGTGAAGAGCACCTGGACTCCCAGCTCAGAGACAACCTGGGGACACCTAAACCCAAGAACCATTCACCTTCTGATGTAGTCAGGGACTTCTCTCAGCTGATCATCTGCCCTGGAAATCTCTGCAGGGAAAAGCTTCACTGGTTCACTTCTTACTGACCTTTTTCTCTATTAACTTCAACACTCTTCTGCTGCCTGCATCCCAGAGGGGTCCTTTGGCTGTCTCTCATGCCTCCCTCCACCCATCAAAGACAAAAAGGGAACAGACAAAAGGGATTGTAACAGTGAAAAGAGTTACTGTGTGAAACATCTTGGTGGATGATGTGAATCCTTTCTTGGAGTTGTAGCCTGTAAAATTCCAGATGCAAGGACAGAAAGAAGAAAGGTTAGGAGAAGTGTTTGTGTGGATTCATGAACAGTACATTCTGTAAACAGATCATTAAATATTGCACCTCTTATCTGATACACATATATTCACAACTGCCAAGATCTCCCACAGTGACCTTACACCCAGGTTCTACTCCCTTTGCTGAGGGCCCATGGTCCTGCCCTGTCAGGATACGCAGGATGAGGAAAGGGAAGGATTCCTGCCCTGTGTGCCATGTGCCCACAGTGCAGCTGCATCTGGCACTGGGATTGATCCAGTAAGACTCATCTAAGCATCCAGAGAACACAGCTGGGATAAGGGAGCTCTGAAAAGCAGGCAGGATCCAAGCTGGGTTCAGTCAAACAGCAACACAGCTTATCCTGCTGGCTTCTCTCCCAAGAGCTACAGGGCACCATGCCAGGGACAAGATCACAAAGACACAATGAAAATGTCCATGGAGAAATATGGAGTTCTCTGACAAGGCATTTATACTCCCTCGTCCACTCTTGAGCCAACAAGCAATGTTAATAAGCAAGACAATTTTCCCCAGAGGCCAGAGTTCTAGTTCATCAAGGAGGCAAAGATCTGGCCAGTTTTTATTATATCTACGAAAAATTGCAACAGAATTTGGTTTGACACTGACACATTAAGAGGAAACCTCTGCTCCCCATTCCCTGGAACTGGGCTACGAGGCAAAGGGTAATAGTGAGGTGAAGTTTGGGAAGGGCTTGCTCCTACTCAGCTCTTCAGACTCACATGCAAGCTGGGACTGATTGCAAGAAATGAAGAGATGCAGCCCAGTGCTGCCAGCACCAGCAGGAGCCCCCAATGCTGGCAGCAGCTTGGGAGAAAAGGGGTATGTGGGCCTGTGGACAGAAATCCCAGTTAACAGCACCTCTTGAGACTCACAGCTGTACTGGACTCCATGAAAAACAGCAACAGGAATTCTTTCTGTCATGGCTCTAATTAATGCCTAGGGCCCTGCAGTTCCTGATGGATCCAACCTGGAGCTCATTTGACAAAGCCTACAGGGACTCAGAAGCACACTGGGATCCCAGCTCTGTGGTTCCCTGTGGCAGTGATGGAACAGAACAACCTGACAGAAGAACCAGCTGAGGAAGTGGGGCCACCAGGAAGGACAGGGACAACCTGACAGACATCTCTGACTCCAGCACAAGGTGTCTGAGCCAGCAGTGCTGCACACCCATCCAGGCACAGCACAGGTGTGTGACCAGCACAGGATCCAGCAGCACCATCCCCACCAAAGCAGGACTGCAGGGAGAATGCTGAGGGACACCACACAGCACATCAGAGGAAAAGTGCTACTTGACTGTGCAAGCGTTCCTGGAGGGGCAAGGACACAAACAAGCACAACAACAATGATCGAGGGAGCCAGAGAGAGAAGGGCTCAGGATATGCTTGTCCTTAACCTCCTAAGTGACACAAACATTCCCCCTTCAATCCTGAGCTTCCTGAGTTCACAGACAGGGATAAGAGTAGTTACCAAGAAACACTCTGAAAACCCTTGACAAACAGCATGGGAGTACCACTGCTTTATTTAGGCTGCTGTCTTTGCAAAGCATGTTCACAAGCCAAAGAAAAACACTCTGCTAAACACCAGCATTTTTTTTTCTGAATTGTTACACATTTTAGCAGCTCAACAACTAAATTCTCTGGTTTCCAGTGGTGATAAACATGAACCACATGTACAAGTATTGAGGACTCTTGGCCTTTCTCAAGCAACAATTTACAAAAAAATGAGTAATATGTGGTCTTGTACCTCTGTGCATTCTCTCTGGTGAGATCCACAGCAGCCTCCTCTTTATCCATGGCTATGACTCTGCTCTGGAACAGAAAAAAACAACAAACCCCACCAAGCAGGTGTTACAGCACCAAGATTCGAGATCAAAACTGACAAGACACTGCTTACTCTGGGCTCCTGGAAGGAACAGCTCCTGAGGAATGCACGTAGGGCACAGCTGCAGTCACTGGGATGTGTGGAAGGCACTGAGGTGACTGAAGGCTCTCTGCAGCACAGCCAGCAGCCCCCCAGAACAGACAACAACAGAGCCACAGTGACTCACCTCACCTGACCCCTCACTGCTCCTGGCAGGGTGACACTCCACACTCTGGCTGGTCTGGGCTAGGCACAGGCTGCAGGAAGGTCCTGTTGTTGGATTTATCCTCCCTAGTACAGACAGGATCCCTCCCAGCAGCACCACAACCACTTGGACAGAGATTCTGGCATTTTCCATCTGTTATGCAGACACCTTTTACCCAGTTACTCCACTGCAGTCCTTACACCACATTCACTGCCTGTATTGACTGCGTGTCAAATATTTGAGAGTTCTCCAGCATAATGGCAAGAGACAGGGCTCCACAGCTAGAGATTTGTTTGACCTTCCATTCCACCTTGGGAAAACCACAGGCAAAGGCCTTGGTTTTGCTGTGCTCGATGTTTTTTCCAGCACAGGTGTTGGTAAGGATTTACACAGAACACATGCTTGAAGAAACTGCTCTGCATTTGGAGATGATGGTGTGACTGGCCCTCACGCCTCAGGGGATCCATTTCATGGTCCCAGCCCAGCACTCACACACATGAAGCTCACCCTTAAGGTGAAGGGCACAGCTGAGACCATAAATGAGAAGTTGCTGCTCTTTTCTCAGTACCTTAGTGCCAAATTCTGCCTCAAACACTAAGGAGATTACCCAGAGTGTGACTCCACTTAGCTGCCAGAGTGGCTACCACTAATTCTAATCAGGCAGGGCTCCTTATTTCCCTGGGCACAGCAGTTTGGGCTGGGAAAGGACTGTTATGAGTTACAGGGATGGACTGACACAGCTCTTTAAGTTAAAAAGCAAGGAAAAGAGCATGAAGCTCTTCTCCTGGCTCAGGAAATCAGAGCAATTATACTCTTAAGTCATGAAGCTCAAGTATTAACCTTCTCAGGTCACTGGGAGGAGGAACACCCCTTCCATTAGAGGCATCAACCTCTAATTCTTATTAGGGCTTATACTTCTACAGGGCTTATACTCCTACAAGAGGAGGGGCTGGCCACAGCAATTCTCATTCCTGAGAAGGAACTGGCTGGTCTGCAGTTCTGATAAGAGGGCAGTACTTTTCCTTTAATCACATGCAATGAGATCTTGGATTCATTTCTCATTTTCTTGACCAAGAGTGTCTCCATAAACATGTGACACACCACAAGAATCAGGGGCAAGAAGGGCTTTGGTCACCCAGATCTCAGTCCCCTTCCTGATCTTTTCACTCTGTTCAGAAGCTGTGGGTTGTTCCTAGGGAACAAAAGACTTCAAAAACATAGTTTGGCAGTTGTGGCAGTGAGATATGCTTGTCTTATTGATCCCAAGTACTGACACTGCTATGGTAATCCCTTTCCTGGATCATTCAGTCTTCAGTTTCCTGGAGACAAGACCATTTGATTCACAGCAAGGTGCTTTTTAGAGGTGACTGCCCCATAAATTCAACTAACAGAGTGTGTGCCCCTGCCTCAGTCCCTCCTGCCCTCAGCCCAGGTTAGTACCTTAAACCAACACCCACCAGTGCTTCAAGCTAAGGTGATTAACAGTGAGCTGCAACAGCTCAAGAATGGGCACATTCACTCCTTTCATTCTGATTATGCCTCTGCTATTCCTGCAGACAGATGGGGAGAGGAAGCAATTCCCAAACATCCCTTCTCTACCTACTGTGAACTCACAGAGCCTGACTGTCAGAGACCTGAGCTGCCAAAGCCCCATCAGAGAAGTCTGTGACATCTCAGTGAAGGTGAGCAGAGTGGGACTGCCCTCTAACACAGGCACCTATTGCACCAGGAGCACTGAAGGGAGCTCACCTGTGGCAGTTTGCAGAGCAGACTCAGAGCAATTGCTCCAGAGCCACAGCCAATTTCCAGGATCACAGGATGAGGAACGGGAACTGGGAAACAGAGGGCTGGATTCTCACATTTCTGAAATTCTTCCTCCACAACTAAAGAGACGAGATCCTAAACAAACAAACAAAATTACTAAGGGAGCTGTTTTGACTCACACCTTTGTGATCTGAGGACTGAAGTTTAAATTTCTTGACTCTGTACCCAATGAAATGTATTTTTGTTGCTAATTTTAAAACCACAGATGGTAGCAATGGAACTGACGTGCCAGAAGTCACTTCAGCTCCATCTGCCCCACAGGGTGCTTTGATTAGTAACCAAATCCTCAGGATACAATCTCCCACAGATCCTCTGAAATCTTCTAGCACTAGTTGGAAAAACAATAACCAGACAGCTGGAGCACATTATCTTCTGCAACACCAATTTATTTACTCCAAAATTTCAGCTTTCAGAATTTGTAAGCTTCAAAACTCAAGATTTCTACACAAGTCTCAGTAGGGTAGGTGACCAGGAGGCCGTTGCACAGCTCCTAACAGCATCTAAACCAATAATCCAACCTGTAGATGAAAAGCCAAGGCAATGAGTTACTAAATGATCCAAATGAGCAGCTCCCTGCTTGAATTTCTGATTGTAGACTCCTACTACATTTTGTTGCTATAAAGTTACATGGAAAAGATTTTCATCCACACTCCTGGATCTGTATGCAGCTTTGCCATTGCTGCCTCCTCCTTTCCATCACTCTTTTATTTTTTAAATCCCTTTGCCATGTTATAGAAAATCCAACACAGCAGGAGAGGTCTCAAAGATTTCTAAGGTTTGTGAAAATGAACTAAAAGAGAAAGCACACATGTGCCTCCCTCTGACTGCAGAATGAACTTCCTTTGTTATTCACTGGAGAAAACTTTGAGATGAAAACCTTCTGAACACCTTGAGTGCATCAGCAGCTGAGCAGGTGCTCCCAGCTCCCTCCCATCCTCATGCTTTCAGGGCACAACAGTGCACAAAGAAGGCCTTTCTGCCCAAGGGGTTCCCACCATGGCTGGGATACTCTGCTTGAGAGGGCTGCTCTTGGATCTCTCCTGTAAATCCAGAAAGTTTAACAAAATTTACAAAAAATAACCGGCACAAGCTGGAATATTTAAAAGGAACAAGTCCTGGCAGGCAGGTCAGCTTTTCTTTTACTCTGCAATGGCTTTTGTCAGGAGCTGGGCAGGCTTGTACATAAGGGCAGAAGCCCTTCCTTGGATCTCCCACCCTAACTGGGTGCAGCATAAGAGATGCCTTGTGCCAAGCTGCAGTATTTCTGAAGAGATTCATAGCTGTTGGTCATCCTTCACGACAGGCCACTCCACACATGCAGTAAGTGGGAAGGGAGATGCAAACAGGTATAAAAATGAAATGTTCAGGTAGATGAGCTTCAATGAAGCATTCCTGGAGCAGGCAAGTTTGGGGACTGGTATCTAAAGACACTCAGCCAGGGGTGAGGAGCCACAGCACAATGTCCTGCCCTGGTCACTGTGTCACTTCTGGCATTGCCCTCATACAGGAGTTTTGCTAACAGCCCCCAAAATCACAAATTCCTCACTGCTGCTCTGGGACTCCTTCCCTAGACAATTATGGATGAAAACAGTCTCACAGGCTCCCAGCCTGGAGGAATCTATTACAGGACTCAGACAGCAAGAGGGAAAAATAAACACCTTATCTACCCACTTTTGAGAGAAGTGGCTTTGGCCATTCAGCCAAGAGCTCCAGATGAATCAGTCTGAAAACACTCGGGCACTGCACACAGCCAGAGATTGCAGCCACAGCTGCTCTGGCGAAGCAGGTGAGGTGCTGAGGAATCCAAGACCACAGAAGAAAAGGCACCCAAAAAATTCTGCTTGGCTATTAAATTACTTCTTTAAATACCAGCAGTTTCTGGACACTTACAAACATTTCCTGGAAACCTCCACAGTAACTCAGAACCATCTGTTCCCAGAGTAGCACAAGTTACTGATTACAAATGTCCAAATGTGACTTCCATACACTAGAACTATTCTAACCATTTATTAACTTCCTCAAGGTTTATCATTAGTAACTTCAAGCTTGATGGTTTTTAATGGAATGCCTACTTTACACATTCCACAGTGAAAGCACTTTAGTGTGCTTGCCACAGCTCCTATTTAACATGACCCATTTCAGGTTTTATCACATAAAATATATATAAAATGGGATGCTGATATTACTTAGGCTTTGTATCCTGCTTTCTGACTGCCTTACCTCATTGTCTTGGTTATTTCACAATAATTCTTACTGAGGTAAAGGCTGGTTTTCTCATAATACACATTTACCATAATAGTACAAAATTAAAAGACATAAAAAATAATGGGACAACTTAAAGAAATGGCATCTTTTTCCAGACATTAGCATCTCACTACAATAAAAGGCTGAATAATTATTTCAACTTGATTGACAAGCAAAGAAGAAGATGCATTCACACTGGCAAAGAATCAGGAAAATCCAGCAACCATGGCAGAGCATGTCCAGTCATTCCACTCCCATTGCCACAGGTTTCAGGAATGATTAAATTGTCGAAAATTTGTTGAAACTGTATTAGTCAGATTCTTCTCAATATTTTTCATCTTCTAGCAAATGATCCAGCCAAAGTCTGTGCTTCTCCAACCACACCATCACCTCCAAAATATCACTGCTGGAAATTGGTAAATGACAGCACTTTGCAGAACACAGCAGAGCCCCTTTCAATCTCATCTTGGGAGATGAAGTATTTCTGGCCAAGTATTGCAGTGTTCACACAAAGACTACAAAACATCCTGCAAGTCAGACATTCTCAGCCTTTGCACAAGAATCTGACTGGAACCACAGCTGGGGAAAAGCAACAAAGAGGCCGATGGTGCTAAAAAGAAATGCCTGGGACTGGCACAGAGAAACTGGTACGGGGACAAGAGCAACTGGCCAAAGGCTGGGGTCTTCATTGGCTAGGATACCTCATGTCTTCTCAGACTGAACAGAGTCAGAGCACAAACACATGCTGATATAACACCAACATTGCCAAAAGCCATTTTAACCACCAGTTTGATCACCAGCTTTGAAGGCTGAGATATGAAATTACAAAAATTCCACTGGGAAATAAAATAAAACAGTTTGTGACCCAATTCCGTATTTGCCCACAGCATGCCAACCACTGGGTAAAATGAACGCTCAGTTGTGGAGTTATTAACATTCAAATTATTGCTTACAGGATGAGTCACTATTGTCAGTTACAACCCAATCTACCACAAAAAATTCTGCTAACCAGTGCTACAGGTACTGGCAGAACGACTTCTATCCTGGAGCCTGGTGTACACACACATGGGTATCAGTGTGATAATTGTGTCAGAATGGAGAAACGGAACATTTTGAAGAATTTTTCTCCCCTAATCTGTGCAAGAAGCTCCTTCCTGCAGCAAAAGCTAGTTTTGGAAGGAGTGAAGGGACTGAAGGCAAACAGAACCAGAAAGAATCTAAAATCCTCTGCCTGCTTTTGCTAGCAATGGCAGCAAGGTGGAAGGGAAGGAAGGTCCTGGACACAGCTTGGGCAGCCTCCACGATGGAGCTGTTGACACCTACATGCAGGGGCAGTTCATTCCACAGATGGGTGAGCAGAGGTGTTCAAACAGCCAGGAGGAAGAGACAGAAGCCACATGGAAAAGTGAACTCAGTAACCCCTGCTTTTCCTTGAGGCAAATCTTATGTATGGCCATAAACTAAAACACAAGAAATGTCACCTCAACTTGAGGAAAAACTTCTTTACACTGAGGGTGGCAGAGCACTGGAACAGCTGCCCAGGGAGGGCAGGAAGTCTCCCCCTTGGAGATATTCCAAACCCACCTGGACACGTTCCTGTGTCACCTGCTCCAGGTGACCCTGCCTTGGCATGGGGGTTGGACTGGATGATCTGCAGAGGACCCTTCCAACCCCAGCTGATTCTGTCACTCTGTGATTACCTTGTGCTTACATGTACAGGGGATACAAATATTGGCTTCTCAGGCTACTTCATTTCCAGCACTCAAGAGTCTCTCAAGCTTTTGTCTCTCAGCCAAGCCACTCACAGACTGTTCTCACCTTGTGATTCCAGGAAGTCTTGCTTCACTGCCAGATTCACCCTAAGTTCACGCTGACATTTGTTTGGGTTCCACCCCCATCTTCTCTGTCGAGTGCAACAAATGCAAAACTTTGTGAACACCTCCGGCTTCCCCCGAGCCTCTGCCTCACCCACCCACAAGTGCGGTTCCCCAGGGCCCCCCAGCACCCTCTCTGTTCCCACAGGCTCTCGGTGTCACCTCTGCCCCGTGGCCGGGGCTGTGGGTCACTGCATTTCTTGGAACTGCAGCTGCACAAAGCAGTGCAGGGCCAGGGGCTGCCAGCACACCAACCACAGAGGCTGCACAGCTGCAGCCCAGGCAGAACCAGCGCGAGGCAGCCAGGAGGGAGCAGCAGAGGTTCCTGTGCTCCAGGGTGGCTGCAGGGCACAGGGACAGAGCTGAGGGGATCCTCTGCTGCAGCCCAGCACCAGTGAATGACCCATCACATGTTTCTATCATCACAAAGGACAAACTAAATAAAACAAGAGGAAGTGAGGAATGGCACAGGCAAAGGTGGAAGTCACAAACTCCCACTGCGTTCCCTACAAGTACTCTTCTTCCACGCCCCAGGGGAAAGCAGAGAAGACAAAGTTCCAGGAGTAGGAGCCAGGGTGGCAGGAGACTCTAAATTCCCAGGTTAGCCAACTGGACAAGGAAAGCAAAAAACCCAGGAAAACCCCAGTAACCTTCTCTCTGCTCTCGCGCGTTTCCTGGGAATGTTTTACTTATTTGTGTGCTTTCCAGAAACTTCCATTCTCAGAATCCAGGCCTTTCCATAGAGCCTGACCTGATATTAACCCAATCACCCCTCCCCTCTTGTTTGCCCACTTGGCTGCCAATCAGCACATGACAAACACCCAGAAGCCAAGCTGGAAACCTAACTCCATGGCAATGGCCCTAGAAGGTCCCTGCCACATATCCCACTTCCAAAACCAAGCCTCCAGGCCAGCCCACTGCTTCATGGGCAGGCAGGGGTTTTGTCCTGGGCTCTTCTGCCTGGCACTGCAGCAGGAAAGAGAAAAATCACAGAATATTCTGAACTGGAAGGGACCCACAGGGATCATTGAGTCCACTGAGTCCAACGACAGACAAACATATCAAAGCACAGCTAATACTGAGGAAGGGGTTTGCCTTTGGTCACACAACAGCAGCTCCTGATGCGTCAGGGCCACGTGCTGCTTCATCTGCTGGAGCAGAGGCTGTGACAGCACCCAGAAATGAGTTCACCAACAGGCAGCACCCCATATGTGCTGGTGCCCAAAAGAAATCACCAACAGCTGTCATGACTAAATTTAGCCATGCCCGAGGGGCAAGAGTGGATCCAAGGCACTGGACACTGGCCATACCTCAGGTGTCCAGCACAGAGCTCACCTCTCCAGCAGAAAGGTATTTTCTTTTTCTGCTGATACTGGTGTTGACCACTGTCAGACACAGCATCTGGACAGATGCACTAGTCTAGCTTGCTAATCCCTAGTTCTAGTTACTGGGATGTTTGAAAAAAGCTTGGGGGAGGAAATGGATTTCCACCCCCTCCCTCACGTGGGACTCTCCTTGAGTCCCATCTGTTACAGCCATTTTAAATCTTGTTTTTCTCCAGTTCTAGTCCTACATCCTGCTTTCACTGCTGATGAGCTACAGGACTCAGCTGAAATGCATGGAAAGAGGAGCCTCTTTCAACCACAACAGGGAGATAAAAACCCCCCAAAATACAGGCATTAACAACAGAGAGATCTGTGAGAACGTATTAGAAAAGTTAACCTGGGGAACAGGTTTGTGCATGACTTAAAAGAACAGCTGCTGTTTTCCCTGCCTTCAGCACAAATTTTAGCTTTAAATTTCCATTTTTTTAGTCTGACCTGAAAATCACCAACTTGGAAGTAATTCTCTGCACTAGCAGAGTCTTGTTTTCTTGCATGGGAAGCCAGCAGAAACTACCACCACAGTTCATCTTGGCCAGTCAGCCAGGAACAACCCTGTTTCTTCCATCATTTCCTTTTGAACAAGAAGAAATCTGTCTGGAGAAAACATTCTGTCCTGATTTTCAAGTGGCCAGCTACAGCCTCTTGCTACCCTGTTTCAGCATTTAATTACACTCTCTGTTGAGATGTGCACCTTCCCTTCTGGCCTGCATTTATAGTGCTTATTATACACTTGTCTGTGAAACCAGAGAGACCTCAGTTTTCTAATTTCTGCTGTCTGTGCCAGGTGATTTACCCCTAAGCTTGCCTTTGATGAGCTAGACAGTCTTTAACAACAAGGCGGACTTTTTCAAGCTGTTAATCCACATACTGTTTTTTCTCCAAATCTAATTTTCCACTTCTTCCTCAAGCAGTCAGTAACATAACTGGACACAATAGTTCTGCAGCTATTCCACTGCTGCAGTTCTCAGTATTTAATGCTGCTACGTGCACGTGGCACTCCCCTGTCCCACGTGCAAGGATGCCATCAGCTCATGGGCAGCACAAAGTGGGTGCTCCTGGTCAGCCAATACCCCCAAGATATTGGAGATCCCAAATCTTTCTCCAAGCCCTTCTGGCAGCACAAGTTCCTCAGCCACAAGGCTCAGGCTGCTCTATTTGTCTCTCTCTCTCTGATCCTAATGAACACTCGTGCCCAGCTCAAAGGGCAATTCCAACTGCTCTGCAGCAACAACGTGCTCCCTTCATGATTCCCATTCCCCAGCCTCGGTGCCACAGCCCACCTGCAGAAAATATTGTTCTCCAACACACTGATAAAGTATTACCTGTCATATGGGCAAAACCTGATCTATGAGGCCACAACAGCAATGCTCCATCTTTAGCACATTTGCTTACAGCTATATTTTGACAGATAGCAGTTAATTTTTGATTTACTGAATAATGCTCTGCTGCATTTATGTTTAATATTCCTTATATAAGTCTACACATATTTCAAGAAAGGACCTTAAGCTAACATCAAGACAAGGCACTATGAGCCTTCTCATTTCCCACATTGGGAAGCACATTACACAGAAAGGGGAAGCAGCCTTCCCTTGAAGAGACAACTGGGCAGAGGCAAAACTATGAAAAAAAAGCCAATATCCTGACTCCTGATTAATGGCTTTACTCACTAGACAGTGTGACCTTTAGACCTTTCCAAGAAGTATCCATCTGTGGTAAAGAAATTAGGGAAATGAAAGGACATTTCTGCATCAAAGGCTTCCTTTCAGCACGGATTGGAACAGAAAATATGTCACTGCTTTGACATAAAGCACTGGAGAGAGAAAGGGCATACCTTGCAATCTGTTTATTTGCATATACAGGTCACGAAGGGAAAATTCTCCCTTCTCTGTGTGCTGGACCTTCTTGAAAGGTTAATGACTATGTTTAGCTAGAAGTTAAACTTCATGAAAGGTTTCTGTGAGCCAATCTTTGACTCAAGTGCTTTCACAGAACACCCCACACAATGAATGCCATTCCACAAGCAGGTGCAAGCAAACAGCATTGACTTCAGCTTTCAAGCATGTTATTGTGGGAGAGAAACAACCTATTTTGGGAAACATGCAAAAGAGCTTAAAAATCACAGGTGGAAAAAGAATAGACAGAGACATAACTAAAAACCACAAATGCTGTAGTGAATGATTTAAGTGTAATAGAGTAAAAACTAAAGGTTTTCCTTTATGCTTAAATGAGCGGGCAGCACTGGAAGCAAAGAATACACTTTTCCCACCTACAGAACAAGATTTGCTGTCACATGATGCCAGGGAGGTTAGACACAGACAGACTCCAAAGAGGATTAAACAAATTAGTGGGGGACAGAGCCATTAGCAATTACGAAGCAGGATGGCCCCAAATCCAGCTTTGGCTAAGGACAGCCCTTAACTGCTGACTGTCAAGAGAAGAAGGGACCCTTCCACACCCACCTTTCCTCTGTCATTTTGCACCCACCATCTGCTAGGGGCCCGGATCACTAGCTGTGAGACACAAAAGATGGCCACTTTTGTTTCCACTGAACACATAATCCTTCTCAGAACCAGCAGAAATCCTGGGATAACCGATGGGAAATCGAACGGTCGGGAACCGGGCGAGCCTGAGCCTGGAGCGCCCTCTGGGGGTGCCGGGCGGCTCCCTCGGAGGAGGCCTGCACCAAGCCCTCTAAAATTTTAGAAATTCAAAAAAATACTTGCTTTGGGAAAAGGTGTTTCTTCTCCATTAATAGTGAGGGAGCAGTGTTGAGACAGGGATGCCTTGACATGACAACAACAATCACCTAGCAAAGATAATTCATTGTGCACACCCCACAGCTTTGGTCCAAACATTCCCCAGAGCAGAAGCCCGGCCGTGGTGCCACAGGAGGAAAGCTGGGAGGGTGCCGAGTTCCAAAGGCCCTCACAAACCCCCTCAGCACCTGCAGCTGCCAGTCCAAAGCTTTCCTCCCAGCAGGCCAGAGCTTGAACAGGACCTGCCAGTTCCCTGCTTTTGGTTGCCTGTCCCCTCCCCACCCGGATTCCCATGGAACAGAAGAACAAAGCCACATGTGCTGAAAAAATATTCCCGAAGGGAGAGAACAGGAGAGGGCTCAGCTACCAGAGAGAACTAAACCGACACGGGGGCAAATTCACACAGGACAGAATGAAGCAGACAAGGGAGCTTCTCTCTCTGCGTGTGTCTCTGTCCCCAGGCCTGAAACAATGCTCGTGGTTTGGGTCATGCTGTGTTTAATTTCATGCCATTACCAAGGCGCTGGGAGCAAGAGTCACAACTCTTCTGTTGCAACCAGACAACAACATGTGTGTCATAAACAGGGCTCCCCTTCTTCTCACACTTGAATCAACACACAGGAGCACCTGCAGAAGCTACATAAATAAAATTAGGGAGAAAACTTGGAAGTTGCTTGTGTATCTGCACTAACAAGTCAATTTAGGGGGTCACATTTTCTCAGCCAAAACCAAAGACACGTGGCTTGTGTGTGCAGCCACAGATAAACCTGTACCTGGGATAACACTTAACTGCTTCCCAAAGAACAAGGATGATTTACAGAAATTAGTTGGTGAAAAGTTTCAGCGCTACCGGTTTTAAGAACACTGCAGACAAATTCTGAACAAAAGAAAAGCAACAGATGCAGTGAACTTCAACATTTCTGAAAGCAGGTATTTCCACTGCAGTTTTCAAGTCCAGTGAAGGCTGAAAAAAATTACTCTGGTGAAACAAAATATAGACAAACCCCAACCCAAACACATCACAGAAAGCTCCAAGTCAGAGATGACCATCTGGACACCACTTTGTGCACAGGTTACACACAGGACACAGTTCCTGGAAGCAGCACCTGTCCACAGCCATGTCCTGCCAGGTGCTGCTGAATAGTTGGATCTTGTCCCCATGGCTCTTCCTGTCATAGGAACCTCCCCAGCACATCACAAGCAAACTCTCTGTTGCCCACAGAGCTCCATTCCCAAAACATTATCATAAACTTCTGGTCTTCTGTAATAAATGTGCTAAAAATGTGCCTTCACATTAAGTTAAGCGACACAACAAATAAAGTTTTGCCAGAGACAAGGTTTGGGTTAAGCTGTTTATGCTCCATTTTTGCACCAGGGCATGTTAAGTGGTTTCAAACACCACCCCGCACTCCAGTTTGGGCCAGCAGAGATGCTCTTACCAAAATCAGCCATATGGGCTCAATTAACAACATTCTCAAGCACTGGCCAGCCCAGCTTCTACTCCACACAATAGGCCTTTGTTTGGAGCCTGGCACTGCATGGGGACAACCAGAGCACAGCTCCAGAGGAAGCCTTGCCAGCAGATATTTTGACTTGCAGAACATACAAGTTCTCCCTGACTTTAATGCTCCCGTTGCATCCATGAACTACTTGGGATTTGAAGGTTGGAAATACTCTCTTGAATCATCCAGAGCAGAAATACTGTTGACAACAACAAAGCCAACCATCGCTGGCTCCAGCTGGCACAACTATTCCTTGGAGCTCCAAACTCAATCACCACAGAGTGATCAACCCAGAGCAGACAGAGAGCTCCCAAACTCTGGACACAAGTGTCAGCACTGTGATTTAGGGCCAAGCAGATTCTCCATAAGGTGCTGCTGATGCCCCACAACAAACCAAGACTCTGGTTCTAAATATTCTTCTACAGGCTGACTTGAGAGGGTGTCTATGTTGTAGCCATGCTGATTCCCACTAAATGCTCTGGAATCCTCTCATGGATTTCAGTAGCACCCTCTTCCTCAAAGGGTACAACACAAGCACAGGTTGCCTTTGTCTTTTTTGTTTAACTTTTGCACATTTCAACAGGCAAACAATTGAAGAAATTATTATTAGACTGCAACAGGTTTCAGCTTCTGAACTCATAAATGGACAAGGTAAGGAGACCACTTCATCTTCAAAAGTTAACAGAAGCTCCAAAAGAAAACAAATTCTCATAAGGAAAAAAGCCTCAAACCAATCCAAAACAAAAACAAACCAAAAAACCCACCTCACGAATCCGAAGCCCTCCTGAGGACTAGTAAACAAAAAGCTTCCTTTCTAGGATGGCCCATGTGCTGAAAGCTAGGCTACTGTCAGGGCAAGTGTCACCATATAGATCTTAAGCTCTTCCATAGCTGTAGGAATGCTGGGGTACATGGAACTTTAACTTGGTCGTGTATGGCTGTCGTTTGCATTCTTATGACTGACAGCCACATTTAACTCCAGCCCAGGTCAGAACTCACCTTTCAGTTGCCTGCATTTGTTCAGAAACCACCATGGAGCCACGAGACCAGTGGTAGGTGCCACTTCCTACCAGCCTGCACATGGCCACTCAGGCTCTCTGGATTCCACTCCTGTTTTCCTGCTACTGCAGGGTTCTGCTGGCAGCCTCTGGACAATGTTTGGATTCCTGGATGCACTAAGCCACTGGGATAGGGCACTAGAGGTTTTGAACTTCTCAGGAGTCCTTACTACAGCAGAACTGAGGAAAGCAAAGCCACGCCCTCCCATCAATGGCAACTGATTTCTGTGTAATTAAGGGATACACCAGCTTGCAACATCCCTTGCTCCGAGGCAAAGGTCACCAGCATCAGTTCCAGATCGCAGGCTCTGAATCAGCCCCATTCTAAAAGGAGTGATCACATTTCCTCATCACGGCAGCCTCACAACATACAGGACACCTTCACGGCAATGCTCTGATTGTCTCCTGTCATGTAACACATCCAAGCCCGCCCCCACCACATCCCCACATTCCTACCTCTGTTTCAGGCCGTGGAATAAATACTGGGGGTCTCATCTTCAGGGTCAGGTCCTGGAAGTCCCACTCCCCAAGCACGTACTGCACTGGCATCCTGCAGCAGGCAAAAGGAGTGTGAATGCTTTGGGACTGCTCTGGGGGAGCCAGAGGAGCTCTGGTGCCACTCTTACCTCACTGCTGACCACACCCCCCTGCTGAGGGCCAGTTTCTGCATGAGCAATGTGCATGTGCATGCCGAGGCAGCTGGGGGAGCTCCCTTCCCACAGCCCAGTTTGTTACCAAGCACTGGAATTGGGAACTACAGGTCAGTCAGCCTCACCTCCACACTGGGGAAAGGGATGGAACAGAGTCCTCGAGGTGCTGTCCAAGCATGCCAAGTGCAGGAAGGTGACTGGGAGTAGCAAGCATGGGTTTACAAAGGGGAAATCATTCCTGAGTGACCTGATAGTCACCCATGACACAAATTACCTGCTCAGTGCATCAAAACTGCATGTCTTGACTTTCCCAAGGGTTCTGATGCTGTCTCCCATAACATCCTCACATACAAGCTGATGAAAGTACAGACTGGATAAATGAGGGGGGCTGAAACCTGACTGAACTGTCAGGCTTGGAGGGCTGATTTCAGCAGCACAAGGCTCAGCTGAAGGTTGATCCCTAGTGGAGTACCCTGGGATCAATATCCTGTAACACCTTAATGGTCTGGGTGAAGGGACAGAGAGCACCCCTGGCATGCCTGCAGTCACAGAGAATTAATTGGGAGGAGTAGTTAACAGACCAGATGGGTGTGCAACTTTTCAGAGAGACCGCTGGAGAAATGGGCTGACAGGAATCTCATAAAATTCAGCAAGGAGTAACATGAAACCATAGAAACTGGGGAGGAATAACCCCATGCACCAGTGCAGGCTGGGGCCTGACCAGCTGGACAGTGGCCTTGCAGGTGGACAAGTCGTGCCTTGAATCACCATGAGAGAACAGCACAGCACAGTTACCTGACATCTGAGCTGCCTTCTCTGTGCAGCCATGTTATGAATGGATATTATGGGGTTTAACTCTCCTGGCTGCTCTTAGGCTGAAGGAAAGCCCTCCAAAGGAACAAGTACAAGAGGATGCTCCTACCTTTGCAGCCGCTGGTTGCTCAGCTGCTGGATTTGTTCCTGCTGCGCTGCTGTAAGTGGAGAGTGGAGGCTTTTGGCATCCAGGCTCTGAAACTGAAGACAAAGTCACTTTAAAACCTCCCCACTTGTGCCACTGGGGTCCTCTGCCACCCCGCCAAGGGCATCCTCCAGGGTGACACAGGATGCTGACAAACACAATTGCCTGGGACTGCTGGAAACCAGCTGGGAAATGACAATCAGAACCTATCTGCACCTTTAGAAACAAACCTTTACAGTTGTTCTTCTCCTACATTTTAGGGTTCACAAAAGTAAGTAAAATTAAGAATCACTTCAGGCAGGTCAGGGTGGGTGTTTATGTTACACTTCATTGTCTGCAAAGGAGAGCATTTAATAGACCCCTGAGTGTTCTCCTGGCAATAATAAACTACACCTCACTCTCTCTGCCACCTAAGGGAGGATAAGTTGTTCTACTCCCTGTAAGTGAGATAAAAAGGAAGTAAGGGATTCAATCAGAATGAAAAAGGGAGAGGCATGCCTTATTCTTTTCCTATAACTTAACTGTTTTTGCTCCCAGGACAAAGGACACAATATATTGACTGGATTCTCGTGCTTCAGGGATCCCATTTGTCTCAAACACCTTCTGCCAGTAGTTGACCATGTCAGTGGCAGTCATGAGCCCAGGTCTTGCACTGCAGCTCTGCCTCACAGACGACTGCCTTGGACTGAGGACAGCACCTTTACTTGGAGTCAATCGCCCTGGCACACGCTGAGGTGGGAGGCTCAACAACTTCCTGAGCAGTGGATGGGCGAGGCATCTCATTGTGGTGAAGTTTCTGGCTTCCACTCGTGTTCCTCGTTGCCACCTACTGATCTGTCAGTGCTGAGGTTCACCTGGTGCTACCACAAGTCACTGTGGCCAAGCACCAGCTGACCAGTCAGTGGGTTCTCCACAGGGCAGCATTTGCAGCTCTTCCAGGCTAGAAAACAAGAGAACAGCCTCAATGCCTCGGGCTAACAAATCACAGGTTCCCTTCTGACAGAATGCAGACTGCTCGCCCTAATCCCGGCCCACAAGCACAAAACCAATTACTCACACCCTACCAGTAACAAAGGACTACCCCCAAAAAAGTCTCATGTGACAGACAACAAGCTCAGCCACTGCAATCCACCTCTTCCCAGAGCTGCCCATCTCCAGAGGTCAGAGGCCAGTCCGTGCCCATGGCAGGGCAGAAGCGAGCTGCCCACACACAGACACAGCACTCCCACCTGTCCTTGGTCCCACAAAGCCACTGTCACACCAACCTTCAGCTCCAGCCCTCGGCTCTCCACCCCACAGGTGGCTCACTCTGGTTTCCCTGTAGGAAGACCTTCAGTCTCCTAGATTCTTTCTTTTATTCCTCTCTCTGTTCATAAACCACATGTCCTAGGTTGGCAGGGATGCTCACAGAAGAACTGGATCAAGCGTCTTTCACACTGTCACCATCCCCAGAGGGGTCACGGAACCAGAGCTGAGCTGCTAAGAACAGAGGAAGGAGAAAAGCTCACAACATACTAGAGGGAAGAGAAACACTTGAAAGATGGAATGGCCAGAAAGGGCAAACCCTGCCAGAGGGAAATCGGTCTCGTACAGGAGAGAAGAGGCAGAGCCAGACAGAGAGGGAATAAAAACAAACAAGAAGACTGCAGGAGACACAGGAACTGAAACCTCACAAAACAGCTGCTGCCTACCACACTTGGAACTGTGTGAGACAAACAGAACAACCACCACATTTTCCCGCTGTGATCCATCAGAAACGAGGGCCCCTCTCCCTTCTGACTCACAGCCCCTGGAGCAACTATGGGTTCCCTGAGCACCCATTCCCATTCCTCTATTGATGGCTGCTTTTCAACACTGTCTCAGAGAGGCCACAGCCTCCTCTACTCCAATTTCTCCAGAAAATCACCACACAAACAACTAAGTACCTCTCCTGAGCAGCAGCCCCCTAGGAATGCTGCTGCAGAGAGAGCTGGGGAGACAGCTCAGCTCCAGCCTGGCAGAGCTGGCACCAAGTTCTGCAGCAGCCCTGCTCCGTGGGGCACCTGTCCTGCTCCTGCTGCACAGGAAAACCCTGGAACAGCCAGGCCTCCTTTATAAAATCAAACCAAACACAGCCCAGAGAAGCAGCACAAAGAATACCCTGCAGCAAAGATCTCCAGACGCTTACCTGCTATCTCCTGGCAAAGGGGTGGGTGCTCTAAGAGCCCAAGGATCTCCTTCTTACCACCTGCATTACCCTCAGCAGAGAGACAAACAGCCCCTATGAAAACTTGCCTTTAAGTCTGTCAGCTACAGTATTTACTTGGGAAGTTTCCCACTCCAAAGCCCTGTTTACTGCTACAAGAGAAACACTAAAGGAATAAAACATCAACAACCATTAGCTTTGTTAGGGAGGCAGAGAAGACCTTAATTGGTCGTGGTTGAAACAATTTGCACAGATTCACAGAACTGCTGGGGTTAGAAGGGACCTTTGGAGATCATCCAGCCCAACTTCCTGACCAAGGCAGGAGCCACAGGAATATAGGTGGGTTTAGAATGTCTCCAGAGAGGGAGACTCCATGACCCCCCGAGAAGCCTATTCCAGTGCTCTGCCACCCTCAGTGTAAAGAGGTTCTTCTTAACACTGAGGTGAAACTTCTTGTGTTTTACTTTATGGCCATTACTCCTCATCCTGTTGCTGGCCACCATCCTCTTGACAACCTCCTTTGAGATATTTATATCCATAACATTAATAGCATTAATGACATCCCCTCTCACTTTTCTCTGGACTAAACAGGCCCAACTCCTGCAGTCTCTCCTCATAAGAAAGCCAGATACTGCAGATCCTTCATCACCTTTGTTGCCCTCTGCTGGACCCTTTCCAGTGGCTTCTTGTCATGTCTCTCTTAATAAAGGAGCCCAGCTACTGACGTGAGGTCCCTGCACGCTACTTCTTGATACAAGTACCTGTCTGCACACAAGTGAGCAGATTTTCCTTCCACCCTGCAGTTTGGGGGTTTGGTCCCTTCAGCCCCAGCTCCCACTCACTCCCTGCAGCCTCACACGTGCACAGGTGGCTGTGAAAAGGCCCGGCCACTCGCACTCCCGGCCCTGCCCTACTCACAGGCTTGAGCAAGGGCTGGAGCTCGCCCTGTGCAAGTCCCGCTGCAGCTGCCGGTCAGTGTCCGGCTGAGCCGGCGCCGCCCGGTCCCGCCACCACATCGGGGCGGGCAGCCAGGAGCTGCCGACCTGCGGCGGTGACCGAGCCTGTGAGCAGCGCCGGGACCGGAGCCCGGCTACTCTTCCAGCCTCTCGCCCTTCCCTGCACATGCCGCACCACGACCGTGGCGGGGGCTCCCTTCGCCTGAGGGGCGAGAGCGGGCCCGGGGCTGCTCTGAGGCGAGCGCGCGCACAGCGACGCCTCACCTCACGGCTCCCGGCGGG
>VZTJ01003574.1:1136139-1307171 GCA_013397795.1 Orthonyx spaldingii
GTCGAGCCGGGCCGGGCCGCGGGGGTGTCCGGCTGCGCCGTCCCGTCCCTCCCGCGGGCACTGCGCGGCTGCCGCGGCCTCTCGGGGGCCGGCCCCGGCCGTGTCCCGGGCTGTGAGCCCGCCGGGGCGGCGGGAAGGGCCTGTGACCCGTTATCCGCACGGAAAGTTCTGCTCGGGATGGGAAGGAGGGAGCTCCCGCAGGGATGGAGCCCCCGGCAGCGGCGGGGCGGCACTGCCCGCACGGGGACGGGGCTGTTCCACGCTGCTGCTCCGGTGTCTGTCAGCGCGGGCCAGAGAGCGGTGACATTGCTGGGCCGGGCTGGGCCGGGACCGAGCCCCTCTCGGACAGCCGGGGGGGGACAGCCGCGGAGCTCGGGGACAGCGGGCACGCGCGGTCGGGGCTTCCCCGCTGCCCTGGAGCCTGGTCAGCTCCGGAGCAGAGGCAGGGGAAGCCAAAAGTTCACCCACTGGGAAGCCACATCCCATTGCCAGCAGCAACACAGTGCCGCTTGCATTGCTGATTTATTAGAGATACTTCATCTTGGTGAAGTAACGCAGAGAGTAAACTTGTGATTACTCTTCACCCAGAGAGCCCCTGGCCCACCTTCAGCCCTGTGACACAAATCTCTGTTCTTGTCACACCCAAAATGAAACAGCAGCACAGAGAGATTAAAACCAAGACTTAGAAAAAGCTCAGGGTGGTCCTGAAATAATTTTCTGCATCTCAGAAGTGAGCAGCACCTATCAGAGATCAGTTTGGAAATGCTGGCTTAGGAGAGAAACAAACGTGTTCTCCTTATTCCCAGAGCCAGCAGAGCCCAGCACAGAGCAGTCCTGGCTGTGTGAGGAGCTCTCTTGGTGCAGGCAGTGGAACAATGCCAGCTGGCAGCCGCTGAGGATCTGGTTCCTCTTCTGTTCTATTTGTGCATGGACTCTGCTGGAACCTGCCAGTGATAGGTAGTGGCTGTCCCCGGCCCTACAGCTGCCATCAGAGACTTGGAGTGTGCCCAGCCTGCAGATCAAACTTCCAGCACCGGGATGACAACTGGGAAAGGAAGGTGATGGGAAAGATGATCCACCCCCAGCTCTACCCTGTGAGCTGTGGGCTCTGGGCCACCCTTGCACTCAGCTTCCCTGTCTGACTGTCTGCAGCCTGGACCAGGAGGAGCTGGGGAGCAGAATAGCCCTGTCTGGACCTGGAAGTGGTTGTCTAAGCCAGGTCAGAAACCTCTGACACAGGACTGCTTTTAGAGCTGGGTCTGTGGGCATGGGAATCCTTCAGCATGAACAGGACCCTGAGAGCAAGAACAAGAGCCCCCAATCTCCCTCGACTAAATTTTCAGCTGTCTCATTTTAACCCAGCCTTTTTTGGTCTTCCAAAACTGACACCACATTCAGCTGAAGGCCTAACCCATTTTGTTTCCAAAATTTAGGAGCTGTTCAAGATCTAGAGCCATACTTTGCAAAGGCCCTGGGTCTGCTTCACTCCTTTCACTTAGGCTCTTTTTCCACTTTTTATTTCCTTGGTTGTGCCGTTTTAAAAATGGGTATTATCATTGGAAAATTTCCCTGAATAGCACAAATTGATGGATTCTGCCTGAGCAGCTGCTCGATCTGCTCAATAATTCCCTCCCTTTCCCTGCTGGGCTGTCGCTGCTGCTGCTGTTGTTGTGACACTGATTTCAAATTTGCCATCTTTGTGCCCAAGTGTCCACTACCCCTGAGCTCTGCTGCGGTCAGTAGTGGCTGGGGAAGTCCAAGAGCCCCATGGTTTAAGCAGAGTGCAGAGTTTAGTGGTCAGTGAAGGGCACAGCCTGCTTCAGCTGCAATGAACTCGTGACAATATTAGGAGGGACCAGACCAGAACTGTTATTATTCACATTTCTGTGGAAACCCTTGGGAGTTTGACAGCTCCCACAATCTCCCAGGCACTTCAGGATTCCCCTGTGCTTCACAAAGTTGTTTCCAGGGAGCTGACACAGACCCTGCGTGTGTGGCAAGGCATTTACCTGCTCAGGGCAAGTGGAGGTGACCACTGCAGCTGCTGACTGACCGCAGCACAGCCTGGGGTGGTTTCCCTGCTCCAGCAGCTCGTGGCAGATGCTGATCGTGCTGCTTCATGCAGCTGTGGACAGCAGTGAGGCATCACAGCATGGGAGCTGCACAGTAACCTTGCCTGGAACAGAACGGAGTGCAGCAGAACAATGGCTCATTTCTCTTTGCAGGCACATCTTTTTCTATTCAGAGCTCATTAACCCCTCTGTCCCGGCTGCATTCCAGCCCAGAGATGTAATGTCTGCTAAACTGCAGGGGAATTACCAGAGAACTGCTACAGAAGTTCTCAGGTCAGCTCAGCTCCAGAGGCAGCTGTGTTTTCAGGGCAGCAGCTGATGATCTGCCATGCAGTGCTTTTATAAACAAAGTGTGCAAAGTCTTCCCATAGGCTCATCCCGTGGTGTTTTGCAACTCTTCATCATTTGCACAATAGAAGTATGAAGCAATTAAAGCCTTTCATGTTCTCAGCGTGAACAGAATCTATCAAATTTCACAACTCCAATCCAAAATTGGAGTCTCATTTTAAAATTAATATTGATAATTGCCAGTGCATGACTAAGCGTGAGTGGGTGCTTTCATGAGGGATTGAGAAATACTCTTTAGATGGAGGACTGGTGCAACCCACCCTTTCCAGAGCACATGGGATGAGCAGCAGTGGAGCAATGGATAGCACAGGGACCTGCCAGACACCAGTGACTGCCACAGCAGGGAACTCCTACTCTGAATTCAGTGAAAAGCATCCTGAGATACGGATGCCCCACAGCTGAGTGTCATTTTATTGGATATGTTCCCACTGATAAGGGGATCCATGCAACTTTCCAAAAATTAAAAGGAGGAGACAGAAGCAGGAAAATGCTCTATCCCAGGGTGGATAGAGACCACCTGGTTCAGCCTGGGGCAGAGCAGAGACAAGGGTTCTGAGGCTGTCCCCACACAGATCTCCAAGTGACTGCAAGGAGGCAGAGCTGAAGCAGTGAGGGGAGAGTTATCACCAACTCCCAGTGAAAGAGGCATGACTTTGGGGGTTCTCAGTACCCCCAAAAAACCTTTTTCTTATTTTGAGCGGGCATTCAAAAACTGTGCTGGTGAACTGGGGAGCTGTGGGAAAGGCTGTGCCTGTCCCCAAGAGCTCTGCACTGCTCATCTGTTCTCATTCTCTCCTAGGCAGAGTCCAGTGTGGTTCCTACCCCGAAGAAAACCCATCAGTGGTGATGCTGCAGGAGAGGTCTCACGTGAGGGCCCTCGACAGGAAGGGCAGCTCTGCATTTGTGTAGCTGATGGGAGAGGACAACAGGAGCCACCAAGAGCTGGCAGGATGAGTTACAGCTCACCCTCTGTGCATGACTTGCATCACAGCACCCCCCCCACGGCCGAGCCAGACCCAGGGACAGCCCTGGATGTGACTGTACCCCAAACAGGCACCATCAGCCCTGAGACCACCAGCTTCAACAGCACCAAAATCCCAGATGTGGCCGGCACTGGAGCTGGCATGAGCACCATGCTGCTTTCCTTGGGGATCATTACTGTGATTGGCTTGGCTGTAGCCATGGTAAGAGAGCCCAGCTAAACACTCCTGTCTCTTGAGGGTGGAGGGTGGATGGAGGTTCTAGGACTGATTTGCATTGAATAATTTATTGGCATTCTATTAAAGTCTCACCCAGAACTGCTGGGAACTGATAGTTCCTGAGGTTCCTTTCTTTTTAAGGCCTTTATCCAGTGCTCCAGTATTTCTGCAGTCTCCCTGAGGTCTGCTCCAAATCTGATGCTCAGCAGGCCTAGGAGAGGCCATGTGTAGTACCAGTGTTTGTTTTTAATAGCAATAAGAAGTTCAATTAGAAGAAAACAAAGCAGATTCTATTCTGACTTGTTACCTGGAACAGCTGCATTGATTTAAACCTTCTCTTGGGCCCCACAAGAAAGTTTATCCATATTAACTTTTCAAGCAGACTGTTGAAACCATGTTAGTCTCCCCTATGGACATGGGGTAATTCTTTTTGAAGTAAAGTGGCCTGAACCCATCTCAGCAAGACTCACCCTGGACTGCATTTCCAAGGTGCTGCTTGCTGGGTATCAGCCCTTGAGGGTTTGGTGTGTCACTAACCTTGCCATTAATGCTGTGGGCAGAAGCTTTCACAAACCCTGGTGCTGGGCCCACCACGGGCAGTGCAAGGGCTGCAGCTCTCCTTGTGTTATGTAACCAGATCGTTTCCCTGCCAACAGAGAACAGAAGGTACCAGCAAGCTCCCATTCCTCACACGAGGAAGGGCTTCACTAACACAGCCATCAGAGGAGCCTACTGCAAAATTTCATTGCAGGCCCCTGGAGGAGTTTTTCCAAAAGCCCCTAAGAAAACCTGGAAACGGTCAAAAGGTCCCAAGAGCAACATCCAGCGCTCGTAGTTGTCAGAACAAGGCTGTGGAGGCCCAAAGCCTCCCTTTCTTCCCAGCACAGGCTGACAGAGGCAAGTCCCTGAGCATGCCCTCCCTCTTTGCTTCTTCCCTCTGTACTGGGGAGGGGGTAGCAGCACTTTCTGTAGGAAATATGCACATGAAAACCACAAAGGGAGACTCTTTCATTCACTCTTAAATGGCAACCTATGTCCTGCAGCCACAGAAATGTGCTGAGCTGCACCTGGTAATACACCTAATACTCTTACTCCTACTAACACACCTAATAACAGGCCACTGAGGACCCAGTGGCAGACACGATGTGCTGCCAGGCTTAGTGATGCATATGAAGTGTCATTTTCATTGCCACTTCTCCCTTCCCCCACTGTGGTGCACAGTGACACCAACCTTCTCCACCTCTGTTCTTTGTGCCCAAAATTTCTCCTCTTAGCTGTTCCCTGTCCTACTGGGACTACTGTAATGCTGCTTCTCTTTCTCCTTCAGGTTCTATATATCAGGAAGAGGAGGAGGTAAGTAACATCTGTTGTTGGCTGAAGGGAAATCAGTGCTTCAAAATCCTTCTCTCTCAGAAGGAGATGGGGAGAGTGTGAGGGCTGTGTGAGAACAAGGCTGCAGGGAGCAGCTGGGTGTGACTGAGGCAGGGACACCACTCCTGAGACTGGCCCACCCTCTGACACCTCCACAGCTTTGGAAGGAGAATAAGGCTGAGGAGGAGGAGCTCAGGGATCCTGAAACTCATCACACTTCACCTATGAGATGCATCAAAACAAGAGGAGAGGGTTATGTGTGTATAAAGAAGCTGGCAATGCCATCATGAAAGGTGTGGATCTCAGGTTTCAGCTATTCCCAGATTGCTGTGTTTTCCAGCAGCCCAGGCAGTGACAGCAGCTGGCAGCAGCACAGTGCAGAGATGCAGCTTCAGTCCAAGAGTTAATGTCTTAATTTCCTTGCTAAGCTCCTGGCTGAAAATAGGAGAGCAGCACGCAGGGGAATCACCTCTTGATTCTTCCGTCTCACAGCAGGGACTCAGGTGAAGATCCATGAGCTGTGGCACCTCCTCCCTCCCTGGGCAGGCCTGACCAGGCCACAGACTTCCAGAAAGTGCTGCTGCCCACGGTAAAATTTCCAGGCCTGACCCCAAAGCCCAGGTCTGGGTGCGCTGCAGGAGCAGCCAATGCCTGGCCTGTGAAAGTAGCAGTGCTGAGATAATGGTTGTGCTGGCAAACCCAGAGAGAAGCAGGGGAAGAATGTGTCATCCTAACACTTGCCAGAAGAGATATTTGTGGTGACACTGCCAGTAACTGCTTGTGTGTTTCCTTCTACCACCCTCCAAAACTCAGCTATAGCCTAAGGCAGGGCTCAGTGTTTTCCCAGGAGCCACACCATCCATCATCCATCTCTGAGGAGACCCCTTGGGTAATAACTCACAGCTCTGTCTCTTGGAGCAGTGATACAAGAGTAGGAACAGTGTCCACAGGCATCAGCCCCCTGTGAGAATCTCTCTCTTTCCTATTTTCTATTTATTTTTTATTATTTTCTATTTAATTTTATGCACTTCAGCCCCAGAGTTGAAGTACTCTCAGGCCACTGGAGGTTGAAGTGAACTGCTGCTGGCAGAGTGTGACGTGGCAGGATGGGCTGGTCTGGGCAGAGGGACACGGGGAGAAGTCACAAAATGCCAAGCCAGTGTGTTCCACTGTTTCTTTTGTCCCTCCACATAAAGCCTAATCTTTTAAGGTCTGCAGGAACTTAAATCCTGAATCCTCTGTGTGTAAATGCCTGCCAACATAGATCAGTGATGGCAGTTAATCCCTGTAACTGCACTCTGGGTGTCTTCCACTCCTGCCAGCTGTGTGGAGTAGGTTCTTAGCCTCATCCAGCAAGTTCCACAGGAGCAGAATCCCTGTGCAGCAGCAGAAGCAGCCTGCAGAAAGCCTCAGCAGTGGGGTGGGGAAGCAGCCTGAGCTCTGTCCTTCTCAATCAGCCCTTCCCCTCCCCTCCCCCGGGCAGGTTGGAGAAGCTACGGCACCAGCTCATGCCCATGTACAACTTTGATCCCACCGAGGAGCAGGATGAGCTGGAGCAGGAGCTGCTGGAACACGGGCGGGATGCAGCCTCTTCCCAGGCATCACAGAGCAAGGTAGGAGCAACCACTGTGAGGGTCCCTACAGCCACTGCTACCTGCACTGCTTTTGGTGCAGGGTCAAGGAGATTTTGTAGGGCTGCAGGGTAGGGAAACCATGGAAGACCTCAGGAGAACCTCCCCGCCTCTGCCAGCCCTGGAGATGGGGACTTGGGCATTTTGGAGAGCTTAGGGTGGACTGAGGAGTCAGGGAGGTCTTTGACAGGAGGCTCTCTCCTGCCCAGTGTAACAAGAGGTAGGAGAAATAGGAAAGAAGGGCTTCTCACAACTTTTTGGGTCCAGCATCACAGTGTTTTCTGTTCCCTTTGTCACAACCACTGCACAAAAAGTGTTTTAATTTAAAAGAGCCAGCAGGGATGGTTGGAACAGGTATGTCTCAAACCCAGAGACACAGCCTGTCCTTAGAGTAGACGTTCTTTTCATGAATTCCTCTCCAGCTGCTCTGGTGTTGCCCATGTCATCCCATGCCTTTCCTGTCCAGGAGCAGGAGTTCTCCCAAATAATTCTCAGTTTCCACACACTTTACACCTTCTATAGCAAGCTTGGTATGGGCAGAAAGGGAAAGAGGAGATAATAAATACAACTGTAATTATAAAATATTTACCTTGAGACATTCTCAACCTGCTAAAGAGCACCAAGGAGACTTGGAATATCAAAGATAACATCTGGAACATACTGCTTTGGAAAAGCAGGAAATGTAGTGTATAAAAGCAAAGGATCTTGTCTTCTGAGTAGCACATACTAGGACAACATCAGACCCCTCTACTAGTCCACATAGAGGGTTTACCTGGAGGTAGTGAAGGGGGGAAATTGTAAGGCCAGGGTTAACCTCACCACAGTAAAACCAGACCCATCCTCTCCAGGGACTGGCCAGCAGGACACCTCAGATCCCTCTTGCTAATGCTTGGGAAGTACAAGAGTTTGAAGGTTTAATGTAAAAAGAGAGGGAGAGTCTAAAACAACAGCTCGAGTTCAGGCAATGGCACATTTCCAGGCCTTCTTGATATCTCGAGCCTTTTCATGCTGCCTTGTGTATATAAATAGTGAGGCCCAGTAATCCAATGATGTGGGGATTTTGAGCTGGCATGGATGTGCTGAGTTACTCTGCAGCCTGTTGTATTTTCCTGTCACAGCCTTGTTAATGCCTTGTTAGCCAGGCAGCCTCCCCTGGAAGGGGTGGGTGCAGTTCCAGGCGTGCAGCCCGAGCCCAGCAGAGCCCTGAGCCAAGGCAGCCGTGCTGGCTCTCAGCTCTGCTGCTCCCCTGCAGGTGCTGCTGCCGAGTCAGGGAGCCCTGCAGAGACCCAGCCGCCTCGTGTTCACAGACGTGGCCAACGCCATCAATGCATGACCAGGACCTGCCCTGCTCCGGGATCCTGCTGAGAACCAGGAGGATGCAGCCAACAAAGCAGTGACTGCCCTCAAGCATGGCTGATCCACTGAGCCCAGCTGGTCACTGTTGGTTTGTGTTACAAACGGGCACGGGAGGTGCCCTCGCTGTGGGGAGCAAAGCCTTTGTAAGGGCAGTGGTGGTTTTCTGGTGTGTCTGTTACCACAGAAAGGTCCTGAGCTCCAGTTCCTGGGCTGGCACTGCCTGATACCACCTGCCAAGCTTTGTGCTTAGGAACAGTGCCTGCTTTGTGTAGAGTAACCTGCCAGAGCACAGACCTGTGCTCTCTGGGTCAGGGAAGGAGAGAGGTGCGCATTTCAGAGATCTCTCCGCTGGCTCTGTGTGACCAGGCCCCGAGGGAAGTGATGGATGAGCCTCTGTGTGCAGTGACCGCAGCCCTGGCCGGTCCTGGCAGGGACTGGTGGCAAAGCCTCTCTGAGCCAGGAGAGCTGACTGCCCCAGCTGAGGGGAGACCTGGGGCACAGCAGGGAGAACACAACCTCAGGGTTATTCCCTCCCAGGCGTGTGGCTGCTGATAAACGTGCGCCAGGGTGATGTTGAAGCGCGGGGAATTTACTGGCTTTAAAAGGTGAAACAGTGAACTTTTGGCTGATTACATCTTAACTGAGGAAGTGGCAGAATATCCCCAATTAGAGCTACTGTACAGACAGAGGGGATTGCACACAGCTAGAGGCAGGGACTGTCACTGGCTACGTGATTCCCTGCTGCTGAGCTAGGAATAACAGTGCTTGGGCCACAGAGAGGAGTTGAGCAGAGCTGGGGTTCCAATACCACACATCCCCTCCTGCTTTGGCTCAGGGAAGTTTCTACAGTGCTCAGTATTATCCAGGAAAAAAAGATTAAGCTTTGAAATACTTTCTTTTAAATAAGGAAAAACATGTATTGGCTCAACAACAGCCCAATGTCTGCTCCCAGAGATGACTAACAGCTGGTTTGTACTTCCTTACCTGCTAGGACCTGCAGTCAGAGCCTTCTCTTCTTCCTGCTGAAGGGAACACAGAGCTTTGCGTTAGCCTCTGCTCGAGTTACCTGCTAGGAACAGGTAGGTGGGACTAGACAGGTAAGCCAGGGGTTTCCCTGTAGCCCTGAAGCATCTCTCTGCCTGTGCGCGTTTCAGGGCTGCAGGAGAAGAGAGCGCAGAGGGGTCTGTGGCCACCTTGGCATGTGGCAGTGCAGTGTGGGGCCTGTGCTGTGCAAGCCTTTTGGTGGGCACTGGCCCCAAGTGCTGCAGAGCAGCACAGCAGCCAGGGAGCAGCATCAGTGCCCAGCCATGCACTGATCAGCTCCTGATCTTTGTGTGGTATGGGCATTTGTCAATCAGATTCTACTCCATCCACAGCACCAGTTAAAAGGGAATCAGGGCAAGCCAAAATTTGAAGGCAGATCTAAAGCTTTATGCAAGGAGATGTTTCAGAGTGGCAATTCAGGTATCAATCATGTGCTTTGCTGCAAGTTTGGACCTGTCAGTTAGTTTGTGTTCTCCCAAATATTTTCTTTTCTCCCCCAGTGTGATTGTTTCTCCTTTACTAATTAAATGCAGACTCGTTCCTGGGCACGTGTCCCTGACCCCTGCGGGGCACAGCTCCTTACCAGCCCTCCCCTTTCCACTGACACAGCTTCCCTCATGGCAGCTTTGCAGGGCTAAGGTGCTTTAGTTTTTCAGTATCCAGCTGTCTTTTTAGAACTAGGGATTTCTGGGAGGATATTAGGGATTGGAGTGTGGAAAAGAGCCTGGCCCTCATAGCCAGATCTGGCAGGAGGCACTCCCAGGCTGCTGCTGGAAGGAAGGTGCCTGGGTACAAATAATCAGTGTAATGCAGAGGTCCTTAGCATTTGGAGTCTGGCTGTGGGTATTCCCAGGGATCAGCTGAGAGACAAATACATCCCTACACCCCCACAGCATCTCCTCTAAGTGCTCACTGAGAGCAGCCCCACATCTGATTTCTCCCTTCACTGCCTGTCACCTTTCCATGCCCTGCAGCAGCAGGGGTGTGCAGCTGTCCTAAAGTGCAGCATTTTCCCCAGAACTCCTAGAACTGGAACTTCAATGGTTGTTTTAAACTCGACAAAAGGCAAGTGTGAGCTGAGCTGTCTCCTCAATGCCTCAGCCCCCATGTGCCCTCCTCCAGCTCCGTGTGCTGCAGTGGGAGCTGCCCAGCCCAGGTGCAAACTGCACCTCGGTCCACCTTAGTGCTGAGAGAAATCCTGTACAACAGAAGAATTCTCTTGAACCATTCTCCCTGTGATGGTAGGCTTTGTCCTGTGATGACTGCCCTTAAAGAAATACAGATAATAAGACTAAAAGAATATTATGGGTAATTGCTGGGCTCGTACTGGAGTATTCTTTTAGTTCCACAGCACCTCCTCTCACAGTTCTTGGAAGTATATGTATAATTTAGCAGAAGCATTATGATGTAATTTAATTCAAGTGTTTCTGTGTTTTAAAGCATTGAAATATAATTAAACTATTTACATGAGTCTAGTGTGATTGTCTTTTTCCCCCATCATTTGCATTTTCCCACAGAAACTGCTGGAGTGTATCTCCAGTATCTGCTGGGAATTTGTGTGCAGTGAATTCCCCCACCCTTTCAAAAACTGAACTAAGTGTGAAAAATTTCAAAGGGGAAGCTCTGTGGGGGTCAAAGCTTAGTGTGCTACAGCACAGAAATTCAGATCTCTTCAGAAAGGCTTGCTGGAGAAGTCAGGAGGGCAGGAGCTGCCAGTTCTGGGAATCCAGAGTACAAAAACAAAGCCAACTTACCCTTGAATTACCAAAATAAGGGTATGGATCTAATACCAACACCCAGCTTAGATGATCAGGAGGTAGGTTTATTTTGACGGCCGGGCTGCTGCGTGGAATAATTTCCAGAGCCGCAGAGCGAAATCACGAAGCATTACAAGGTCTGTGTCTACAAAGGATTCAACACAAACGCATATTCATAACTTTGTCACCTCCCATTCCCTGCTTGGTGTGGTAATTAGCTCAATAACGATTACACGTGCGTGATTAGCTCTTTAAAATGAGGTGGGGTTGTATTTTTGAGTGGGACCTTCTTCGCCCCCGTGGTTTAACACAGTGAATTCGACCTTAGTGACCTTTTAATTACCCCTATTCTTTTAAATGAAGTTCTAATTGAAAAAATTTGTACTTGTCTAAACTTCTTTAGTTCTCTCTCAGCAAAGCTCACCTGAACAAATACAGCTTTGACATATCATTAATCCTTTAATTTCTGGGGCCTGTTCCAGGCCTGATTCTCTCTTAATAAGTAACCTATCTAATTGACTACAGCTAAATTCACTAGTTTTAACAAAATTAGCTCTTTAGTTAAAATTCTATGTTTCACCCTTAAGCTGAATTCCTTAAGCACAAACCAGGGGCTCATCAGCTCACCTGCAGCTCTGCCCACACTGAGAGGAGCAGAACGTGATGACATTGTTGACGTATTTCAGATTTGCTTCTGCCTCATCTTCTGGCTCACAACCCCAAAACTTGGGATTAGTTAGGAAAGATATCAGATGAACTGAAGAGGCCATGCACAGGCAGAGAATTAATTGTATGAAAAGCTGAATAGCTGTATAGCCCGCAGAACAATGTGGGGAACAGACAGACTCCACCATGGAGACCTCTGGGCGTACACATGAACAGAACTGGGTTGTGTTCCAATCAAGCCCCCAAGACACACAAAAGGATGGTATTAGGCACCCACATTTGGGTTTAGGAGCCTGTCTGGTCTTCTCCATGTGTGATTCTTCATGCTCATGATTTCTTGTTTTCACATCGCTCTCTGGCTGTTCCTGAATGACCAAATTTTTGTTTACAATCCCCAGAACTGCAGGTGAAGAGACGCCTTGTCCAGCGATGTGTGTATGTGTGCTGAGGGTGTTGCACAAGGAGGAGGCAAAGCAGGAGCCTGAGGGGCTTTTGTTGAATACCTTTATTTAGAACAAACTTCAACACTAATTTGCAAGTTGCCAACACTCTCTGTGCCTTCACCAAAACCATTTATAGGAAACTTCCAAACTTTGCTAAATAACAAACCTCACTCAGCTCCTGGGGTGTAACCAACTGTAATGACCTCTTGTTTTTGGCCAAGTCAGACCAAACCTGCCTGAGCTTAAAAACACTTGACATGCATTTGCTTAGAGGTAGCATTTGTCTTTAATTTTACAGCTAATTACAAATGTTTATAATTTCAAATCCAAGTGGTCTGGTGTGAGATCCTAGTTCTGAAGATGTCTGGAATTCTGCCCACCTTTCATAGGCTTTGACTTCCATTCTAATTCTCTGCATAAACATGGAAGCTAAAGTTATGGATTGGGATTTCAACTACACACAGGAGAGCTCCTCAAAGGGTGGAATTCTGTTTGTTTTCCTTGAGCACTTGCATTTTTATGGAAACAACTTCTCTACTTCTTCTCTACTTCTCTACTGTTTTATGGAAACAACTTCAGCAGAGTATTAAGAGGTAGCAAAGACTAGATTTTTTTTTTTTTTTTTTAATTTTACGCGAAGTACTTTGTATGCACATCCCAGAGCAATACTTCTGACCTGAAGCAAATGGATTCACTATCTAGCCAAGGCAGTCTGCACCCCTATTTCATGCCACCAGCTGAGAAAGGACGGACTGATGTCACAGGAAAAGCTTGAGTCTCTTACAGATGTAATCCCTAATCCATTTAGGAGAAGCTGGAGTTCCGGTCTCACACTGTAACAGCTACTGCTCTCAGGTAGCAGGGGTTAATAAAACAGGCAGTACAACCTTGCAAACAGAGTACTGAACCTGCCAATTCAACTGAAAATCAGGCCCAGAAGTTGGTAAAAGATTTTGTCTGCTGCTGGAGTGGCCTTTGAATGCAGACATGAACTGCAGCTGAACTTGTCTGTCCACTGAAGAGCAGCAGAGTTCAGGGCAGCAGCAGCTGCATCTCCTCATGTAACCATGAACAGAGATTCACTGGTGTCATGTCCCACCTGGAGTTATCCCCACAGCAGGAGCTGGGCTCAAACTGTTCCCTGTATCTGGCAGCACGGCTCATCCTATAGCACAGGATTTGGGTCAGTCCCTGTGATCTAATCCATTTAGTCCTTGATTTCTCTGCTATTTGGTAGTGGAGGCAAAAGATTATCTGTGATGCCGTTTTCTGCTTTGACCACTAAGCTCCCTACACAAGAGAGTATCCTTAGGGCAAACCAGATACCACACAGAATTAGGACTGGGACTCTCATCACTACTAAGCAGAATTAATGAATTAGATCAGGACTCATCAGTACTAAACTAGGTGAACTGGACAAAATGACCCAAAAGAAAACAACTCTTTCCTCCCCATTATCTCTCCAATCAGCCCTTCCTCTTAATTCTGCATACATTTTCTTGTGTTAAATAAATACTTGCCAAGGGAGTAGAACTCTGATGAAAAGATAATAAATGAGTTCAATAGATACTGCCATTTCATGGGTTTCTGCTATGCACCTCCATAGATTTAAAGCCAATTATGTTCTGTTTAAATATTTAACACTGTAAAGCTAGCCAATTTTACATCCTGTCAGAGATAATTGAAATACCAACTTTGTCCCTTTAATAGGCACGCAGAACATCCAGGAGATGGAAAATACCACCGGGATTTCACTGTTTGCAACTGGATATTGGAAACACCCTCAATTCCTCAGAATTTAACAAGTTCAGCTCTGACACCAAAAGCACAAATCTGCAACCAATGTGAAACTGAGAGCAGCCAGCAACAATCTCAAACCAACTGGCTGCTGCTGTCTCCCAAAACTAAACTATCACCAGCTTTTATTTGCATAGTTGTGACACTAGAGGACCCCACACACACGTGTTGGGGACTGAAGTTAAACTAATTTAAATTGAATCCTGAGGCTCTGCAAGGAAGCAGCTTTTGTATAACTGGTTCATTACAGACACTCCTTTGAAGGGATGAAATGCAGTGGCTGTGACTAAGCCTGTAAGCACTGTGCACTTGGAGCTGCTATCAAACTCGGGGAGAGCCACCAGGCCAGAAGAAGTTACAGGAGAAGGCCCTGAGCTGATCATGTTAAGATAAAAATTTCAGAATCAATCCCTAAGACATCAGGGTACAAACTTTCCCCTAAAGCATCCAAGGTACTGACCACTGGAACGGCAGCACAGGACAAGCTGAATATGCCATGAAGGTTTTTCTTTATGAAATAGTCAAGAAAGGACTCAAAGGCTGTCTTTCAGGTGCAGTCCCTATGGGCAACACAGCAAAATTTAACTCTTGGCACTGCTCCAGAGGTGATAATGGCAGACAAGCTCAGCCATTATTTCTGTAAATAGATTCCCTTTCCTGTATCTGTATTGCTGAGTCAGCACTACCTTTCTGTTGAAATACTGCTCTCTGTGGCAGGGCAAGGCACCAGGTTATCAAAGTATTGTTAAGAAATTAAAATACACACAAAAGATACACTACAAACTGTAAAAGGCATCTCTCCAACAAGGCATTTGCCATTTCCTCCCCTAAATCCCTGTTTGGATGTTTGGGGTAAGCAAGTCCACAGGCAACAGGAGAGAGAGCTTGGCAAAAATTATCACAAATGAAGAATCTGAAATACAACATTAAAAATCCTGTTTGCTTTCCAGTTCCTCTGGCTTCAGCAAGACACGAACGGGTGGGACACTACTGAGCTGCAGCAGGGAGGTTACTCAGACCTCTCCTAAAACCAGTGGTTTTGCCGGACTTGGGAGCATCTTTTCCACTGGTGCCTAAAGGAAAGATCATGGGAGAGAGAGGGTTAGAGCTTTGGGTCCAGGAGCCCTGCTGCCCAATACCCCCTTACAGAGCCAGTGCAAGGCTGAGAGGTGACGAGGATCCACTCCCAACCAACCAAAGGTTTTCACAACAACATTCCCACTGCTCTTGCACCAGCTCCAGGCTAAATGGAGCTCCTGACACAAAGGGCTTCCCTGGCAGCAGGGTTCAGCATGAGGCTACTAAGGGCCCAGAAGGGACAGTCTGTGCCAAATTGTCTGGTTTCTGCTCTGCAAACACTCATCATCAACTTCTGCTGACACTCATCATCAACTTCTGCTGACAGCAGTTATGGATTTCCTTGAATTCTCATGACACACAAAGTACCCAAAGTGCCCTACCCAATCCTAAACACCAGGGAAGTAGATGTGCAGAATGTCTGAAAATGGTGTGAGTGGGGAATGCTGCTGGCTACACGGGCTTGCTCTGATCTGTGCCTCACCTCTGCCTTTCAGGAGAGCTGAGGTGCCCACTGGGGCAGCAGAGAGAACAAAGTGAGACAAAGTTATATACAGAGAAGAACAGAGGGAAGGAAAGAGACAAAAAGGAGCAAGATCCCAAGGCTGCTTCTGGCCTTTGCACTGACTCTTGGAAATTTTACCACAAAGCAACCTCTTTCCCCCTCACACCTACAAGTCCATTAGCCAAGCACAGCTAGAGACAAACCACGTCTGCTTTTGTGGCTTAGGAGCCTATGAAATGAGATTCATCAATCCTTCAGTAATGGTACCCTCAGAAATACCCCAAATGCTTCTTGACCCAGAAAAACAAATGTTAATGCTGGAGCTGTGACTGGCAGCATCTGCAGGGAGCAACACAATAGAGCCTGATCCATTAACAGACTCCTGCCTGCTCTTGGATAACCCTGGAGTCACTCATAACCAGTGTCTGGGAAAACCAGAGCTAGATCCCCAGGCAAAGCCCATGGGAAAAATGCCAGCTGGCTTTAAAGCAGCTCTCTGCCCCACTGCAGGCTTGCAAATCTCGCATATTTCTAATTCAGCTCTTCCTACGTCTTGATTTGCCCCATAACAGACTGAAAGGCAGGGAGTCAGTCAGTGTTTATTTTAGCAATTCATCTGAATGCTGCAGACACGAAGCCCAGGGCAGGTCTCTTTTCCACTCAGAGTTGTGCAGTGTAAAACATACAGGATGGGCCAACACGTGTATCCTCCCATCCCCTCCCTACTGCAGCACCTTAAAAACCCTCACCTGGAAGGAAAAAGCAAACCACTATAGCCCTCAGTGACCAAAGTTCTGGCAGTGTCTATAGCAGAAGATCCTTATGGGATCACAGACTCCTGCTAACCAGTCTCAGAGCAGGAGCCTCCTGCACAAGTAGCACAAAACCTTGCAGGTGTATAATACCCCAGTTAAACCCAGACCCACAGAATGGGTTCATCCAGAAACTACCTGTCTGCATGTGCTGCTACAGCTGCACTGTGCTTGCAAACAAGCCCCAGGATCTGTAGTTTCCAATAAATCAGAACAGCATGCTTCCCCTTTCCCTTTTCAGTCACAAGTTTTAAGCCAGCATTACCACTCCATCTCAAGCTCCTGAGCAAATAACTTAAGTTTTCCAGAGGACTGCCCGGTTTCATACTGTATGTGCTTATCCCCACTGACTTCCTGGCCATTTTCTTTGTTCTCACAGCAGTGCAGACCTTCCCCAAGAGCAGAAGTCCCCTCTCCACGCCCAGCACAGCGGCTGGGCTGCACTATCAGGTGCTGCACGGCCGTGTCCCAGCGACCGCAGCATCCGCCGATGCTCTCCCATCTGCTTTTACCTCACTGCAAGAGCAGGGAAACGGATCCCTCCTGTCACTGCCCCGGCTCCCACTCAAACTGAAAGGAAGAAGAAAGTACCGCACCGGCTGCGGTTTGGGGCGATGCTCAACTGCACCAAAGGCTGGGCCGGAGGTGAGCTCATCCCCCGTGAGCCTGCGGCTCCGCTGGTGTCAGCGCACGGCTCCGTGGCAGGAAGTGATACGGGAGCAGGAGCCCCAGAGGAAACTGAATTGAGCAACTGAGGTTAACGCCCCTGGCATTTCATCATGTGGCATTTCCAGGGACTTTCTAAGAACCCGGGGCTGGGCTGGGCTCTGCCTGGGGTCGGTTCGCTCGCTTCGCACGCCAGCGGCGGCGGCAGGAGGGAGCAGCTGTGCTGCCACATGGCAAACCAGGCAACATCTGCCTCCCCACGCTCCTGGCCCCTTCTCCCTCCAGCAAAAATATTTCATGAATAGCTTCCTAGGAGACCCACTGAAGGCAGGACATAGATGCACACAAGTTTACCTGGAATCTACCTCAGAAATGTGTTGACAGCACAGAAACCTCCTTCTCGTGAGAAAGAATCTATTTGTTTATATAAACTAAGATAAAGGTAGTGAAACTCTCATGAATCGAGGTGGCCAATTGCTACGGGGGGCGTGCAGTCACAAGCCAATCAAGTGGGAATTCATTTTGTATATAAAAGCTGAATTTAATAAATAATAAAAATCTTTTATGGCACTTGACCCTCGCCTTCCCGTGTTTCGACATCCGCTCACTGCGACAGAAATGGCCCTGAAAGGTTGGACTCAAATTTGTACTTTCTCAGGGTTGAAATGAGGCTGGGGCTCTGGGTGGTGCATCTGCACAATCCTACAACAGTGATAACAGTTATCTGGCATCTCATCTCAGAGAAGCTTAGATAAATGGAGCCTTCTAGAGAAGCTGGGCAGTGCCATCATTGTCTGTGCTGCTGAGGCACCTCTGCCGTGCCAGAGCTCTGCCTCAGAGTACGTGCCAGGAAGGAGAGAGGAAGACCATCATGGAAGCATTCTGGAGTTAATCCAGAGCACTCAGATGTCCCAAATAACCAAGGAATCTTCTACTCATAATTTTTTTCAAGTAAGGCAGGACATTAACAAGACTATTTTCACTTTGTGCACACCAACCAGACAATTTCACTGAGCTGCACCTGTAACAGTGACCAGAACCTCAGACGCGTGACTTCTTGGAAAGACAGAGATTTTCTTCCCTTCCTTTTTTTTCTACCTCTGCTTCTGCTGAAGTAGTCACAGCTGAATTAGACGGAAGGAATGTGCCTGGAAGCCTTCCAAATGCTCCTCTGTTTGTAGGATTTACCAGAAAGACTGCAGGGAGTGCTAGAGCTCTGTGGGTACGTGCATGGTTTGCCAGAGCGTGCCTGCACTCTTTAGTCCCGTGTAATTACGATTACCTAATTTCAAACCTTGTACGGCTGGCGCCGAGTTCAAATTCAAGTCACTGCTTTCTTGAGAATCTTCTCCCTCAGACTCTCTTTCTTGGACCACTGCTTGAGGCTACAAAGAAAAACACCAAAAATAAACAAGCCTCCCCCATGCAAAATCAGGTATCAAAAGACAAAACTGCAAATATGCAAAGTAGGTGGATTATTATTTAAACAAGACTGTGCAGCCCTGACAACACATCCATTTGCCACCAACTCCTACACCCAAGCATAGGCAAGAGCACACACCAGGGCATGTGGTGTCCACACACATTCACAAGTGTCTCTGAATTGTTGTCAGAACCCATAATAATCCATCCCATTACCAGGCCTGTGAAACACACAGGCCAACACTTTGAAAAAAAATCTGCCCATTATGGAGCTGTGGAGAATTTTTTTCATCATGAGTATTTTCTATATTTCAGGATATTCCCCTGTCTCGACCAGCTCAACATTTTGTCTATTGACAGTTAAAATGACTGTTCTTTTTCTTCTGTTTTGGTTTTGCCCCCCAAAAATTCTTCAGCTGTTTAATTCTGAACTGAAACATCAGAATGCTTCATTAACCAAAGTTAAAATGACACATTTTGAAATGTTAAAAATTCTAGGTGCTCCTGCGTGTTTTTGAGATTTATCACTCCACAAATGACACCAGCAGAACTCACTGGGTAAGATTTTGTTCTGTAACATGTGGCCACTTTTTCCTCTGATGATTTTCCATAGAGCTTGAGGATCCCAATTTGCACAGCCATTTGCTTTAAGCACTGGTAACACACCAAACTTCCCTAATCAGTGTATTTAAAGAACATAATATAAATGGGCTTAGGAAAAGCAATGGGCTTGGAGCAAGAGCAGTGTGCTGAACCAGACTGTTACCTTCTCACCTGGATTGCAGAGAAGGAACAGTTCCCTTGTCTGGGACATTCTGCACAGGGTTTGCAGACAGTTTCCCACTATCCAGGAAATATTTGCAAGGTCACTGGCACATTAGAAGAGACTTCTAATCTCTCCCACATCCTGGCACTTCCTTGCTGGTGAACATTTCCTTCCAAGCCTTCTGTGTGGCCCTCACAGGCTGCTCTGTCCCTCTGATTCTGCTGAACCAGAAGTGCCCCTTTCCCTCCTGAGCACTCGGGTGCCACCACAGCTGTACAGTAAACCTATGGATTCCTGCAGCAAGGGCATAGCTTGGGTTTGGGTCTAGCAATTTTTGTGATACACAATAAATAATGGCATGTGGCTGTTGTGGGGTTTTTTAATCACTTCTAATCATAGATAACATACCACTTATTGTTCACAGGACTAAATATCCTTATTGACTAGAAGCTTTTGTCTTGTTTTAACACCTGAAATGTTTTATCCTCAGCCACGGATTCTTACTAATCTTTTGTTTGCTGCATAAAAGAGCCTCCTGCTGGCAGGACTTGAAGTCTCTCCATTCATCAAATTTCTCTTTTAGTTTAATTTTAAGTTTCTTCTTTTGAGACAAACTGACAATCGCTTCAGTCTTTCAAGTCTCCTGGGAAGACAACCCCTCTCTCTAAGAAAGGATGGAATCTGTGGTCTGACATTCCAAGCCTGAGAAAGTGCCATACTATGGAAGTCTAATATGGCTTGAATTAAGTACAGTCTCTCCCCTGGGCTCTCAGAATTCTTCAGTAGCTGAATCTCAGAGGCCATCAGGAAGGCAGTCAGAGCTTCCCTATTTATTTCCAGGCTACCAAGGCTGAAAGAATGTTGTGGCAGACACAGAGTCTGAGAAGGGCAAACAGAGCTGGAAGTCCCCCAGGATCTGTGACTGGAGAAGAGGAAAAGGACTGAACACTGTACTCACCCACTTGCGGGGCCTCCCTCTTGGCCTTTTCTCAGCAGAAGGTCCTACCTTTATTGAAAACAAAGGGGGAAAAACATTGTCAGCTCTCATATTTGCTGGGCATAGTGACTAAAACACTGAACATGGCCAAGGTGACCTTTGTACAAAGGTCTTGTCTCACAAGTGGTAGAAAAAGCAAAAGCTGGGGATGGAAGACAGTTGAGGAGGAAACACCTGCCCGACTGCACCGGTTGTGATTACTGGCTGTGGTGGAGGACAAACACTGAAGGAAACTGCTGAACAGGCAGTGGCAGCACAGGAAGGCAGGGAGGTGATTAAGGACTAAAACCACAATAACTGATTTGTCCAACAGTGGCAATTAAAGATGAGCAACTTTCACTATCTTTAAGCTATGAGAAGCATCCCTGCTTGTCTGTCTAGCAGTGCACATTTCCCCTGGAAATGAATGTAAGCCATTTCCTCTCACCCTTGGCTCACTTAGAGCTGTGACTTTCTGGCTTCCTTTTGGCCTTCCTCGTGGTTTCTTCGGTTTCTTCGCTGGCTGTGGTTCCACAGCATCCTCTGGGACAGGATCTCTTTCTCCAGCATCCTTCTGGGATAAAAGGAGAAAGCCATTTAAGCAGGATGATTCCTGAAACAATTTACATTCACTCATTCTGGTTGGTCTTGGACTGTCTTACCCCACGAAGAGCACCCAGACCACTACACAGCCGGTTGTCTCTGCTTTCCCAGCTGTGAAGTGCATTAGAAGATGACCAGCAATACTCCTACCTCTTCATCTTTTGGGCTGGGGAAATGAGTAAGTTCCAAGAACTCTGGCCAAGGGGCCTTCCCTGATCTAACTAATCACTGGTGCAGAAACACAGGGTGATGACACACGAAAGCCTCCAGGCTAGAACAGAGACCTGGTCAGCTCCTCTCACACGTGTCCTGGCTGAACTGTCACTGCCTGTCACATCAGAGGTGCCTCTGAGGCCAGGGGCTGAGATTTCCCAGGGCAGCACTAGAATTTACCACAGAACACCTCTCCTTCCCTTGTCCTTGTCCGCAAGCAGCTTCCCAGGGCTGCCTGCAAATCCCACAAGGCTACTGCCATGGCATCCTCAGGCAGCCTCTTGGGATGATGTTCCCTCACCTGTGGCTGCTTCTTTGGTCTTCCTCTCTTTCTCTTCAGGCCCTCAGTCACTGGACTCGATGTGGGGTTCTCTGACCCGTTGCTGCTCATGTTGGCACTCGTCACAGTCTGCAGATTATATATAATTCAACAGGTTATTTTTCCTGGATTGGGAAAGAAAACTTATCTCCTCTTTTTTTCTTTATCTTGTTATGGATTCTCCTCTACCTGCAAGAAATGATGAGAAAGAAGCAGGCATGGCAGCTTGCTATTTCATCAGCTGGAAGAGTCCAGGACACAGCAGACATTTAGAAACATAACTGTTAACATATTAACATAAATATTCTAGAACCATTCTTTTACCTGGCCTATTCCTCAGCTTTCTGAGGCTTTTGGCCAAAGGAGCTGAATTACTCCAGGCACAGAGTGTGCTGGTACCTGCATCTACATTTCCCTACTTTGGCCAGTTTAATCTGAACTAACAAAGACAATGTCTGCAGCTCTCTGAACTCCACTCTTTGGAGGCTTCCTGTGCCCAAAGAGGAAGGAGGTGGGAGATAAAGTGGTGATGGTGAGTTATAAATGCACCTGTCAAGGGCAAAGCTTCCTTTGGAGCTCCTGTACTGTCAAGAAACCAAAGCTAATCCTGAGACCAAAATCTACAGTTAAGAGAGCCTTACGTGGGGGTGCTCGAGAGAGCAAGTCCCAGGGTACAAACTCTAAGAAGCCGCTCTGGAGCTGCCCCTCAAGAGTTGGTTCTCAGTCACTGACTGAAGAGGCACTGTCTGGAAACATGGCCTGACCCCAGTCAGTGCGTTCAGCCTTTGGTCCTACTGGCTCACTGTTTTCCACAGGACAACACCAAGTCCCCCAGACCTGGATTTTACTTGGATCTTGAGCAGTAGCTTTCTGCTGGAAGTTTGTATCAGCAGGCTTGCCAGCCTCCTCCCTGGCCCCAAGCTCTGCTTAGTGTCTTGCTGTGGTTGGAATGAGCCCTGACCCAACTTGTTTGCTCTAAGAAACGACCAAGACCATGAGCTGTTGAGAATACATAGGAAGCCAGTTCCTTTCCCTGCTTCTGCCTGAGGTTTCTCCTCTGGCATGTCTGCCAGAGAAGGGGGCAGTCTGACTCTGAGCCTGGACACCCTCACACCCTGAAGCAGGAAGGGAGACCCTGACCAGAACCTCAGCAGAAATGTGAATCCCAGGCACATTGAGAGAGGTGGGGGTCACTGAAGTCTTGCTTACACGCAAGTCAAAACCCAGCCAAGGATCTGAGCTCAGTCCACTTGCAGCACCTCCAGGTCTTGGCTTTCCTTCTTGCACACAAGGGACGGCTCAAGAAGATGGGAGGGCATGAGGAGGCTGAGCTTGGCTGGACAGAGGCCAGCAGTGCTGGCTGAATCCTCTTTTGTCAGTGGTTCTTATCACAAAACATACAGCTGAGAAGAGTGCATTGGGAAAGCAGCAGCATTTATTGCTTAGGAAGGCAGGAGTATCTACATGAATGATGCATTTCTACCTTCTCTGCAAAACCATCACCTGAGATTTTTTTTTTTTTTTTTGCAACTCTTCACTTTACCTGTTTTATTTCTTCTTTTCCGCCTGCTAAATGAAAAACAACAACAGAAAGCTTAAAGAACTCTTTGGCCCATTGGCCTTGAGCACTGCTGGGTCCCCAGGTCCCTCCAGCAGGCTCTACCTGAGGCAATAAAGGCAGTACTACAAGTAAGGGCACAGCTGCACCACGTAAAAGAGTGTGACTTTTTTATTCAAAATAATGCTGGAGGGCAGCAGCCGGGCTCAGTTCCAGTTCATGCACGAGCAGCCCTACCAAGAACTCCCTGGACGCCCCTTTGTGCACACGGTTGGGCCCCAGCTCACAGGTGCTGCTGCACACTCCGCTTTTCTATCAAACCCTCTGATCAGAGGGTGATGGCAAGACTACAGCTCAGGTCTCCGAGTTCAGGCTGCATCTGAAAAAGAGGCAGTTAGGGCAAAAAAAGTTTCTTTGTACTTGCAAGCCACACCCAGTTGCCACCGAGTCCCTGAGAGACAAGCATGAAACACTTGCAGTCTCTTTTAGAGAAGAGCTGTGCTTTCACAGACACAGTTTTGTAGTCGGATCAGATGTTCAAGTTCCAAAGATGAGAGGACCTTAACTGAGGATGACAACAAATGTTCTGCCCTCTGGCCAGCTACAGTTCCTTGTGCCTGCATTTTCTGGTCAGAACTGAGGCTCAAACAGGCTCGTGCTGCCTCTGGAGCTGGCTGAGGCAGGAGGGGGTCACTGAGGCTCTGGATGCCCTAGGAAGAGAGAAGCCCCAGTGCCTCTTCCCACAGGCAGGTCTAAGCCAGCACCAGCTCATGTCACACACATCTGCTCCTGGATCAGCCCAGTGTGCTGCAAAGGTGGCTTGAAGCCTCCAGAGCCTGAGCCTTCCCTCAGCTGCCAGTGGAAAGGGAAGACATGTGGCCATAGGAATGGACAAGTGTGAAAGTGCTGTCCAAGCCAGATCCCTGAGCAGAGATTACAGCTGCTTATCTGGGGGAAGCTGTGCTGATAGGAGGGTGGAATTAAGCATTTTCATTCTACTTTTCAGTCTCAGCTTGTGTTCTCTGCTTGGTCACCACAGGCTGGACATGCAGAATCTGACAGTGTCACTGACAGATGCAGCAAGGAAACTTCCAACCTTCACTCCATATCCTAACACAACGTGTGCAGTCATGACAGACACTGAGGCCATTGCTCTTACTGACACAACCTCTCTCAAGAGCTCACTGTAACTGACACCTGCACGGAATCCAAATTTTGCATGTCATTATTCAAGTGGGAGCAAGCACAGTGCACAGAATTCATTTTTCCCCAGATGCAAAGAAAGTCAGTTCTTGCACATTGATTTTTTTGCTAAAGTTAATACACTCTACAATGTCTTCAACATATCTGGCCAGCTTTCTACAGGCAGAACTGCACACAAATGCACAGAGGCTGCCAAGAGATAGCAGTGTCTTTGTACATCTCTCTTCCACCTTCGCATCACCCACCAAAGGCACATTCTCCTGGAAGCCTGGTGTGGAAAGAAAAACACACAAGCAAGGCTATACAAGCATCAGCCCTTAGGGCTTTTGGAAGGTTTACATGACTCAGTGCAAGACAGACAAAGCAGAAGCACCCACTGCAATTTTACTTCAAATTTCTCAACAACTTCCCATGTATACATATAAATCCCCAAACCAACACTGAGTTGCATTGTATACCAAAAACCAAGTACACCTTCCAGGGTCACTGCACTCCTTGATGGGACTGGAGCCAGTGGAGCTGAATCCCAGGCCTACTCTGTCCACAAGGGCACGAGAGCTAAAAAACCTATCCAAATGTTTGTGGGCCTTAGAACCCCTTTATGTCAGTCATATAAACAGCTTTGCAAATGGTGCAGGTGTGTAAATGCATGGCTTTGGCAGTATTGAGACCTCTGTGCTGCAGAGACATCACCTAAAAGAAAGCCTCATGTCCTAAATGCATTCCCAGGCACCTGGCAAAGGGCAGGGAATCCTCACAGTCACAGCACTTCACACCTGATCCAAGTCCTAAGCTGTACAAAGCCAGTTTTTCTTGCATAGCAAATTCTCAGGAAAGAAAAGCTCCTCCTGGGGGCAATGCAGTTGTAGCCTAACACAGAGTATTGAACAGTGTTCTTGAGGGACTTTTCCCTTTCCATAGACTACAGAGGAAGCCTTGGTGATGAGGCTGCTGACTTGGGCAGGTAAATTAAAGGGCAGAACCTCTCCCTGTTTGATTCCTCAGGGAGGTTGGATTTTAGGCTATGTCCTTGGGAGACATCGCACTGAACCCCCGAGCCGTGTCCATGATTCACAGCAAACACTGCCAGAAACGCTTCTCTGGCTGCAGTGCTCACTTACAAAACAAAAGCTTGCAAAGCCTTTTACAAAGCATAATAGGAGTGTGATTATAAGAGACCCTGCGTTATAGCCTTAACTCCGTTGCTGTCTCTCTAATAATATGAAAAAATATCTCCCAAGCACAACTCCCGCTTAGCGGCACAGCACCAGTGTGCTGCTGTCATGTGTGACAGAGCAAACCCAGGGGAACTTCACTGGCGTCAACGTGGTCACTCTTTATTCCCTCTGGTAACAGATGGAGGGACAAACCTGCCCTAAGACCTGCATCCAGCAGAGGAGGATAAAAGACTTTGTTAGTCAAGACATCTAAAGAAGAGATGGACTAAGAAGGCCAGGCAGGGAGAAAACTCTCGTTCCAATAACTGCAGCAGTAACAATCTGCACTCATATGATGAGAAATTACTTTCACCTTCCGAGAAATCAAATGCTCACGCATCTTTCCACATCTCGCAGTAGATCAAGATATAACACGGCTCGTTGCAGTTCCCCATGGACTGTTCTACCAGAAAAGCAGGATAGCCAAGCACTGGAATAGCTCCCTTGGGAAAGAACAGTGGCAGTAACACTCTGCAAACCTGCCTTTTCTGCCAGACTTTTCTGTAAAAAGAGGAACTTACGGGCTACTAAATCAAGTTTGTGGCAACAGCAGGTAACTGCCACAGCCTCATAAATCATTTCTCAAAATCATAACTAACCTCTCCAGGTGATTTCCCTGACTACTTTGAGTGACTAAATCTAAAGCTTCTTTGATCTCATGCTTAAAAGTCCCCTAGTTCCTTGGCTGTTAGGTTTTTTTTAAATGAGCCATTTATTGTCACTTGTTCTTGCATCACCAAGTCCTTCATCAGCAACATTTCTCTCTCCTCTGTTTTTAAAACTCTACCAGATTACACATCTCCCTCATCTTGCCTGGCTGAATAAACCAGTACGTTTGTTTCTTGGATGTGATCATATCTCCTGATCATTTTGGTTATCATTTATACCCCTTCCAATCTGATCTCAACGCTTTGAGTATGATAAAGATTTTTACTGTCAAAACTATTTCAGTGAGGACAGCCTAACTTAACTTCTCATGAGTCTGAGAAGCATGGGCTAAGCACAACTTCAGTGGGGGAAATTCAGTTCTTGTGTAATGTTAATAGCATTGGCTTCCAAAATTATTCAACCAGCAAGCTATCCCACCAGCTCCAGCATATCCTGACTGATAAAATACCCAGGTCAGAAGACAGAAATTATTTAAGGTTACAGAGGACAAAAAAATACAGGAACCATACGGGCTTCCGCGCTTCACACCAGTTCTAGAGACTTGCTCAAGGTCTGAATGGGAATTTCTGTGGCTCTAGAGCTGTATTTCCAACTTTGTTACAGACTTCTCAGTGCCACCCTAACCCAAGTGGCCCTCGTGTGTCTCAGTTCTCCATCCACAAAGCGGTGTGCAGCTCCCTGACTGCTGAGCTACACTGGGGATGGGGCTGAGGGCAAAGAGCCCGAGCGAGGCAGGCAAAGGCCATCCTGCCTGGGCCTGTTCTGACACTGCCAGCAAAGTAGGCACAGCTGGGACAGGAGCTTAGGGACTAAAACCCTATTTACCAGAAATCAGTGCCAGGAGCTTTGTTTTAACATTAGAGGCATGCACAGCTCCATCGGAAAAGGGCTGATAATTACTGAGTTTCAAGCAACGATGTGGACACGGACAGTCTGTTTCCTCTCTCCCAACTCCTGAGTGTCCAGCATCAGCACAACATCAAGGCACTGCAAGAGCTCTCTTGAATGAGTCTTGCTTGATGCACTGCCTGCCAGCTTCTCTTTGTCCAGATCCCTGAGCCAGTTATTGCTCTGAGAGGCACCTTGTTCACCCTAATCCACATCACAACTAGCCATAGAAATACCACCATGGCTCTGCTCTAGTTAGCCTAAAGCATTCCCATTTTGTCCTCAGAAAAGTGAGGCTTTGCACTTGCCTGTGCAATGGTCAGGCCACATGTGCAGTCCTGGCTGTGCTGAGGTCCTGTTCCTGTCCACATGCACAGGACTTTCCCTGAAGGTTGCCACAGAATTCCACAGTGAAGGGCTCAACCTCAATCCTACCTCAGCAACTTCCAAGCCCTACCAAAGCCCCAAGCTTCTTATGGTCAGAGCAGGCAAAGCAAGGAGGCAGGTAACCATCCCAGGAAGCCATGGAAAAGCAGTGCAGGAACACCAAGATCAAAAAGGAAGAGAGATCTGGAATCTCTTCCTGACTCTGAACTTGGCAAGTCATGTAATCTTTCTACACTTCACATTTTCTCTCTATAAGATTATGGAACCGTACTGAAGTATTAGCACTTCCCTCAACCTAGGATGGAGGGACTGAGGATTAAGTCATTCCTTTTTTCAGAGTGACAGGAAGAACCCCCAGCAGCAGAGAACAGAGCAAGGCATCCTTAGAGGAATGCACCAGCAGCCTCCCCCATGTCGTGATCAGGAGCACAAAGCAGAGGCTGTTGCAACTGAAGAAATACAGCTCGGGATCAGCCACATCCTGCTGAGCAGCAGAAAACACCCTCACCCTCTTTCCCCAGGAAGCTGAAGGCTCGTGGGACCAGTTTGGCCCAAAGCTGTCAGCTGGAGTTCCCTGCCCTGGGAACCTGGCACAGAGCATTTGAGTGGGAGCTGGGGTTCCCCAGAGCCACACAGCACTTCCCAAAGCCCAGCAGGCAGGGAACACAGCTCAGCTCACCTTCTCTATCCAAGGAAACCCTTGTAGCAGACCCAGGACCCCAAGTCTTGAGACCTGGGATCTGAAACATCTCTCATTGATACTTGGGACAGTTCCAGCACTTCTCCCCAAATTATCAAGCCAGGTCAGTGAGACTCCTGTGTGGACTGCAGACTCCCCAGCATTACATATTATGAGCCTGTTAGAATTCTCACTCAGGGAATTTGTCCAAAGACCCAAATTTTGCTAAAGGATGCTTTCTGATCTTCAAGTCTCTGTCCAGACACTTTCATCAAAAAGCAAGCACGCCAAGCACTGCAGCGTTAAATCAGTGGAGAAAAACCCAACAGTATTTACAGAAAAATAACAGGAAAAGCAGAAATCTGTGTTTGCTAAGAATTAAAAATCACAGTTATTTCATTTGAGATAGCATCAAGCCTTGTTCTTCTGCGAAATATCTTGTACAGCTCAACTACTGACATCTGCAAACACTGTCCACTTGTGCAAAGCCAGGAAACGGCCCTCTGCACTTCCTGCCGAGGACTGGCGTTGTGGCACCTGGCATGGGGACATCCCAGGCAGCAAGTTCTGTACCTCAGACTGTTTGAAAGGAGGTTTTCTCAATTACCAACCTGTAACTCCTTAATCCCCACACCTTAATAAACCCCAGCATCTTGCAGATGGGCTCTGCAAACGCATTTCAAATGACGCGGTGAGAAAGGAACAAGATTTACCTGTTGAAAAGTTGGGCAGCACCACTCGACTCGGCCCCAGCAGAGCCAGCAGTGAAGGCAGGAGAGAAATAGAAGTCTCCAGCAGCTGGGAGTTCCCTGCAGTGGTGACAGGCAGCTAACCCAGGTCTCTGCACACACTCATCTCAGGAGCCTTGCACCAAGCCCAGCGCCGTGGGCTGCGCTCCCAGTTTGTGATATGGAAAGCAGCGTGAGCACTGCCAGAGATCTCCTTCTGATGGCAGCCCTGAGCAGTAACAGCAAGTGAAACCCAGCGCCCCTCGACCCGCCTGGAATCACACACTCAACACAACAACCAAAACCAAGAAAAATCCCCAACCAGACCACTTACTCCAGCCAGCTTCTACCCACTGGCCTGATTACTGAAAATACGGCCAGTTTCCAAATGTGAAATGAACGATTTGAATAAAGGGGACAGATCATTCACGCACTTCCCTCCTTACAAATGCTAGAGAGAACCATGCTGACCCTGTTTTATGAAAGAAACAAAACCAAACCAAACCAAAAAACCCAAATGGGTAGCCCCAGGAAGGCTTGTGATGATAAAGTGGTTATTAATCTGAGTGCAAAATGTGCTCAGGGCATTTACTATAAGCCACAAATAAAAAAGGGAAGCTGAGTTCAGTTGAGCATAACCTTATTTAGAAAGATGCTGCATGGTTCTAAGTTAGCTATTTTGTATTAACTCTGTGAACAACCATTAGATATCACAAAAGTCCCCAGAAGTATTTTGCAAAGGAAAATGCAGACTTTTCGTGACTGCCTTGGCATTTTCGAGACACCTATATTGGGGTTTTTTTGGCACATCACCATTAGTGAAACCATACACTTAATATATCTCAATCTGTACCTGCACAAAACCCATTGCAGTATCTTAGAGACAAAGTCTGCGGCTTTTCTTTATGCCAAGTAGTAAATTGCTTGCAGTGACAGTACCACTGAATAAACCAGAGACAAGGTTTTTTCCTCAGAGTCATCCATACAAAAGGTTTGCATCACTTGAGCTCCTCAGTAACTTCTCAATCTAAATATGGCACCTAAATCATTTACTGCAGCCTGCAAAAATACTGATCTTGACTTTATAAACAGGGGAATGATCTTCTGGTTGAAGATGTTCACAGGGACTGTGGAAGTGTGTCCAGTCCTTGGGGCTGCCATGTGCTTCCCCTGTGACCTCAGGAATGGCACCTTTTCTCCGTACCTGGTTTCCCACATGTAAAGGGGGGATAACAAACCAGGTAACATCTGCCTTATTTACACAATCTTTTCTTTGGGAAGAGATACATTTCCCACCACGTAATTTAACGTCTTGGGCAAAGTGGCTCAAGATTTTGTTTGGAGCTCCAAACCACTAATAAAGCAAAATCAACATGAAATGCTGAGAGCCCTTTGATCACCCCTGCAACAATGTCTAATCCAAAAATCATTAAATAGTGTATGAAATCAAGTACCTGAAAATTATTATCTGTTCATTTAAATGCACATATATATAATTTATCAAATATCCTCCTGCATATGCACTACTGTTTCATATGGAAATACGCAAACTTTTTTCATTTTTTACTGACTTCTATATTTTTTAAAAATATCACTAGAGACAAAGCTGTAAGCATGCTGTATGAACACAGTGTAATCATAATGACTGAGTCAGAATTGTTACACTTTGTATGAAATGAAGAAATCTGCATTTCATATAAATACCTCCTGGCAACAAGCATTAAACTTGATTCTACAACACTAAACCAGAGATGGTTGACAGTCCATAAGTGCTAAAGAACATTATTAATATTATAGAAATTCAACTCCCAGTTAGGAAATGTCAGATACAAAATTGGAACACAGAGTCCTATTTAATCTTTATTGGACACATATTGGAGAATAGTCTTTAATATCCACACTTCATGATTTCTTTAGTATTTAAGGCTAAGAGAAATGATTTGATCATTCTGTATACAAATGATTGCCATTTCATCATTATTCTTGGACTGAGCCCAAAAATCTCACACTTGACAGAACCATCAGTCCCAGAAAATGTGTTCTGGAAGACAGAGCATCACAGAATCATTAAGATTTGTTAGTACCTCCAAGATCATCAAGTCCAATTCCAGTTCTTCATTGCTCTGTGCAACCCTGTTCCTGTCCCAGAGCACCTTGGAGAAGAGCAGTTCTCCTGCTGTGGAGATGAGCAGTTCCTGGTCAAGGGTTGAAACCTGGTCTCAACTGCACCTTCTGATGAAATGTCCCTTTGGAAGATCCCATGAATGAGGAACAAGCACGGCTGTCCCATGGCTGTCCCATGAAGGAGGACCTAGACCAATCAGCTGAAAAGCAGCAGCCAAATCTAGGGTACAAGGATTCCTTAGACGGCACGGGGTCAAGTAAGCAAGATTTGAATGTCTTGCCAAGCCATTTGTGTCCCCAGAGAGTTTTATGTATTTGCAGCAAGACTTGACCTCCACAAGGGCCAGCTTGTGCCTGCAAGACACTCACTAGTTTCCTTTAGGAAGCATCCAGATTTTACCACAATGCAGTGCAAGGCTCTGCCTGTATTCCTATTCCTTATCTTCACTCTTCCAGAAACCAGACCGGTCACTGTGGCACAGTGTGAGATATGTAGGCTGACACCAACTGTAGATTCATTTGTGTATAATCCCTTGCTGCTAGACAGGTGTGCATAAAAAGCTTCATTCACTGCTATCCTGATCTTGTCAGAATCTCTCATGTGCACAAACCTGTATCTCCTAAGTGTAAGGAAAGCTGGATTCATAGTAATTGTTCTATATATGCTTATTATTCAGACTGCATTAATGAATATTTTAACAGGAGATTAAGCTGAGGTGTGATTTCCACAAGATAAGAAATAGATTTGCCATGCTCTATTTTATCATTGTAATACAAGTGTGCCCCATAATACTATACTTAATTCTTTCATATTATGTTCATCAGCAATTCAAACTCTCTGGATGACACAGGGTTACAAAATCTCACTTTGAGAAAGTTGTGGACTTGCTGGAAGGCCTCCAAAATATCAGAGGCTTAGAAAACACAGCCTGTGAGAAAAGATTGAGAAACTGGGCTGTTAAACCTCAAGACAGAAGAGCAGAAATGACATGATAATGACTTTCCAATACACAGAATAGTGCAGCATCTAGGAAAGTAATAATGTGTGGATAGGATAAAGAGTTGGTGCAAATGCAGAAGTTAAGTTGAACATTGAGGGAAGTCTAACGACTTAATGGCCAGGACAGCAAAGCAGTGGAGTAAGTTATGAGTTTGTGGAGTCTCTTCCCATGGAGAAACTACAAATGGGTCACACACACACAAACACTATGATTGGTACGGATGGTAATAATAATTCCCTGAGAAATAAAGTGTGTCTGGCAATTCCTCTTTTCTGTGACATGAAGTTTCTAACTAAGTTGTGGTTAAGCATGTTTATGCAGAACTACCTATGAAAGGGCCAGAACAGGCGATTCCTGGGGACCAGAACGGATTTTTACTTGTCCTCCATGGCTGCCAAGTCTCATGAACTGTTTGGGTATTACTTCAGAGGCTTTAGAATCCAGCTGGTTCTACAGCTACAAAGCTTGTGATTCATATCGGGAAAGCTAATGAATATTTCACAATTTCAGGCCCCAAGTCTGTTAACTAATTACTGGAGGTGACAGAATTTGATTCTTGTAATGGGAAGAATAAACCTTACCAAAGTAATGCCATAAGCACTGCCAGCTGGTAAGAAGGGTGACCTTTTTCTACCTTTACAGCAAGAGACAGTTACTGTTCCTGACAATGTGCAGACAAAGAAGGTGGGACAACTGAGAATGTGAAGTGGGAACAGCTTTGCTGCAGGCAAGAAAGGTGCAGCTAGAATTAGAAAGAGCCTCACACTTTGGTTGATAAAGCCATGTGGAGACATTGTGAAAGATGGCCTGGGGATGGCCTTGAAGGACCTTTGTAACACAATACGACCCTTCCACCAGCAGATAGCTGAGTATGAAGGAGAAGTAGATGGGAAACTAAAAGACTGGGGTTTGGTGTACAAATGGAGGAAGATGAGTATTTGTGAGGGAGACAGTTCAGGCCCATGATTATCCCTTAGGTTGCCCTCCAAGAGAGGGGAACAGCAGCACACACATCAACGGGGGGTATTTAAAGGTGCAACAATGCAGTGCATACCATGCTCCCTTCCCTGATTTAACAACATGTATCCCATGTGCAGCTTCAAGACACCACCAGCTGAATCCTTCTTCCGAGGGGGACAGTGAAAAGGGGAAGCTCACATAGACTTCTAAATTCTACCAGATTTCTTACGATGGGGCTGAGGAGCCCACGAAGCCTGGCTGCTTGGGAATGATGTCTGCAGAGAGCCAGGGAGCGTACGGATGGCTCAGCTGCAGAGCCAGTGCCTGGTTTACAGCACAGGGAAAGCCTGCAGGCTACGCCCCTGGCAAGGTGGCTGCTGCTCACTGTTGTTCTCTTTTCCATTCAACCTGACAACAAACAACTTCAGAAGGAAGCCTTCTCTTTCCTGGAGCAAAACCCAAAGCAAATTATCCACAGACTTGCTATTTAAGCTAAAAGGCACTGAAAAGCAAGAATTAAGGTGTGAGGCCTGTTAGAAATGATGCCAAAAGGATTTTTTTCTATTTCTTTTTATACCTTTTACACAGTTCTGTGTATCCACAAGTATTAGCATGCATACTTGTACTTCTCTAAGTCTGATAACTCAGCATAGCTCCAAGGTCCTGTAGAGCTAGGAGACCAAACATCCTACTATGCTGAAGAGCCATGGCTCCTCCCAGTAAAACATGTTCTGTAAACTTATTGGCCCCCGGGGGAGATTAGGTCTGTAAGTTGTGTGTGTGAGTGGGGTGGGGAGATACACAGAATACAGCAGGAGAAGAGAAAGAGAGAAGAGCATGCATGCGTGGTGGGCTTTGTGACGTGATGTATCAGAACAGGATCCTGTTAAAATACTGAGGTAAATGACCCTCGACCCTCTAACCTCCAACCGTGTCTAGTGTTCATTCCTGAAACCAGGAGAAAAAGGCATCAGTAAAGCCCAATGACCAAGTTATGAGGATGCCAGGACAAGCGACTAAGACAAGTTTGGTGTCAGTACAAGCACTGTGGGTGCAGAATGCACACTGTAAGAGAGGTATGATCACAGTACAGCCCCAGCATTGCTGGCACAGGTACAAGAAAGCACAGCCCTGAGCACCTGAATTTGTGTTGTCTACAACTGAGACAATCCACAACATATTGGTTGGACAAAATTTCAGAACACACCGTAGCATCTCTACCTGTCCTCTCCTTACCTCTTTAGTTCCCTGTCCCTTGAGGAAAGACATGGTGTTAACACACAACTGGAAAAGAACACATTTTGCCTTATTGTCAAAAGGCTGTTGGGGAGAGAAGGGAAGGAAAAACAACATATAACCAAAAATATAAGTGTCTGGAGTGTTTCTCCTGCTCCTTTACCAGACACAACCCAAATCCTGGGAAGAAATCAGGCATCCTTCCACTGACTTCAAAGAGATGCTCTTTCAACCCCCACCCCGTGCCAGGACGCCGCGCTCTGTGTCACCACACAGCGGCACTCTGCCCACACAGTTCCCAGAGGGAAACCTGCAGCTTTTCTCGCCATTACCAAGACACCCACGAGCATTTACGCTCACGGCTGAGCGGGCAGGGCTTTCAGAAACCACCAGTCACTGAAACACACAACGTGGAACCCGCAGAGATGGTCAAGCACCTGCTCTGACAGCACAAGCGTTAGCTGATTACAAGCTGTTAGGAACCCAACACTAGGAAAATCTGATTTTAGAATTGCTGGTAAATCTATTCTTAGGATCTTTTTTCCTTCCACTCTCTTCTCTGCACACTTCAATTGCACTTCAACATTCTGGCTATACCATTTTGAGATCTCAGGTACTTCACATCACTTCTCGTTTCCACAACTCCAGCAGCATCGCTCTGAATTCTGGCAAACCATTTATTCCCCATAACTTCCTTAGAGGAAAAGCCCCAAGGACTCCCAGGCAAATACACATCCACCAAAACACCTCTCTGCTAGACACACTTCACACATGGATTTATTAAAGGTGACAATAATAGTGTGCTGATAGGACTGTGCCAGAGAAACAGGACTAGGTAAGGGGGAGTGACAGAAAAGTAGAAATGAGTTGGAAAAGAGCCATTTATACAGGCTTTCCTGATAAGCGTTGATTCTTCTCCTTAAATCCAGGGGCAAACACAGGCTTTAATCTTTATGGCCTAAACCTTACACACACCTTGCAGAGACAAGGGGCAGAGCTCATGTCTAATGATGCACATAAAAGAGAGGAAACCTACACGATGAGAAAAGTCCTGCTCAGCCCTCCCAAGTGACCTTTGGATGGGGCCATGTGCTAATGTAGGTGGGAGCTGGCCTGCTAGTGACAAAACACTGTCCACCCCAACACTTTCCCCAGGTTCTTTAGGCCGCAGATTGATGGGGATTTGCAGACAGCAAATCCAGTGTATTTAGCACCTAATTAGAGTAGGCGTGAATATGCAGGTGTTCTAAAGTCCACATTGAGCCCTGACCCTCTAACCTCCCCATTCTCACTTCTCCCCCTTACCCAGCTGTTGTGGAAGGCCCTGTGCTGTGGGGACAGAGATGACACAGGGCAGTCTGTGGGCAATGGTGCAAATGTGGCAATCAAGTGTGCAACACCTTCAAAGCAAAAGAGGAGGGTCTCCAGAAAGGTCTCCTATCAATTTCCAGCTATTTCTAGCCAGGCTCCACCTTTGCAGCTGCCTGTTGTGATGAGCCAGGCTGGCTGCCAGTTACCCAAGCAGAAGAATCCCAGATGCCTACAGAGATCAAAAGGATTATCATGCATGTGTGGCATAAATACCAGTGAGTGATTCATCTGGGTGAGGAAACTCCCTCCAAACCTCTATTTGGAGGCTGGGCCAGCACAATGAATGCATAAATTATCACACAAGATTTTACCTGAGGGGACTCTTGTCTTCCCTTTTTCAGCAAAGAAACTCAGATAGGAAAGCAGTAATCCTCAGGAGAGGTGACTCCGCTGTACGTGAGAAAAATCACCCTACAACAGAAGAGGTAAGAACATTCATGATGGTTCAGACCAAGGTTTTCTTTGGAAACCCCCTGTTCTTGCACAGGGGAAGGCAGTCAACAGCTCTTCCACCTTCACTATACTTCTCAGACATGTCTCCTCCAAGCTGAGGACAACTTCTCATTCAATCCTATACAGAAGCTGTTACTGGAATTTTCCCATGTCTGGTATACTCCTTGAGTATGAAGAAAGCAGAACCACATGTTGTATTCAAAGTGAAAGCACATCAGGCTTTTTTTAACTTAAACAAACAAACCAACCAAAACAACACTAAACCCAAACGCCACCACTCCCTCCAGAACTGTGCAATAGTGTTTTTCTGGTTTGTTCTTTCTTTTTTTTATTAGCTTCTAGCATTTGATTTGTTTTTCTTTTAAGCTCAACCTGATGCTTTTATGAGGTTATCTGACGTAACTCCAAGATCTTGCTCCACTTCCAAGCCCATGATTTTATATGCACAACAATCCTTATTTCTCTGTGTACCTCATTTCACATTTATTCACATGAAATTTTATCCACCATTGCACTGGCCAGCCATTCAGTCTCAGGATTTTTCAACTGTTAACCATCAACTTTGCTGTCTTGAAAAACTTTATTTTAACAGGCAAGTTTGAAGTCTCACTCTCCCCATTTTCAATGGTCGTTCCTGAATAGGTTCAACATTACAAATCCCAGCACTGAGCTGTGAAACTCCCTGGCAGCCTTCTCCCACCTTGTTTCCGATCTCTTTGCCAATTATTTGTACACCTCAGGACCTTCTCTCTGTTGCAGTGTCTGCACAGGTTCCCAATGAAGTATTTTGTAAAAGAACTTTGTCACAAGTCTCACAGAAATCTAGTACCAGCTCTTTCACTCGTATCTACATTCTTTTCAAAGAACTCCAAGAGGTTTGCAAGACAAACATCTTGCCTTCATATAAACCACACTGACTCTTCCCAAACTGATTGTGCATTGTCAAACATAATTTTGTCTATTACAGCTTTTATTAGTTTATGGACTACAGATGCCAGACTTACAAGCTCTTGGTTTCCTGGATCCTCCCAAACCTTTTTTTAAAGATTGATGTTATATTTACCCACCCTCCATGCTTCAAGTGCCAAGAAATTTTTAAAAGCAATGTTACGCACTGCCTTTGGCAACACAGCTATTTCATACTTGAGTTCCTCAGACCTCAGGTGAAGCCTTGCAGTCCTGGCAATCTGTTAGCATTCACAGCTGCTCAAATGTTGGATTCTGGATCCAAATCAGAAACCTGTTTTGCCAGCATTTTATGTTCTGTAATGAAGTGGGGGAGCAAGAAGGTGCTATCAACACCCTCAGCAAGCAGCCAGGTCGGAGCTCAGAATGAAAGGAGGCCCAGTGAGAGCTGGGTGTGAAGCACCACACACAACCTCCTACACAAAGCCCTGACACATGCCCTGTGTGGGAGGGTGGACCTCGTTAAAAATGTAAGAGGTACAGTGATCACTGCACTCAAGACCCAGCAGTGGAACTACATGGGATCTGCCCAGTACTGATCTGCAACAAGCCTCATGCTCCCCCCATCACAGAGCAGCAGCTGTCACAAAAGGGGTATGTTTTCAAGTAATTTAATTGTCCAGCCATTTGGCCAAATGAAGTATGTTAGTAAGTGGGTGGTTATCTCGGAACAGACACATTAGCACTCACCTGAACCCTTTTAGCTGATCAAAATCACATTAGACAGCAGGGCCCTGGTGTGGTCTTTGCCAGCCACCACACCAAGGTGCTAAAACAAATGAACAAAGGTAACACGTGGAATGAAAGAAAAGGGAGAAGTGAGAGGTTGCATTTATTAAAGGCTGAAAGAGGAGGCGTCGCTTCACCGAAGAAATGCAGATGGGGACATGACTTCAACTTGTGTGCCAAGACAGTTGGGGCAGAAGTTGTGATGACAGACAGAGCTTTACTTGCCTTCCCCATCCCTCCATCACCCCCAGATACAGCCACGATCAGCTCAGACAGCACCACAGTCCAGTGGTACAAACACAGCCAGTTACCTTCAAGCAGACACAAACGGGATGGAAAAAAGGTTAAAAAATAAAGTGTCTCACTGTACTGCACTCTTTTGCCATGAGTGGCAACCCCAGCCTTGCTGACCCCCCAGGAGGACACAGTGCTTGGGGTCCAAGTCTTCACCTCACACCCCAAGAGTTCCAGGATGAGTCTCCTGGGCTGCACGGAACAAGCAGGGGAAGGGCACAGAACAAGTGCAAGGCACCTGCAGAAGGATGCACGACAGGTATTAACTCACACCTCAAAACAGATGTTGTTTCTTGGTTATACTCATGAATGTTACAAATTTGGGTGCCAAAAGATAGGTGCAGTTAGAGTATTTACTTGTATTTCAGCTTGACTGAAAACCCAGTCAAGCCTCCAGGTTGTATGAAGGTTTTGTTCATCTCAGACTGCAGGCTGGACAACTTCAGCAACACAGCTGGGGCTTGAGAAGGAACAGACTTGAGGAGCTGCAGTGCCAGGTGAGACTGGGGCCAGGGCTGTGCACTGTGATTTACTTTGCCATCTGCCCAGGACATTCCCACAGCTGCTGCCTTTGCCCAGGAGCAGGTCTCCCGTGTTGGTGCCGCGTCACCCCTGAGAGAAGGGACCTCTCATGCTGCAGGAGACCCCTGCATCCAGCTACTCCCACACCTCCATAAGACTTCCCCATCTCCCATCCCTGTCCTCACTCTCTGTATATTTTATGAATTCTCCACAAGCCTTTCGTTTTTCACACCAGAGGCTCTGGGAATTCATCGTTCTTCCAAAGGAGTCTGTTTGCCCCATCTCTCCAGCACGTGCACTTCACATGTATCCCCTTATTCCTTTGCTAACCACACTTTGTTTTCCCCCTCTTTCTTTACTAGGGCTTTGATTTCCTCTCTTTCCAAGGACTTCACATGCTGTGCATTTCATTGTTTTTCATCTCACTGACAGGATCACAACTGCTGGGAAAGTCGTGTCTCTTTTCCCTCTTCTGATCTTAAACAAAATCAGTGGCTTTCTATCCAGAAATCAGTCCTGAATATTACAGCTGATCAGATGCAGCAGCCACTGGCACCTTGTCACAGGCAGATAATGCAGAGACAGGCAAGTTCTTACTCTTTCACCTTGCTTCTCTAAGGGGCAGATCAAAAACATCTAACTGTGTGACAGAAACAAAAATAAAGAGTATCTGGGCTCCTCAAGATGTATTCATTAACCAGGTGCTAGGTTTGCCAGGGATTTCAGTGGCTTGGGGTTTGAGATACACACTTTGAATTTTGATAACAGTGGTGCCTTTTCAATCAAGGTAGAATTCAGATTCCACAGATATGAAAAGTGTGCATTAAGAAGAAAAGGGAAGGGAACTAAAAGAACAATCCTGCAGAAAAATCAATCTATTTTGAAACATCAGCTCAGCCACAGCAGGAAATGAAGTTCTCAGTCTGTTATCCGGCTTTGGACCCTACTGTCCCAGCAAGAAAGGAGAGGCCAAGGCGTGGAGCACAAGGACCTCTGTATGCTTTAAGTGCCCATGGATCAGTTTGAAATAAAGTTGTTCTGGTTTTGGAAAGTCTTGTGCTAGCAGCAAGATTGAATAAAAGAAACTAGTTTTGCAGACTGCTTGAACGTTGAGGAAAACAGACAAACATGTCTGACAAGGCAATCTGTTTTCCTTACATTTATCTCCAGTTCCCGGAGAGTTTCCTCTAGGTTTATTAGAAAGCCAGCTGCATCTGGCTCACTGGAATCAAGTTCATCTCTTACTTCTGCAGTATTCACTTGGCTAACCACGACAGCTTTGAAAGCCTGATGTCTGCTATCCTGCAGGCCACCAGGAGACAGGAAAGGTTCATTTAAAGGAGAGGAGATCAAACAGGGAGGGACACAGGGGAGCTGACAGGCAGCAGGCATGCACATTGGAACCCATCTAAAATTTCAAGCCCTCTTCTAAAGGAAATCAGATGGAGATTAGGCTTGGGATTCATTTACAGGGGAACAATTTGCTTTTCTAATCTGGCCCTCCATTCCTATAGCACACCTGTGACGTGATATCCTCCTCCTCATCTGTCTCATTCCAGATCCGAGCCTTCCTTCTGCCTGCACAATGCTGCACCATCCCACCTTCTCTCCTGGCTCCTACCTGTGCCCAGCCAGCCCAGGCACAGGCACTTGCTGTGACTCCTCATTACTGCTCAGAATTTTCCACTGCCCTCTGCAGCCCTCATGGTTATTATACTCTCATCGCCTGGGCAAGTGAGCTCAATCTTCGCTTTTCTGATTTTCTATTGTCTGTTTATTAGATGGGCCCTTTGTGAACTCAGCAGTTCCCACTCTCCTGTGGTGCCAAGTGTAAAATTAATACTGACTAAAAAATCTGGGCACTTCTTTCTGGCCAGAAAGGAGACATTTCAAATTAATGGGAATGTTAGAGTGTTTCACACCCACTGCCATCCTTCTGAACCCTCCAACTCTTGCTGCTCATTTCTAATTGCAGGCATTAACTCTTAATGGGCCCTGTCTGTTCCAGGTGGGTGGGTGGGTGCCTCCCTCAGCCAGCCCAGAGCCCACACTAGGACCTGCTGTTCTCACAGCAGCAGTGGTGGTGTGTCTGTCAAACAGCTGCCTCTTTCTGCTCACTCCTTCAGAGACAGGGAAAGCCACTGCCTCTTCTTTATGGAGTGTCCCAACAGCCTAGTGGGGTTGAGGGCTCTGCTGGCTCCCAGGGACACAGCCTAAGCCCTGCTCTCCTCGCTGCTGCTGAGCTCCCAGGCTGAGCTGGCACAAACGTCTCAGAGCTAGGAGATGGTTCTGTCTCCATGGCCTCAGTTCAGCTCTCTGGCCAAGAGGTGACTGCCGGTGACTGAGGGGACAATTACTCACTAATTTGGCAGGCTATTTACCCCCACACAGTAGTAGCTACCTGTTTTACAGTGAGACCACAAGCTTTTTTGTTAAGTATCACCAAATAGCTCCTAAAGAGACAATACTAACTTTTGCTAGCTCAGAAATTTCTGAGAGGAGAAATCCTCTATTAGGCAAGCACAGGCTGCGACCCATGGTGAAGTCATCCATGCCAGAAAGTCCAGTGCCTGTGTCTCTCTCCAGACATTGCCCTGTTTCCATAGAGAAGTGTCACGATTTTCTAACTAGTGTCTCCCCCACAGGCATTTATGGCCAAGTAATAGATTTGGGGTTTCTACTTGTGGATCAAAATCCCTCAAGGAGGTCAAGAAACACAGACCAGGGAGGAGAAGAGGATTAGAGAGATGCTGAACATGCAGCTATGACTTCAGGCAAAAGAAATCCTGCTCTTGCATTCCTTGAACATCCTAACCCTTTATAGCCAAGAGCACTTTGCCAGCCTCTTAAAACAAACATACAATGCAATTATACCAGTGTAACACCATTACCATTATTACCTCTGTGCACCTGCATGGCAAGTGTAAGAACAGAGAGTTTGGACTTTATTAATTTCATCCCTTCAGGTTGTGTTGCCAACATGAATCATTTGAGAAACTCTGAGCAACAAACATAAATAATTTATTTTTTCCCCGTTTTCCTCACTTTCATTAACTCTTCCTACCCAGACCATGCCTGCTACAGAAGGCTCCAGTATCACTGCTTTTACTTTCAAAATGAAGATAATACTGAATAAACTTTTGTTCTCCAATGGAACCAAACTAATGACAGAGGTCAGATGTGAATCCCTCCTGGTCACCTAAAGCACACTGTAGACTTCCAGCCCTGTTATAAATGGAGGAATGGTGGAGTATTACTGCACATGTGAGAGAACCAAGGCACAGAGGAGTGCTTGTCACATCACGTGCCACTGGATGGCCAGGAACTGAGCTCCCACCTCCAGTCATGACAGGTAAAGAATTTCCTTTTTTAAACTGAAAGAACACATGGTCTCTAATGATTCACCTGTGGACACTTAAAATAATTGGATCTGGACAGATTAAAGACAAATGGCAGTTGCTCAGATGAATATAGTGTACTATATGGAGCTATGAAAACTGCCAAAAGTACTTGATTTTCAGATTACACCAGCCATAAAAAAATACGGATGACAGAACGCTGTCAGGAGAGGACAGCGAATGCTTTCCAAATGAAGTGTCAGATCAGGCACTAACACAACCCTGCAGCTGCTGAGCAGGGCCATGTGCAGTGAACCCCCTGCCCAGCACGGCCGAGCTGCAGGTGCACAACCACAGCCCACACACGGCTTTGCAGCAGCGAGATCCACATGGGATTCTGTCCTTCTCTTCCTACAAAGGTGGAAAATTTCCAAGCATGCGATTGAGTCAGCTTTCCTCACACTACAAATAACAGGCAAGACCAACAGTGACAGGTTTTGAAATCCTCATCCTCTGGCTCACAGGAAGATCTATTATAGTGAAGGCACAGAGAGATAAAAGCCTTCATGTCATATGAAGAATTTCACTTTACTAAACCAAAAATTAAATTCCTTGTCCTCAGAAAAAGATAGCAGGTTCTTCTTTGTCTTGCAAGACCTTTACAAAAAAGGAAAAAACCATGCACTCCAAGCTCTCCATCTCATTAAGATAAATCAACTTAAGAAGCATATTCTTCTCTTGTGTGGTCCTGTACAACCTACAAATCATACTGGCAAATTGGTGGCAGACAGGTGAGGACAGGCTGGCAGCAGCTATCCAGAGTGCAGCCCCATGCGGGACAAGCAAATCAGACCTTCTGCAAACCTGACAAAAACCCTTCCTTGGTCCCTCATGCCCGTGCTTTAAAATGTAAGGAAAGTGCAGCTTTGAGAAGACAGATCCAGCCCTCATGCTAGAAAAACATGTATGTCAGTCTTCACATTAAATGTGTGAGCAGCCTCCATGAACATCAACCTGAGCAGGAGTGGGAGCTCCTGAAACACGGCTGAAACATGTAGTTTGTATTGAAATATACCTCATACTATAACAAGTTTCCTTCTTCAGATGAAGCCAGAAAGGTAAGGAGCATAGTACCTGTGCTTGGTATGACTATTTCCATTTAATAGCAAATGACTATTTCCACTTAACAGCTGAGTCTTCACATTATTTCATTTGCTAACTGATACTTGTCTCACTCTCACAAAATGGCCACAATGACCATTATTACTCTGCTATTTGTCTAATAAAAATGTAAAAGGCACGTTTTACTTTGCTGTTGTTTATGACTGTGATGAAGGTAAACTTCTTCAATAACCACTCAGTAATGATTAAGGCATGTTAGAGTTTAAAGCTTTAGATTACAATAACCTTTAAAACCAAATTGTTTTCCTTTGCATTGCTGCAGGGCAGAGTAAAGGAGGTTAAGGTACCTTAATTGCATTTCTACTCCTAGCATATTTTTAAATCATGCTTGGACTACTATTCCTGAGTTTCTAAGGCTTCAGTTGAAGGGATGTCATCTGAACTGCCAAAAGGGGGAAAAACCCCCAACCAGCCTAACCAAGAAAATGTAAGCATTTCCTGAATTTAAATCTCAGGCAACTGGGATATGTCTGACACTCAGCAATGATGCAGTGCAGAGACAATGGGGCTAAACATCCACACAGCAGAGCAAAGGGCAGACTATCTCAGCTGATACAGAAAGCTGTGCCAGGTCATTCCACATCCAAATGGTCCAGGCCCCAAAAGATTTCACCTTGGCAATCCTGCTTCCAGTTGTGAATGATTCTTCAGCAGCTCAGACACTTCTGCACTGTCACACATAGTGTTGACACTCCTCACTGCACATCCCCTCACACCTTCTCCCTGTGGAGTCACCTACCAGCCAAATTTCACAGGCGATTAAAAGCCATATTTTACAGGTAATGGGGGCAGGGATAAGGAGAGGCAGAGCAAAGTGCTCCTCTGATTCCCTGCCGAGTTCTTGACACAGCAAGCTTGTGTCAGAGATTCTGAGCTCCGAGTGACTCCTTACAAAGTTCTGTGTGTTAATTCAGAGGGCAGAAGTTAATCTGGATGCCACTGGCTGGAGGTAGATGACAGCATTTTTTGTTCTTTAAATGGGAGTGGTTGCTTCAAGCACAGGGGCACTGTATTGGCAAGTCTGTTTCTCACCACAGCTTTAATAAAATGTATGGGAGTGCAGCACTCACTCTCAATTTGTAGGAAATGGTTTGAAAGCTATTCTCTACCTCCCAGGCTCACGTGTGATGTGGCTGGGATTTACAACCTCACTTAACGTAGGTTTTCCAATTTGCATCTATTTCCTGAAAGATTCAAGCCTAAGGAAAGTGGATGCTAATGTAGGAGCCTGTATTTGGATTGGTGAAGCAGATAATCCAAGATTAATTTCATCTGACAAAAGGAATCTATTATTACAGTGTCAAACCCCAGTGTGCAGCTAGTAACTCTCAGCAAGGCTGGAAATGCAACTCAGCACCTGTGTTCTTGCACACAGGTGCTACTTGAAAATGCCCAGGGCGATTGGAGTGATTCTGACAGGGGCAAAAGTCCCTGGCCAGAGCATCCTGTCTTATCACCTGCCTTCTGGATGGATGGAGCACAGAGCTGGTGTGGACACCGCAGCAATGAGATTGTGCTGGCCACTGATGGGCACAACAGTCCTTCAGAAAACCACGGAGCAGATCCAGCTCCTCACCGCACACACAGAGAGCTCCATTCAACAAATCACCCACCGAAAATGATTCAGGTCCATTGCACCTCTGCTGCCCAACATTCATCTCCTATTACATCTTCAGAAAAGATGCTGCTGTAATTTTAGCAATTATTATACTATTAGCTGCTCCTGTGGCATTCAGAAGTGGTTGCTAGTGTGATCTCTATTGTAGTGAAGATGTTTTCTTTCATCCAGGCCTATCTATGTGCTCATGCAAAGCCCAGAGCAATACTGTCACAGCCCTCAGTCCCACTCTCACTCCTGGATTAGACATTAACATTAACCCCAAAGCTTCTGCATATGTGAGAAACATGTCTCTGTGCTACCTCAGCTGGGGAGGGAGAGGAGATAAGAGTACCCACACCTGGACACACAAAGGCAAAATCCAAACAGCTGGTCATTACAATAACACATTATAAAGCTTATTAATCATTTTTCCTGCATCTTATAGGACTCCTCCTCTATATACCTGACAGAGCCAGGCTGTTGACACCACTCTGTGCAAGGCAGCAAGACAAGTGTTGCACTTGTGGCTCTGTCCTGCCCAGATGAGGTCAGTGGGAGCTCTGCAGCCACTTTCAGTGAAAGCAGAAAGAGCCTCAGCATTACGAAGGTCAGTCTTCTACAGGCTTCTAATAAACCTCATTGTTGCTCATAGCTCACAGTCAGAGTGTTTTACCAACATTTACCACTTTACTCAATATTGTGTTTGAGGACCAGCAGTTTGAGAAGAGATGCAACAGATGGAGGCACTTTCCTAGCTCAGCTCACTGCAATCTGGTCAGGATGGCCTGGCAAGGAACAAGCCCCCCTTGGCTCATGCAGCCCTGGGGAAGGGTTCCCAGTACTGACAGAAGAGCCATTTGTGACCTGGCTGTTGGGAACTGGACTGTCATCCAAACCCCATGGCTTTGGGAAGACTGATTTTCAGTTCTGGCAGTTGGTGACTGGTGAAAGCTGACCAAGTACTCAGGGAGGAATGGTAGCACACTTCTATGAGAGAGCAGTTTTCAAGCCACCTTTGCCTACTGACAACACCAGAAAGGTCCTTTCCTGCTGAGATCAGCTCCTATAGACCACTGTGGTACAAGCCCATTATCCAGAGGAGTGAATCCAGCAGAAAACATCCATAGACAAAAAGTTAATAAGCATCCAGCTGCAGGATTAACTCAGTAAATCTAAACTATGGAACTGAAACTTTATAATTGGCTTTGCAACCCTGGTTACTGGGTGCAGACCACCTCAACCTCCTGGCATCAGGCTAGGGAAGTATCTGAGCACACGAACCCCTCCTGGAGCAAGCCCAGAGAAACCCCAGTAGGTATCCATAGGATCCCCCAGTACAGGTGACCCATAGAACAGCATTCATGTTATTTGTCACTGACTGTCAGAGTCCATGCACCTTCAGCACCCCGATTCTAAGTTCAAATATTTCCACCTTCAGGGTAAGGCAAAAGCCTACATGCAACACTGCGGGGAGAGGGAGACAACACCACCTTTCCAGCCTCTGCTATGCAAACAGTTTACACACTGGAGCACAGGATTTATTCATACCCATCCCAGCATGAATAATGCCAGACCTCAAGCAATCCATCCTTCACACTGTGGCAGAATGAGCTGGTTCAGTGACCTACCGGGGTAGCAATTGCCCCTTGATGGTTACAGAAACAGAAAGTCCTGTCTGATCCATGCCCTGGAGATGATCTGAAATCCCCATGCTTGCCTGAGAGAAAACATAAAAGGATTGCAGGCTTAAGCCATCTGTGTTGGGGTCCTCACTCCTTATATATGCCCCATGGTGCAGAGAAACATGTCATGAGACATGACACCATCTTCCTCCTGTCGAGCTGAATCTGTCTCCTTGGAAGCAACAACTCACAGTGACATGTCACAGCCACATGAAGATGCAACACTACCAATATTGTAATGATCTGTAAGTCTCAAAATAAATCTTCGCTCTTTTTGCTGGAAGCAACAAAGATCAATGGAAAAAAACCCAAAAAACAAGGAGTCTTTCAGATTGTGGAGAAGGTAACAGCTCAGAAAACAAACCCTGGGAAGGTGGGAGTACTGGGGAGAGGCTTTTAAAATGACCCACAACAGGAAAAAAAAAGTCACCAGGATCTGACAGAGATCCTCATCTTTCCTGCGTTTAGCTTTTGTGTCATGTTAACTCAACTCCTTGTCAAAACAAGTTCTGTTTTGCTGCTGTCAGCACAGTGGGCTTAACGTAGCTTAAGAAAAACATCTCACATTATTCTTCATACTTCATATATCATCTCCAACAAGCCAGAGAGCAGAAAACAAGCTGCTACTGTGCAGCTGATTATCGGTGATCATGTACACGGGCAGGCCCTGTGATGGAAGAACATTGCCAGACTTTGCTGAGCTCTGGTTTTAGCTCTGCACAGAGTAACAGCACAGGGGGAGCCTTTGACTCAGGCAAACATCCACGCTGTCAACTACAGAAACACAACATTTTCAGCACTAACAAGTGCACCAGAGAGCACCAGTCTGACAAGTTCCTTTTACATGGTACCCATTGTTGAAGAGCAAAAAGGCTGTTGACCATACAAGACATTTTCACATGTAAAGGCTATTGGCAACAGTCTCAAAGAAAAGTCAGAAGAGTTGAGATGGAACAGACGCTGAGAAAAAGTACTGCTATTAAAAATGTCAAAGCAAAACCTGCCATTTGGTCTTTTCCTTTCTCAAACAGTTTGGCTGCTAATCTGTTGAAGGCAGCAAGTCACTCCATTCTTCAAGATTATCTTATTTTGGCCAAATCAATTTCTCTGGATGGTATCTGTCTTGGCACATACAGTAATTTAATACAGCGTCTGGATTTAGTCACAGAATGTTAAATAGTTACTTATTTTGGTTTAATTGCAGAAAATTAGAACATTCTCCTAACAGCATATTAGTAAAAACTTGTGGGATACATCCCTGAAATAATGCAGGTCAATTTTCTAAAGCATCAGCTATTTAACTTAGGAGATTCCCAGAAGACATGAAGACGGTTCCTGATGCCAAGGTGTTCCTGCCCGTGCTTCACTGTGCACTATTTTGTTTTGCATATCCACCCTGTGAAAATACCTCATCATCATTCTCCCCTGGTACTCAAGAGGGATATTGTACTGCTCTCAGCAGTCAGCATTATAGTCTTCATACTCTGCTGAGATTTGATGGTTCATTTCCTCTGCCCAGACTAACTTCAGCTTGTCAATATTGCCCTGCAGTTCTGTAAAAAAAGTACATGCAAAATATACTTATTTGTACTTACAGCAGATAGTTCATCTTGAAATTTCCTTACACAGCAAGCCAGTGGTGATAAAACAGGCTTAAACTACAGATTATTATTAAACACTTCTTCCTTTTCAAAGCTTCCATGCTAAATTCTTGGGACTTTGCTGACAGCATGCTCAAAGTCATCTCATGCTCCTTGGTGAAGGACCTGAGTGTAGAAGCAATGCTTATTTCTCACCACTTTTCACAGGCTGGGAGCTTAGCATGAAAAATTAAAAAAATATAGAATCTGGGGAGTGGCTCAGAAGGGATGTTCTGTGTTTTCAAGTCCAGTCTGTGCTACTGCTGGTACTCATGCCTTGTAATTCATCAGCAATGTCCCAGACAGTTTTTTGTCTCCCCTGTTCCTATGGGAAAGGTGCTTCACAACCTCACTCTCATGGTTGGAAGCATTCTCCTCATTTTCAGCCTCCGTTTGCTGAGGACTAGATTGCACATTCTTGTGCTCACATGCCCCTTCAATAAGGCAGCCTTTCCCCTGTAACTTTTCCTAGGATGCATTAGTAGACAGCTTTCACAGACCTGACAGACTTTTTTTATTGCTGGCTACACTGAGTCAAATTTTTAGCATTCTCTCACCAGACTGGGTCTCTCTCAGCCAATCATCTCAGCTGCCCTCATTGCCCAAGCCAAATTCAGAATGTGAGATGGGGTAGTGGAACACAGCTCAAACACGAACCTTAATCCTGTTGGATCCACCCTCTGGCTCCTCCTTCCCATCTCTGTGCAGAAGTTCAGAATCACCTGAGGTTCCAAGACAAACCCCCTTTTTCCAGAAGTTACAGATACCATCAAGAACAACTCTTCCCTTTCCCCACAGAAGAAGAAGTTCACTTTAAGCCAGACCATACCAGTGTTCCACTTACTGTGTGGTGACAAACAGCCAAGAAGAGAGGAACAGGAAAGCTGATTTCACCACTGCAAACAGTGGAGTGGGCCTCATTAAGCCGTACAAACTCTGAGCAGCAGCCTCAGGACAGCACTGATCTGCCTGTACAGGCAGCACAGCACAGTCTGTTGTCAGGGAATCCTCATTAAACCCCTTGTCACTTCACCAGACAGAGGTGATGTGAGCTCCCTGCCCTTCACACGTGCTTGCTTCACCTCTTCTTTCACCCAGGCATTCATTAGGCCACAGAGTGGGGAAGCTATTTCTTGTAGGATTCAGCACATGCACCTCACCTTCCTGTTGCAGATTTTTTTCACCTTATGTCACATCACTGAGAAAAGTTGGCTAAGACATTGTTAAATGCATCATGCTAAACACTGTCAACCTGTAAAATCCCACTGGGCAGCTGCTGTACACACTTATCTCTACGCAGCCATGCTCTGCCATCTTGCTGGCTTAAAAGAAATGTTATTTTTCCCATGTAGAATAGGAGCTGGATTCAATTTCTACTGCTGCCCCTTTATTCTCACTCATTCTATCACTGCCTTTCTCCCCCCTTTCCTTTGTAGCCACATGCCTACAAGCAACAGCACCATCCTGGCAGACCCCTGAGGCCAACCAGCCCAAAGCTTTCCTGAAGCCACAAAATTTTCCCCAGCTTACACTGGAGTAGAGCATGGAGTCAGGACTCTTGTTGCTGATTGTGGTACCTCCCTTTCCCTTAAAACAAGCTGCCTCAGTGCTAAAACCTGACTCACATGGAGCTGACCCAGCCTCACTGCTGCACTCCAGATTAGAAACAGAGGGAACCTGAGCAGCCAGCAGGGACAGGCACGAGTGGGGCACCTCACTCTGGTAGCCCTGTGCTCCAAGACACCTCGTTGGCAGTAATTCCAAGGAGTCAGAACTCCATTTCCTGCCTACCAGCAAAGCTGGTACCAGAGAAAAACAGCAATGCTTGTATTGCCTGTAGCTGTAGCACAACATCATGGCAATTCAGAATGCTACACCAAACAGCAAAGGCATTTTGCAATTAAGAGCTGGATGACAGGAAGCAGAAAGTTCGCACCTGCCACTGAGCCTTTCAGACCAAACTGAAATAACCCACTTGGATTTAATCTCTTCTTCCTAAAGACAAAGCCACAACTCGTATGTTTCCATTCTGTTGATGACACACAGATGATCTTGTCAGAAAGCCAAAGTCTTAAGTACTAAATTCCTGATTCCTGTTCCTAATTCTGTTGCACATTGTCTTAGTCAAGTCATCCCATTGCTGTTGCTCAGCTTTCCCCCAGGAAGAGGGGAGGGTTATACTTCACTGGGCTCTACTGAGCCCCACTACTCCTGCACTCTGGAACCCATCATTCCTACCACAGAGTAATGTTTTTTTTGTTTCTTAACACTGGAAGGAAGCTATTGTACTTATATGCGTGCACACAGAGAGTAACACCATCCTAGTACTGAAGGAGGCAGGAAAGAGCACAGGTACAGCATGGAAAGAAAACAGCAATGTTCTGGATGTCTTCATCCAGATCAGAAATAGAGCATCACCTCTCCCAGGCTTCAACTCTCTTCTCTTTTCCTCTCGGAATTGGAGTCTACATTTAGGATCTTTCATTTCCACCCCAGTCTTTTCCTCCTCTCCTGGATGTCCCTGCAGAGCTGTTCCAACCACACACACTGCACACTTTTTGCCTCTACTCAGGCTATACTGAACATAAATATCAAGCTGGTCAGGACAGAAAACCAATGACGTGGCCAGTTCTTCTAAATGCAGCCTAAAAGGACAGTCTTAGCAAAGCCTGTGCTGCTAAACAGAGAGACTTGAGTTTCCATGCTAACTAGGGATGTATGGGCACACTGATGAACAACCACTTTGAGAGAAAGGAGGAAAGCAAGTGATGATAGTAAGTCAGATGGAGTAAAATGCCTTGCACTGAGCATCACCACCTTTTCTGGGAAGTTAGAAGGCTGAAATTTTGAATTTCAATTTAGTAAGGTGAAAGAGAGATTGTGCACTTTGCAAAAAGAATTGTGTATATGTATGTATTCTACAATGAATAAAGGGACGCTGTTCTGCAGGGAGTGGGAAGAGGAGGAAAGTGGTATTTTTAAAAGCTTTAATGCATAGAAAAGCAGGATGTATAATGGTGAGTTCCTTATGTCTCAAAGCCCTAAGACTACCCATATTCTTGCTCATCAGGCACTATAAAATACTCAGATGCAGGGGGGTAATTTTGTCCCTGCTTTCATTATTTTTTTACTTGCACCCGTACCACCTCCCACCCCCCTGTACACAGTTCCCTCCCCTCCCCTGCTCTTGACAGGAACACAGGAGACTGACCCCTGCCACACTCTGTGCTACCAAAGAAATCAAAGAGGTTTCAGTGCTGAGAAATTCAGCAGCACCCTCCATGGCCTAAGAAACAGAAACCCCATGCAAGCCCAACCCAATCCCTTGCTACAGCGCATTTTTTTGCACCTGGATTGGGGAAGGAATCTTGTTTATCTTCCTGCAAGCAAAATTGAGAGCTGTTAAACAAGCAAAAATCAGAACCACTTCTATTACAGATATTGCCTGGACTGTAGCAGTCACCTGTGTCCAGTGCTTCCTGATGAGTTCTTACCTGATCCAGTGGGACAACGGTGGTAAACTTTTTATTTTCCAATGTCAAACATATTTTTTAAAGCACAGTTTTGTGTTTCCAGTGCCAGCTCAAATCTGTGTTTCTATCAATGCTGGCAGCAGTGCCAATTGCTCAGCATCACTGCTCTTGAGGGCTTTTCAGACCCTGACTGCATTCAAATTACACTAGATATAAAATAATGTCCACCTGCAGATTAAACGTTCATTGCCAAAACCGTACCTTCCAGTGAACAGGGCTCTCACAGGCAGTGGCCAGCAAGGCTGGTCTCCTCTTAGCTCTGCCACTGTCCCTGTGCCATCCTTCCCCCTCCTGGCTTCACCCAACACATCTATTTGAAGGGACATTGCATTTTGGTTGGACACACTCCATGCTTCCACACCGTAAGGACAAATAGTTTTACTTCTGTCAACTCTCTACAACTACTTGCTGCCACGCTACAGAAATTCCAGCGATCCTGAAGTCATTTTACTGCCTCTTGCAGACTTCAGTTCATTGCCTTAATGGGAAGGCAACACTATTTGGGGCATCCACAACAGCAAATGATAGTGGGATGCATCTGAGTTCTGTAACATGCTTGTTAGACCTTGTTTTCTCATTCCAGGAGCAGAATAATACAATGAATTGTATTTCTATTCCAGATTTGGAGTCTAACTGCATTTTGCAGAAACAGGCAATGCCATGAGACATGGGACTTCCAGCACCAGCTGACTCTTTGCCCACCAGAGAACACTTGCAGGACAAAGCCCCAGGAGAGTTTATTGTTGCCATTTCTGATGTAAAAGCAAACGGCCAGCAAGGACTCACTTCTGGTAGCTCCACTCAAACACAGGGGGAACTTCAGACCTTTCATTGAATTCTGGGCTACAAAGCTGCCTTAGCTCTCCACAAGCTTTAGGAGATCATGAATGCAAGGATGTCTGTGCCAGTCATGAAGGGAAAAGTAGAACAAAGGGAAGGTTTTGTTACAGCTGTAACACAGAAAGCTCTGCCCCTTGTAAGCCCTGCAGAACCATAATTCCACATGGTGGTCTCTGGATTTTGAGTGGTCTCTACACCTGACCTAGAAGGCACTGGGTGACAGGATGAAACAGGCAGATACATAACATTTCTTACAGGGAAAAAGATTCCCATTGTCTCCACCATAACACTTCACTAATCAGCAATATCAGACAGGAATGAATGCCAGGAATTCCTGGCCTACATTCCTACTCCTGCTGCAGAATCCACTGGTAATTAACACAAATCCAAGGTACCCTCCTGGTACATAGATGGCACTGGAATGGGCACAGGTTGTTTTGTGGATCGGAAGCCAACACGTCTGCATATCCACTTCCTCCACCTGGGTGTTGAGGTCTGATAGGTGCAGACAAATAACTGCACATGCATTTTAAAAGCCTTTTAAACACTCAAGTGTTTGTGCAGCTGTGATCAAGTTGCTTTAATTCAACCAGAGGAGAACCATGGCACGGCCATCTGACTGCAAACAGTGAAGTTTCCCTGGCTTGGCAAATTGCTGTGTGTCCACTGGGCTGTGGCAACACTCCCTTTTAATTCAACTGTAATGCAGGGCATTTTGGTTTAAATCACTGGGAAGGCAGTAGCTTTTCACTCAGGTGGTTTAAACAAAGGCATTTCCCTGCTCAGTGAGGATAACAGGGCCCATGGCCATTCACTGCCAGAGCGGAGCTTTGGTATCTTAACCACATACAATTAATAAGTCTTGGAGTGTAAAATAATCTGTCAAGACTATAGAAAAGTACTACCTACATAGGAAGTTGTTTTTTTTTCTGAGTGCAGCACTGTTGTAAACACCTATTCCTGAATTTGTTTCAAACCATTAAACTGCCAGGGTTTATCTGAGTGTTACCACAATGCCTCCTTGTCCAAGACCTGGATGCAGAGAAGGGGCCTGTAACCCACTCAGTCGCAGAAAATGCCTCATACAATCCACCTGATCCTGTTGGATGTCCAAGTGTCAGCATCAGAGCCAAGCCATGGAGCCCTACAGGACATTAGGACTTTGGCTTGCTCTAGGTTATTGCAAAACCCACCAACTGGAACAGTTTTACCCACTTGAAAGCAAGAAAATCCTACATTTATCTCAGTGGCCAATGCAAGTGCTTGGGAGCACTGCCAAATAATATTTATCAGCCTAGCTGAAGGTTTTATAACTCAGCTGTGTAAGTTCACATCACAGAGAACACCCCGATGCAGCAAGCAGCCGGTCTGGGACTACTCAACTTGCTCTTACACTATTTCATTTTTATTAGTTATTAGACACAAGTAAGAGAGTTTTGAAATGGGCTGACTTGTGAACTGATCTGCTCATGTGTACAACCCAGCAAGGAGAGGATCAGACAATATTCCTGTCACCAAACTGGGGCAGCTTGCCAGTGCCTGGCTATCACCGTGCCACGAGGTTTTGTCAGCAAAGAGGGCAGAGTATCAACACACTTACAGGTCTGGAGAGGGAGAAACTGAAAAGTGAGGAGTGAAGTCTCTCCCTCACCTTCCTCTGTATGCAAAACCACACAAACACATTGCCAGCCTGGCTGTGCTAATTTTAAAAACATCACTGCAGAGGAAAGAGGTATGGGGTGGCTTTACTTCAATCAAAGCAGCAGCTGACCAGGAGAGCTGGGGGGCAGGATGGCTGTGGACCTTCTGTTTTGCCCTATACAGCCCAAGTGTCCCAAAGCAGGGACATGATATGTAGGCCAATGACTTCTGCTGGGAATAAGTGTGTAGAGGGAAGGCCTTTCCCAGAAGCTCTTATAATTACTGCCTCATTTTTTTATTTTTGGACTTCTTGCAGCTGATCTCTGTCACTTGGCTGAGTCTCACCAGCTGCCTCACTGCCCTTAGCTCAGCATTTTTCTTACACCACCCGTGGCAGGAACTACCCTGCATCTTTCTTCTCCTTGGGACTGCAAAATGCAGTTTTATCTGCACTGCCAACTAATCTTGAACCAGACTGCCAGAAAAGCTGTGTGTGCTGCCCAGACTGCTCAGCTTCAGGGAAGAAAGACAATTTGGTTTAACTCTATTCTCTCTCACCTCAAGCTAGTGCCCAATTAGAGTAACAGAACTCTAATTACACATGATGGCTGAGAAAGTTAAATAATACCAGCATGGTTGTAGCTGTGGCAGTCCCTGCTCCCTCATCTCCCATTTGCTTATTAAAAGGTGCTAACATGACTGCAGCCTTTCCAGTGGCTCCAGATAGCTGAATCACTGCAGTTAGGACATGACTGAGCCAGAAGGGATGGAGTGGGAACACTCTTATTCCCACATCCTACTGGTGTTATGTAGCTGGGAGTGAGCTACCTACACCCAGCTGTGCAGATATGGATCTACAGCCTCTTCAGCACCCTGGTAAACTCATTGAAAAGTCACAGAAAAATTACAATTACAGTTCAAAATTAGCAAGTAATATACCAAGCACAGCAGTAGGCAGTTTCTTCTTCTACTAGAACTGTTTTCAGAACAGGCTGAAGTGAATAACACACATGTAGGTCAGTGCTTGCCTAACAAGGCCAAGATCTCACCTGGGAACTTCAAGAGCTAAAGCAAAACCACCAACCCATTACCTTGGCTCCAGCCTATGCTGTTGACCCTGCATGTTCCCTGACATCACTTCACAACTTAAAAAAAGCAATAAGGGGATTAAAAATATATCTCTGAACCTCTAAATCCCAAAGGCCCAGTCCTCCCAGCAAACCAAGCCACTTGCTCAAGAACACATCACCAACAATGGTCCCAGTGAGAAAGCAAAAGGCCCTGACCACGATATCAGTCTCACTTATAACCCAGCGCTGTCCCCGCAGGAACCAATTGCTGCAGCAGGGAGGCTGGAGGCAGCAGATAAGCCTTAGCTGGGTGATAGGGATCAGCTGCCCAGTTATCAAGGGAGTACAAAAATCAAATAGATTTTGATTTAGTAGTTACAGCTTTTCATATATCCTGGGAAAAGAAAAGAGAAGGACCAGGGAGGGGGAAGGGGAGTTAGCAGTCTTTTTCCAGGGTGTTATGATGTCAGATCTTTTTAGCAATGAATTTCTAGGTTAAGCAGTTACTGAGACATGTGGCTGCAGAGAACTGCAGTCAGTGCAGGCGTTTGTAGGAGGAAGCTGAAAGCGGTGGAAGAAAGGCAAAGGATTGCACATCTGAGGGCTGCAAACCCTGCCTGAAGCAAGACAGTACAGCAAAGAGTCATTCCCAGCAGGCCCAGAAACAAAGAACAGCAGCACTGTACCCTCAGAGAGTCACTTCTCAGTGTTACAATTCATCTGTCCCATCTGGGGTAGGAAGTTCTCTTGGTCCTTCTCTCAGTTGTGACCCAAGCTTTGGGCTGCAAAGCCAACTACAACATCCATTGCTCCAAGCCACATGTGCAGCTCCACAACTCTCTGATGGGAGCACATCATCACCAGTGCATTACACCAACAAACATCAGCTGTGTTGCTGTTTTAAGTCCAGAGGAAAGCAGATGAAGGTAACAGACTGGATTTCAGTGCCAACAATAGAATAAGCAGTGAGTGGCAACAGCCAGGCAGAGCTCAGTACACAAAGCAGCAGAAAGGAGCAAAGATGACCCTTTGATTACATGAAATTTGACCCAGTAAAGCTTGGCGTTCAGGTAGAATTCTGCTGTCACAGACATGGCTATGACAAGGGCTACATTTGTAAATTCCCATATATTCATCCAAATGTTACCACTTCTGGCATAAGATTCTAGTCAGAAGTTTTGGAAACCACAGCCATTTCAGTAACGAGAAATCTTTCACAGAGCATAAAAAAATATTCTTTAACATATGATGGCTCGCAATTAGGCTTGTAACCAAAACCTACAGGAACTTAATTCAGAATTTGCCCTGGCATCATATGATCAAGGACATAGAGAAAGCCAGACCACTGGATCCATTCTTTTGGCACCTTGACAGTGGCAGCAGAGCACTGTCACCTCTGCTCTCAGCCCACAGAGCCTGCTCAGCACCTGGGAACAGCATCCAGCCCTCTGGACAGTGCCAAGCACCAATGGCACAAGGATCTGACTGAACTCAGATAGGCCCAAACAGAAACAGTGTTTCCACCACACTGCAAGTGAGACTCAGGGAGTGACCTGAGCCGTGCTTCATCCTCAGGGAGCTACACACTGTATTTGTGCTTCTGTAATCTGCTTCCCAGCTCCATCTCCATCCATGTTAATTACTGTCACAGCAGGAAGAATTTCTGGCATTTCAAAGAATGGCCCTTCTTATTAAGCAGGAAAACAGGCAGAAATAGCAGGCAGCACTACACACATGGAAACTCTAAGAGATGCTCTCTTCTCCCTGCGTGGCACAGTTCGTTTCCCTTGATTATTACTCTAGTTATTCTGCATCTAGTTTCTTCTGTGGGCATCTCTAGCTCAATTTCAGAAATATTTGCTATTGAAGCAAGCCTTAACTCTGGTGTTGGCTGGGATCTTACATAAATTTGGCCTTTGAAATAATAGGTCCTCCCTCAATCAGCTGAACCAGACCATGACACCCTTATGCAGATAAATCTGCTCTTTTCAGTTAGGACCTGCTTCCTGGCAACCTTGCTGGACTCAGATTTTAAGCACTTCCTATTGAACAAAACAGGTTATTTAAATGGAGGAAAAGATGTAAAAAGCACAGCTCGCTCTCTCCAGCTGACTGTCTTTGGAAACAGGACTGGAAGCTGCTGTCCCAGAAGACTGAGCTGCCCTTATCTCAGGCACTCTGTTAAAAGACTTGGAATCACTTATTAATTTAGTGAAAGCCCCTTAATTTTGATCTTTTGTCTGCATTAATTGATTTGCTATCAATAACCTGCATTGATCAGACATCCAGACCTGGCAGCCGCTGAAGATGAAGAGACAGACTCTCTTTCAGAGCAGGAGTTCAAAGCCTGAAATGATTAAAAAAGACAGCACCAAAACGGCTGATAACAAAAAGGTGTCATTCTTTTTCCATTCAAGTATGAAGCTGTGTGCAGTTAACCCTTCTGTACCTAAAAATGCTCTCTGGTCCAAGCTATTTGTATAACCTGCAGCTAGCTTTTAGATTGACTCCATTTTGCCATTTTAATTAAAATATTATGGATGCTCTTAAACACCTGACAGAATGAGAACCGAGGGAAAATTTTATCTGCTTCAGCCACAAAAAGAGCTCAGGGAAAGCAACCTGACCCAGAGACTGGCTCAGGTGGTGCTCTCGGATCCCTTCCAGCAGACAGCATTGTAAAGAGTGGTTCAGGAAGTCAGATTTAATTTGCAGCAGATCCAAACCAAATGCAACAGTGAAATTTAACAGTCATCAGTTAAAATTTTGACAATAAAGTTTTGAAAGCTGAGAATGGCTTGATAGTGCAGGATGCCAGGAAACCATTTACAAAGCAGCTCCCTGTCAGGGACTGTGCTGGAACACAGCCCTGGGCTGCTCCCAACTCAGTATCCCCCTTCCATGAGCTACAGCAGGGGCAGAAGGTCTGAATGTTCACATACATTGTTCCTTTACCAAGAAAACCAAAGGTACTGGATAGGGAGCGTTCTCAGGCCACCTCAGAGAGGCTGTTTTGGGACAGACACTAAGCACAGAGGGAGCACCTGAGCTACCCTGTGTGCATCTAGGGGAAGAAAAACCAAAAACAAAACAAAATCACAGTCAGTGCACACATCCAGGGTCTCAGGTGGCTTAGTCTGCTTCAGATTCCAAATCTCCAGTAACAGCTTGCTAAACAGCACAAGACCAGCTATTCACTCTAGCCCAGCATCTGAATATATCCAGATAGCCACTGTCCACCAGACACTTAGCTGTTCTTTGAGACATCCAACTATCTTAAGAGCAAGGCAGCATATAAAGTTCTTTTTTCATCAAAGCTGTGTCAAGAGCTCTGGCCATCTCCCAGCTGTGACAGTACAAACCTGAACAGCACACCTTCCTACACCTGCAGATTTCCATGTCAGCACGCATTTCACCAGAAAAAATTGACATGATTCCTCTTAGAGTTTGTTTGGTGGAGGCACAGAGTGTGCTTCAGGTGTGGCACCAAGTAACAGTTCCTGCCGCACAGAATAAGCTGGTCAGCTGCTGGTCTCCAAGAACCCTGCTGGACCACTCCTCCAGCATCCTACCCAAATGGAACAGAATTCAAACACACCCTGTGTGACAGCTCACACATCAGCAGAGCCAGTTCACATCCCTGCACTTCTGCACAGGGGAACTGACATAAACACAAGTTGTACTGAGCTTCTGCATCTCTACCCTGACAACAGCATACAGCTACCAGGACTCGAAATCCATTCCTGTGCATCTCTGCCAACTCTTCCTTACATGAGTGTTTTTAATATCCCTCCCTTCCTCTCTTTTTCTCCCTCCCCTCCCTGCATACATTACAGGTGGGTGCTAAATATCCCTGCAGCTTCAGTCACTCTTCACCAGCTGCTGTCCTGCCCTCCTCAGGGGTCTCATGTTTACTGCATATGTCCTCCACGTGTTCAGAAATCCCAGAAAAATGGGCCACACTCCTAAGTTCTAGCTGTACAAAATTTCTGGGAGAACAAGGAATGTGCTGGCACCCATGCTCTGGTCTCACATCATAAGGAGGGGTGGTTTCCTGGGCCCTCAGGGTCCCAAGCAGCTGTGAATGGGGATTTAGCAGCTGATTTATTCCAAATGCCAATCAGTGCCACACCTATATGTCTGCCAGGAAGGAACTATCTTACACATCACAGGAGAAATAGCCCACAGAAATTAAAGATCCTGTATTTTGCAAAAGTCCTTTCCTTTTGTATGGAAGCTATGTCAGCCTTTGTCCTCCACAGATAAAATGTGAATAATGATTGGGACAGTTGAGCACTGGAATAGATTGCCTTGGGAAGTTGTGGAGTCTCCATGATTTGAATTTTTTTTTGAATGGGCTAAACAGTCATCTGTCAAAAATGGTTTTAAGTATTAAAAACCCTGCCTTGGGGAACAGAAGGAAAAGAAGAAATTACCTCATAAGCTTTATTTTCTGTTTCTGTAATTTAAATACAACTTCTAGGGACTACAGAAATTCCACTTGTCCCCTCAGCCAGGCACAGCACACCTTCTCCTAAGGCCTTGTGTTTCATGTTCATGTGTACAAAATCTCTGTTCTGCAGAAAGGGTGGCCTGCTCCATGCAATGGTCCAAGTGGTCCCTCCACATTTGTTTCCTACATTTATAAAATGCAGAGCAACGGAAAGCACAATACTGCAAATATCTCAAAATCTCTGTATTTTAGAAAGGAACTTTTATTCCTACTTTTAACACATGCCTAGTAGATCAAAGTAACTGAAGGCTTTATCTGGTATCTCCCAGACACTAACACTGGGTGTACATACATCACGCTGATGTGCACAGGATGAGAACTGAGGGAGCCAAGTTTTTTCCACCCACAAAGGACAAAAATAGGCTTTTATTCCGAATGACTTATTTTAAACTAAAAATGAGAAAGAACAAAAGCAAAGGCTCCAGGAAGTGGAGTCTGCACCCGCATCTTATTTTAAGATGCAGCTTTGACTCTTTAGAAATTTAAAGCTGCATTGCACAGAAAGCAGAAGCAGATCAGTGATGTTACATAGCTCACTATTTCCAAATATCAATCTAGGATCTTGGAAGCAATAAAGATTCAATAACACTCCACGTCTCCAGCTCTGAAAATGCAAAGATAAAAACTGTAACAATTAAGGACAGATACAGATATGCAATATACATTGCACAGATGCTTTATTTCCCTGCAATTATATATATGTCCTCCAAAATAAACCCCAACCTTCATTAACTCAACATTACAGTGTTGTTGCATACTCCTCATGAAAAAGAATCAGTAAAAATGAAGGAAAGTACTCATCAAGATAGCATCAGCATCCAGACTAATCACTTACACATTCCACCAAATTAATTTCCAACATGTTCAGATGCTGGCCCTCCATGAGTAATAATTACCCAAATATTTCCAATTTGCCTCTTCAGTCTCAGAAGATGTATCTAAAGTAAATATTTTTGTGCAAAATTGGCAGCATAGTTTTACACACCTACTGAAAAGCAACAGACACACCCTTTGGGGATACACACCTAATAAAACCATTCACAGAGAATCCACACAACCATGTGCAAGTCTATTAGGAAACAGAACTTCAGCATCAGTTAATGAGAAAAATCCCTGCTGAGGGCACAGGCGCTGATGCAGACTGTTAATTCCGACCTCAGCACCTCAGGACTGCTGGCTGAGGCCCACAGGCAGAGCAGGGACAAAACAGCCGGCTGTACATGAGGTGACTGGGAGACACAGATAGGGATATTTCCCTCCCAAGCACAGTGACATATCCAGCACTGCCAGCTTGCTGGCAGACACCAACGACTGTGTCCACAGCAGGCACATGGAGCCACACAACATTCCTGTTTTCTGATGCGCAAAGGCAAAAAGTGTTCATTTTCATCTTCAATCAATTTAATTATTGATTGGTTCTCTCAACCGATATCCCAGAAATTCTCCCAGCTTCGGAGGCAAAAGAATGCCAAATTGCCTTGTTCCTTGAAGTTTTTCCTAATCCAAGACAGAAACTGGAGAAGCTTTTTCCCTTTCATTTGATAATAGCTGGTTCCCCTTTCTTGGTATCCCACCCAGTGCTTGGAGAATTTCCCACTCCAGAAACAGCCTAACCCATCACAGCATTCAGCTTTAAAAGTGATTTAGCTGCAGACTCACAGGCAGAGCAGCAACACACACTCTGTTTATTCTTCCTCTCCCCTGGGTGTTTAAGACAGCTCACAAAGACATTTAGGTACCTCAGTTTACCTTGAGTTCCATAAAGAAGGTAGTCAGCTAAATACTGTACAGCTCTGAGCTTGCACTTAAAAAAAAAAAAAAAAGCTTTTTCCAATTTTGGCAAGTGATTGGAAAACAAGTCTTCTAGTTCTGATGAATAATCTGCTTTGAGTTAAAATCCACTGCTGAACTGCAGCTTCCCTCTTGCTTTAATACTAAGGGACAGACCAGCAGAGACTACATTTCAACACACAAATTAGGAGGGGCAAGCTGTAGTTAGCAGGTGATGGCATTGCTGTTGCATCACCTTTTGTTTGATTAGTGATTAGGAAGTAATTGCCTCTCTGCCCAAGTGATGACATGTGACAGAGTCCCTCTGAAATAAACATGGCATTTATACATTCCTCTAAAAGCTGTAAAACACTTCAGTCTCCAAACACTGTAGTCCTAATGTTCTTTGAATATAGTTTGCTACAATCCTCCTGCACAGCTCATTAGGCACTGAATTCTTTGAAATCAGAAACCCTTTTCTGTCATCCACACACAGATCTAACACAGATGCCCCCACTCAGCACATGCAAAATGCCACTGCAGTAAGAGGTGATAATAAAGGAACTTGATTGGGTTAATGGAGTCGCATATGGTGATGGTGTGGTCCTTGAGAACATTCCCCCTCAGATTCAGCTTCCTTTCATATCAATCCTCTCCAGGGATTGAAGGAACAGAAGCACAGACAGGGAAAAATTCAGATTTATTGGCAGAGGTGACATTTTTGGATGAAAATACTATTAATCACCATCACCGAGGCAAGATCAATAAAAAATTCATAAAGAACACATCTTCTAATGGGTACATATTCCAAGAAACACTGACAGCCATACCAGCACCATGATACTAAAATAAACCTGATGCTTTTCCTCCCTGAGTTTTTACTTTTGTCTCTTCATCCCGTGCAGCAGAGCTCACAGTGAGGAAGCTGCTGAGTGTCCCCTGTGGCTGTGAGCACTGATGCCCTTGACCAGCTCCAGCGGGTGCTGTGCTGTACACACGGGGTTTGGGACATGGAAGGTTTGACAGGATCAGCAAGGAGGGGAAAAAAATGCCAGTGCTTTGCTGTGATCAGTGCTCAGACTTGAGGGAAGGGGGTGGATGAAGTGAGAAGACTACAGATTGTACAGTACTATACGTTTCCATATTTGCTTCATTTCTTGACCGCTCTGCAATTAACTCATGTTCCTGAGAGCTGTAGGTCTCCGTGGGGAATGAAAAAACTTATCTTTTCACTTGGATGCTCATGCCTTTTCTTGCTGTAGGTCCTTTATATGTAGGACCATCTGTAATGGGGCAAGAATAGTTTCCTTGGCTTGTCGAAAATGGCTGTTTCCTGCATAAAATCCCATCCCACTGGAGCATGAGAGAGGATATTGCTTATGACAGTGGCCTCCAGACTTTTAACTACAGAGCCTGAGCAAGAACCAACCCCATTAAAACAGAGCTCATCTGCTGTCCCCAAAAGTCTGCTCTCTCCCCCAGATCAAAGCCCCTGCCAATGAGAATAATACATTTCTGCACATGTTTATTTTTAGGGTACAGCTGAACACTGATACCAATCCAACAGTGCACCCACAGCATTAGTTCTTAATTACAATAAATTCACTGGGGAGGAAAGGAGCCTGAGAAGATAATCCAGGCAAATTCCTAAAATGGCTCTGTCAAATCTCACCTATTTTACATGGAATATAACCATACCTGACCCTTTCCAGTTTTCAGATTACATAATTAAACAGTAATTTAATTTTAAATAAAATGGCTAGAATAACTGCATTGAAAAGGAAACCATAAAAAAACTTGAGTGTTGTATGTCACTTATACCCTTTGTATGTCTATTATGCTCAAGAAACTAAATGTGATTTCTCTAAGTGTGCATGTTAGTAAATATTACAGATTTTAAGTCAATACCTTGATATTAGGAGACCTGGCTTATGGATGTTTTGAAGCAGACACCTGCTCCAGATTAATACTGCTATGAAACTCTCAATAAATTGTTTTCTGTTTCAGGACTCATTGCTACCTGAAGTACAGCTTAACCTCTCTTGAGAGAATAGCCCAAAGTGGAGCAAAGGAAACCTGTTTACAGATAAATTAAATTTCCAGGGCACAGAAACACCCAACAGTTACCCCCAGAAGTGAAGGTTCAAGATGGCGCTTGAATAAATGGCTTTCCTGTGCCTCTAAAAAGCTAACGATGGACATGCTTGTTATTTACATCCAAACTGGCTGCCATGCCTAATATTTCAGGAAACAGATTTTGCAGCTGTAATACAACTTGAGGAACGCCCTATATTTCACTGATATGAGGTACTGTAAGAGCTGAGCAATACACCTTTTTCTATACATCACATTCAAAGCTGGGAAATATTTTTTTGTTGTTGTTTGCTGCAAACATGCTTTTTCTTATCTATAAAAATAGACGTAATAATGATGCTTTATACAGCTCTGGAACCTCACAGCCCTTTCAGGGAGCTCAGCACCTGTGTCGTAGAGCTGAAGCAGTACCAGCATCTCCACAAGTCAACCAGTGAGTAGAAGATAAAACACTTGTGGGGGAGCCAAGTCTACAATTTAGAGCTTTTTCCTGCTGGGGTGCCTGACACTGTGAAACACTTATTTTCTATAATTACAGAGGTGCCAGTTATCACAAGTTTAGAAGCTTGGTGATATGAGGCAAATAGGATATAACTGTGGAGAACGTTCTGAACTGATAAAGAACGTTACAAATGTGGCAAGCACTGGGGTTTTAGGGATAGTTTTTTCGCTTTAACCACGGTATGGGGCAGATATGTTGCCAGAATAACGCTTTTAACATTAATTAGAACCCTCAAATCCCAGGAGACATGTTCGGCTGAAGCACTCCTCTGTTAGCAAACCAGACACCACCTCAAGGCGGGAAACTGAAGCCTTAGAGCTTCCCTTTCTACACCCATTCTTTTGTTCGATATTATTTCTGATGCGCGTCAAAAACACAAAAATCCTCAACGAAACTCTTTGAGGGCAAGTAGAGGAAGGGCGTTAGAGCAGCTGAAGTTGCTTACCAGCGCGGGAGAAGGCAGAGAACGAAGCGGATCCGGCCGCCAAAGGGCTGCTGCAGACCCGGGACTGGCGGCGATGGCACATTTAAATACGGCGGGGGCGGCTGGGGCGGCGCCGGCCGGGAGCGGCCCCGGGGGCACCGAGCCTCTGCCGGCCGTGCCCGGGCAATGCCTCGCACACCCCGGGGCTTGGAGCTTGCCCTCGGCACAGCACCTGCCCTGGGCGTTGTTCGGCCGTTCCAGTAATTCCCTGGATCCGCGGTCGCGCTGATGGATGGGCAGCGGGATGGCTCCTTGAGGAGATGGCTGCTTCTGAGAATGAAATGGCGCCGCAAAGAAGTGCGCTAGAAGTGGGTAGTTACCAGTTGAATCACGTACACCTCCTTTGGACAGTAAAGCAGAGTCCCAGGCTGCCTAGGCCGAAAGGGGAATCACCTGAAGGCAGTATTAGCAGAAGGGCCCTTTCTGACACACGGTGTCACAGCCTTCCCATTACACATGGACTGCAATTCTATGCAGCCATTGGATCTGAGTCTAAGCGCACCGAGTTGTTAAACCAGTTAGCACTGAAACATGCCAGGAAGACAAAAGTGAAAAACTATTGCTTGCTCAGCAATTTGGCCCAGACTCAGCCAGCTTCTGGCAAGCCAGAAGTGTATAGTTCATCCCATAAGAGTGTTCTGGTCTGTGGGTTATGCTGCCTTAACCAATACCGTATGCTCCCGAAAAGGCAAATCCCTACATCCAAGTCATTCTCATTTTGCTCGTTTGTAGAGATTGGTGCTTACAGTAACAACAATGGGACTCTGTGTTCTAAGCTGTAAATAGAGTACCTGGCTGCAGTAGTTCTTTATCCATTACAGAAAAATTACTTCAGTGCCTGAAGCGTTCTCGCTGTTTCACATTCCTAGGCAAGAAAAGTGATGAGCAACTGGAAAGCAGATGGGCAGTTGGAATGGTTAGAAGATAGAACAGCAAGTGAGAAAGCAAGCAAGCAAGACAAATGCCTGTGCCTTTGGAAGGGGCAATCAAAGGGAAACTCAACAGGGGCTTCTCCTGCCACTAGAGACGCAGCATCTCCCTGACATATTCCACAGCAAGCACATGCAAACCAGCAGTCTCTGGTTGGTGATAAGTTTTGTGACTTTGTGATAATTGTTGTCACCTGAGAATGTGGAGTTACCTTGACTAGCATGGCAGCCTTCTGCCACTGGCCTCCATTCCACCTCAGCAGTCTCAGGTCAGCCGGCACTAACACTGGAGCTGATGTGAAACTTGGAAAAGTTTGTAAAGACCGTACAGCACTCATGCACTCCCTTTAGCTGGGGAGCATTTCAGACTCAGAGAGAGAGAGAGGTGTCTGTAGCATCCCTGCAGCTTTATTTCACTGTTCACCTCCACACCTCCTTTCCCCTCCAACAACACCGTGGTTACACTGCCGTGCGTGCAGGGCTTCTCTGTGAGTGTGGAAAGGTCATTTCACTGGCTGATCCTCAGCTGAGTGCCCCTGGCAAATGTGAACCTCTGACAGTTCTTGATCTTTATTAGACATTCCTTTGCCTTAGCAGATGAACCCTTCATGGTATCTGATTTGTTTCTCCTTATCACACCTCTCCGAGATGGGCAGCTCTAACCTTCTCCTTACGACTTGGAGGTTAGGGCACAGAGACTAAAGGCACATTTTTAAAGATCCTTAAGAAACTTACGGATGCAGAGTTGGCTGAAACACTTTTCAAACCATGAAATGCATAACTGCAATTGAAATTGCTGAATTGAAAAGCCCTGGGGAGTCTATTTCCTTTTGATTGATATCAATGGGAATTAGATATGTTTGTTTCTGAAAATCATCATCTTTAAGAATTTAAAAGGCTCAGTTTCAGCACCTTTCCTACAACACAGCAGGAAATGAAGTCAGAGTTTCCCAAACATGAGGCTACTACTGCTCTAGACACAGGTTCTCTTCTTAATTCTTCCTTCCTGTTTTTTTTTTAAACAAAAGTCACCATCCAGCATGCAAAGGAGGAGTGTGATACCATCAGGTTTGAAAGTTATTAGACAGATTCAAGAACAGATCTACAAGTGGCTACTGAAAACAGGGCAGGAATGTATCCGTTAGCATCACTGATCCAGCGTTTCTGACATGGAGGGAAAGAGCAGAAAGTGCCGCAGCTCCCAGGCTCCCCCTGAAGAGCATGTGCTTTTGCTGTGGGGGAGACGGAAAACGTGACCAGATGGCCCAGTGCTCTGCTCCAGGAAACAATTCCTCATACTCCCAATGTTCCTATGTCTCAAGCAGTCTGTGCTGTGGCAGTATAAATGAACCAATAGCCTGCTCTGAGCACCGGTGCCTACCACCCTGCGGTCACTCTTTCTGCTGTAACTCTCCCAGTTGGACAGGAACACATGGACCTTGAATGATCTACTTGCCATTTTGCTGTGTAGACTGCTGTTTGTCCTGATCCCATACATTTTTTAATTAGAGTCTGAGCTGGTTATCTTCTTTGGGGCTATTTCATTGCCACAGTTCCAAACCTGTGAATACACTCTGCTTTTCTCTTTCTTCTTCCAACTCTTTTGCATTCCATTTTTTTTTCCTTCACAGCACTGTTATTGTGGCAGTGGCTGGCATGATTATTGCTACTTACTCCCAATCCCCCAATGGCAGAGTAATACCTCTTTAATTGGGTATTTCTCCCTCCCGACACTAATCTCCTAACAAATGCCGATGCTGTGTTAGATGCTGTGTGGGGATCTCTCATCACTATCTCCTTAAGCAGGCAGTTGTGTGTGGAATGAATGCATAGTCACTCAGCATGGATGGATTTGTCTGAGTCCCTGTCAGCTCCCTGGTTTTGTCACTGAAATCTTGCATTGCGGATCCGGATTTCTATTGCTTTAACTTTTTGAGGCAGATTTATCTCAACCCCTGTCAGATCAATGGGTTTTGTCACAGAAATCTATGTGACTTTGTTCCCTGTGGAGATCTGGCTAGTCAAGTTTGTGGAGGCTGATTTGGGAAGCTGAACCCGAGGCCTTGTTTGGCTGTGTTGGGGGGGGGAACAATAATAACTGAAAAGAGCAGAGGCCTAACAACCAGGAAAATTCCAATAAAAACTGTAATAGCAACATACATCCATATCCCAAGACAACCCACACCCCAAAAGAGCACATTCAGTCTCAAATACATGCACACATGGGCTCTCTGTCTGCTGGCATGGTCAGGAGCTGCTGCTCTGGCCATGGGCTGCAGCCCTGTGACAATGGCTCAGATCTGACAGGGCTGTAGGTCTGAGGCAGATCAGCCTTTCAGGCCAGTCCTCTCTGGTTGCTCCAAACCCCCTGGAGCTGTGGAGGCAGGAAGTCCGTAGGCAGCACTTCTCCTTTAATGCCTCCACAGTATATTAGGAGACACTGTGCTATCAGAGATGATCCTTCTCAAGGGATACAAGCCCAATTTTGTTTTCGCCTGTAGCCATCAGACTGCATGATTGTCTGACACTGCAAGAACACAGTCTTCCAGATAAAGCTCAGCTTTACTGAACTGCTACATGTCCATCTTGTCTCCTTAGCTGATTCAAAAATTTCCAGGAACAGCTTCAGTAAATGGAAGTTTCCTGATGAAAAGTACATTGTTCAAATAATCTTTTCTGTTGGACTGAGGGATAACATTATTTCCTTTGCTTATTACTACTTGAAATTTTTTTAATAATGATTATCACAGTTGAATGTGACTATGATCAAGGTCTGAGTGAACTTTTGGAACAATATGGTAGTGGTAATCATAATAGCAATAACAATAATAAGAAAGCAGGTAACATACATTAAAGGAAAAGCCTGGTGTTGACTGACAAAGACTCAGACTTGTCTGGAACAGCCAACTTAACCTGAAAGCTCAACACAGCAGGGATGGATTCCCTGTTGGTGAAACTGCCTCAATTTTGTATTTGAAGCAGAACATTTCAAAAAGAAAGGGTACTCCAGGAAAGAGGAGATTTGGGGAAGGTAGCCATTAGCATCTCAGTACTAATGAGAAACAGTGCAAATTTTTGGGCATGGGTCACCTCATTGTTCTCTTTGCAATAGTCCAGTCATAGGCCTTCTTTAGAGCAGATGCTCATTTTTGTGCCTGCTTCGTGATATTTCCCTTCTTTCTTTTTAATGGAACTCTCCTTTTGTTGTATGCTTTTCTGTTTCAGCTTTACCTCTGGAAATTGTCCATTCCCATTTTTTACCTTCTAATCCTTCTTCACCCATCCTTCTCTCCCTGCCTCATTTAAACATTCATGCTTCTGTTTTACTTCCTCCTCTAGGTGATTATCTATTCTCTTTTAAGTGGTGCCCCTCCTTAGCTTTTTCCCTTTCCCGTCCTTTCATGTTTCTCTGTCCCCTTTGCAGCCGCTCTCTCAATCTCTCAGCTTGCTGCTGTGGAAGCTCTAGTCCTTAGATATTGAAATGGCATGTTTAGTTCCTGCCTGTGATTCTGTGCTAGATACCTCTGTGTGCCCGTGCAGCTTCACACCCAGTGTAAGCCTGGCTAAATACAGGAAACTGAGCGGGAAGCAAAGCTGAGTGAAAGGTTGCTTACTTGTGCCTGTGATTTGTGGCTGTTTAATAATGGCCTCCTGATTAACACAGACTGCAATTCCAGAAATGCCACAGTGATAGATACTCAATATTTACCTAAATAGAGATACACAATTCCCTTAACATTTAAAGCCAGTGCTAGCAGTACAACTATTATCCTAGAAGTTGTTCACGCTGCTGCCTGCATGCATATCACCTGGTAAAACACAACTTTAATTCTGCACGGGTCCCTGAGGACTAACAAAGTGTTAAATGATCACTATTACATGCAGCTGTCACCATGCCTGCAGTTCTGTCAAACCAAAGGAGTGATGTTGTAGCTTTCCTGTTTCACTTCAGAACAAGGCAAAAAAGTATGGCTTCAATAACACTGCTGAAACTGTCTCCTCAGAAGTCATCTTGTCTGCTACAGCAACTGCTTTTCACACAGATCCTCGTGTTGTATCTGGTTATAGTTAGTTAACAAAAAATAATTACAAAGCTTGACTAGGCAAAAACTGATGAGATACCTGTAGCCATCCAATTGTTTTAGTCCATCTCTTTTGGTACATCCTAATGTGCAGCAAGGTCACTTCAGTAAGGAGCTTTAAAGTATTTGCTATTGCTGCTTTTAGACTTGTTCCAGAAGCTCAGAAGATAACTTTAGTCAGCTCACCTCTCTGTGGTCTCCTTCTGCAGGTAATGTGTCCCAAGCAGGCAGAAGGAAAGGGCTAAAGGACAATAGCAGATCAGTCATTAGTAAGACAAGAGCAAAAGGCTGCCTGTTCTGTCCTAAGTTAATTTTCTCTCCTGCCTTCACCAGAAGCGTAAACCAGGTGGATTAGTTCAATCAGCCACTCTGGCTCAATAAACCAAGCTGAGAGTTGCTGTTAGCCACTCTACTGGGGTTATAACTATCTTTTAGCAAAGATCCTGGTCTAGGAATGGAGGTGCAGAAGTGCATTCACAAAGATGAATACGTACCTGGATTGCTGCAGCATTAACTGAGAGTGCCTGTGAGACCACACCTCAGGTGCTGTCACATGTCAGAACTGAGAAGGCAACACTTGAAAACTGGTTTGGAAAGGGACTTTAGCACAAAGTGTGGGAGGCCACATTTGGAAAAAGAAATAACTAGACTAAGTTGCACCAGCACTGCTGTGGGAGGAAGACTTGCACAATGCCTTGACTGCAGCCATGGCTGTTTTTCCTCACATTCGTGGGCTCTAATTCTACATAAAATAAGAAAAGAGGGAGTGAGAGACAACACTGCCTCATCTTGACATTCCTTTCTAAGTAAATAAAAGATGAGGTGTAAGTTCTTCAGCATCTTGCTGCCATACAAGCCAGCAACAGCAAATTGCCATCTCTGGAGCCATGCAAGACAAGAACAGACTGGTGAAAGTCAGCCTAATTCTGCCCATGGCAGTGTCCAGCCACGTTTTTCAACAGTTGGCTAATTAGTAGAAATACAGATTTTTCAAGACAGCAAGAGACTATTACGGAGCTCTGTGAAAGCCTCCCTATGAGATAAATCTCAGAGGACTGTGATGCAAAGTCTTTGCATGTGTGCCCCTGTTTTTAAACTGACAGAAATCAGTGTTGGACTGAAGGCCTGAGGGACATTTATTACCTGAAACCAACTGATGGTCTCTGCCCATCTTTAACTGGATAACCACCTACACCACTAAAGAAACAGGCTGTCAGCTCATACTTCCAAATTTGTGGACATCCAGGCTGGAGCTGTGAACTGACCATGAGGGCTGAGGTATCTTAGCTGCCTTTGTAGAGATCCATTGGTTCAGGACTGAGGCAAACCAGCAATATGTCAGGAGAAGGAACTTAGAGCTTTTGCTGTACCTGTCCAAATTATAAAGACAAGACTCATTTCTGTGTCTCTCATATCTATTTATTTATTCATTTCTACACTTGCCACTCACTAAAATTTTGTAAAACTTAGAACTCTGGAACATTCTCGTTAAATACCCAGGGACACTGGTTAGCAGAAGGTCACTGGGGGAACAGAAACATCAGGATACAGGCTAAATAACAGCTTCAGCAACCATGGAAAGTCAGGTGGATTTACTGGTTGTGCTACCTCAAAATTAGCTTTTCAAGGGTTGTAACTTGAGACAATATTGTATAGCTGCAACTCCAACTTAAGCACTTGTGTAGGGCCCCATCTAGAATCATTAAGGTTGGAAAAGACTTCCAAGATCTTCCCCTTGAAACGAGTGATAGAAATGAAAGTAGTCACCAAATGGTTATAATCAAGGTAGAGCCAAAAAAATGAAGCTAATACTTGAAGAGAACTGCAAGATAAGAAGTTTCCAGTGATACGAGGGAGGTTCAGTCCTCTCCAGTTTGGAACGAAACAACCAACTGTAATTGGCCTCATGGTAACTACTTGTGTGAATACCCAAAAAAGGTCTGGTTATTTATCCAGAACCTCTTAGATCTGGAAATTGGGTCAAAAATTAGAATGTCTGGCCAAGTCATCAAAATTGTGGTTACAGTGAAAATGTAAGGGTTGTTTTGGAGGTTATAAACCATATACATGACTATATTCAGCTTCTTTCTAGCCCAAACCTCCGTTAGTCAATCCCACTGTACCTTATGTCATTCAGACTCCCCTCTAAGACAGAGCCTACAGCTGAGTAAATGTTGCATTGTATAAAAATCAAAATTTTATGGTCAAAGTGAGAAGCAGAGTCTTGAGGGCTCCAGTAAGATGTTTTGGTAACAGCCTGCTGTCAGTTCTGAGCAGCAGGGAAATGTGATGCATGAAAGACAGACTCTGACAAAACCTGGGCTCATGTCAGGTGCTGCTGTAGACACCAAATCTGTTGCTTTGAACTGCACTCTATAGGAAACCAGCAGCTGATACTGTCTACAGAGAATTGTAGTTTCTGAAACTACTGACTGGTCTTTTAAGGCAGTCCCATACAGAGCCTCCATTACAACAGGTAATCAGAGCAAGAGCTTCTTCAGAGACAAAAGGGGTGAGTTCCTTGGAAAGTACTTGGAAAAGATAATTTCAAACTGTCTTTGCAGGAAAAGATCAAAAAGAAATAGTAGATTTTTATCCCTGTTAATAAGCAATTCAGTAATGGAAACAATGCTACATATTCCAGCTACTTCTCAAAGCAACTGACCCCAGTCTGAAGTCTTCTAGAACAGCCAGGCTGATCCTCAGAAAAAGTGTAAATTAAACAGCAGAATCATTACAGGCCATAGAAAATTATGCAGTCCAACTAAGAAGGACTACTATTGCTTTTTAGATTGGAAGACTCATTTAAATTTAATTAATCAGACCACCGTTCATGTACAATTAGAACTGTATCTCTCAGTGACTCCTCTGCTTTGAGAACCACATGACCTTCAGGAAAACAGAGCTTAGCAAATTACTGCTTCTAAATTTTATATATTGAAAATTTGGTGGGTGACTTTTGGGGGTGTTGAAATGGTGACACAGGCGGGCCAAAGGAAATATCCTTCCCCTTCTCCCTGCAGTGTTAAGCACAGGTTTGCAGTTGTTGGGGAGCAGCATGGGAACAGCTCTCATTTTTGGTAAAACATCCCTCCCCCATTGTAAAGCAGATTTTTCACATCAGTTTCCCTTAAGGTTAAACATAATGGGTCAGGGCCAGCTGTTTGTACAGCCTCCTCTAACATTTTTGAGATCACCTGTAAGTTGGCATAAAAAATCAGGGAAAGCAGCAATGCTGGAAGCAGCTCAAGCTGCAAGTCAGACTAAATTAACTCCACTGCAGTCACAGTCTCAGGTGGGAACTCTGATAAAATGACAGTGTAGAATGACAGTTTAAGAGGAACCTGTGGGTGGGTAGGCATTAAACCTGTCCCAGACACACAGACTCATCACCTAAGTCACACAAAAAGAGGTGAAACAGCACAAAATTATCTAATTGTATTAGGAAGAAGAACAAGTTATCTAATTCATGTGTTGCGCTGCCAGAAATCCAAATCAGAGCTCACAACACTGGGATTTTGGATATCTTAAGACTCAGAGCAAAGTGTCAGATAAACTCTCATCTTTATTTGGGATCAAAAGTGACTGGGGTTTTTTATGGCCATCACAGATTCAGTCCAAACGAAGAATGCAAAGCTTGATGGTGCCTATCTGCTAAAACCTTCTGTACCATAAACACCAGAGTAACAATATTTGGTGCTGAAACAGTCTCCCGCTCAGCCACAAGAGCTGGATGAAGTAAAATCAACACCAAAACTAAAGCAAAGTGAAGAGGGGCCTGCAGTGAGCCGTCTTTATTTCTCTAGTTTTAGCTTACAGTCAAGAAATTACTGATGGTGTTTGAATTCTCTGTACCTTAGCAATGCTCAGTAGAGGAAAGATATTTAGAATACATAGTGGCACTGCTTACTGAAATAGCTAATGGTCCCTTCACAAGGCAGCTCTTGCCCTGGACTTGATTTCTTTTAGCATCTAAACAGTGCTGAGAAAACCACTAATTAATTCTTAAGCCCTAGCAAGCAGCCACCTTCCTATTGTGAACCTTCTTTCTACGAGACAATGAGTACAAAACTGTCAGGGCTGTGTCTCCGCGGGAGACAGGCTTGGTGAGAGTGTGATAAAACACTTGAAGCATCTCTGGCCCTTCCTTCACACAGTGCCCAGAGCAACTGTTCCTGTAACAGTTCCTGAGCATCCAGAGGGGTGGATTTTGCCTAAGCCACAGTGTGAATGGCAGCCTTTGCCATCTGTGATCCACGGGAAGGTTGCATCCTTCACTGCTCTGGGCCACGCCTGTATCCTCTGTGCTGATGAGATCAGGGAGACACCTGCCTGCCTCGGAAGAGGCTCGCTCGGCATGCAGGGCAGCAAGGGATTTGCAGCTGGGTTCATACCTTTAAATACCTCTCAGGAGAAAGGGCAGGCATTGCAATGGGACTGGCAGAGTCCCTCAGCTCACATGCACCAGGCTCTGAATGCACTTGGACGTGGGAAGGACCAAGGAATATTGTCCTTTCACAGTGATGTACTAAACCAGACCCCAAGAAAAGCTGTAATTCTGGGACATGCTCCTGTGGCAAATTTCTTTATGTTGTTCAGTTTTTCTTATAACCTCTCAGTAGACCTGTTTTGAAGGCTTTCCTGTGTCCCAGTACCAGTAGGAGAACTTCTCTGTACCAACTGTGCAGACATCTTTCTCTCTTCATTCAGCAAAGGGTCCTCTGGTAGCCAGTAATGCCCTGGCCTTGCAGACCTTGGTCTAATGTGAAGAACGCATTTTTTAGTAGCTCCCTGGATGTGTACCCCAGTGCACAAGTGAGCACACAGAAGTCTAGCTTCTGAGAGGACAGACAGACTCTGGGCAGTGGTGCTGAGCTGCACACAGACACACAGAAGGGTCACTGCTCCCCAGGGAGCAGCATGAAAAGCGTCTGCCAAAGGAAACCCTCCTAACTTCCTGCCAGGGCATGAAAAGGAATGGCACCATGACCGACAGAGTGACAAGTGTGGAGGGACAAGTGTGGGATGCCTCATAACAGGGACTGATTTGTTGGTAATGCTCCGAAAACCCCTAATCCCCACAAGCAAGAGGAAGAACAAACAGCCTTCACCAAAGCTCTCACTTCCATGGTGTCCAGTACCCCTTCCATATATTCATCAATCATAAAGCCACATTCCCAGACAGGCAGGCCAGTAACCCTGGGGTAACATACACATGGACATCATTTGGGTTCCCTAGGGGATATCTGTTCTACAGCTGGGGCTCCCATTCAGTGATAAACTAATTCTCTTAATCATGAGATTGTACCCTTTCTCCTCCAGAAAGACACAAGGATCAGTCTACTTACCAGCAGCAAGGGCCCTGAACCTTCCTGACAGGTTTACGTGGAATCTGTTCTTGAGACTCCAGTGGAAGTGATTCCCATCCTTCACATCTATATGACAGTAATTTCCAACTGGAAATTTCTCATTCTCTGTCTCTGTTTCTTTTTGTAGGATGGCCGTCAGTGCTGTAGCTCAATGCCAACACTGAGTTCATGCCACCTCCTGCAGTCAATATATGCCTGAGGAGACAGAATAAATAGTTATTAAACCTACTCTAGATTTGCTGTCATATTGTAACTAAGCACTGGAAATCAAATAAATATATCATAAGACAAGCAGGTAAAATGTCTACTGAAAAAACAGACTCAGGCAAAATGGCTTAATCTGCAGCATTAATGAGTAACAGATTGTTCCATCAATAGTATATGAGGAGCAGCATGCAAGAAGGCAAAACTCCTACAAATTCCCTGGGACTTGTACCCTTGTAAAAGGCCCAGTTCTGGAGGATACTCAAGAACATGATTAGGGTTAAGCACATGTTTAAATCCCATTGATTCCGTGAGACAGAGGTACGAGTTTAAAAGTTTTTTTGAATCAAGGCACTTTACTAAATTGAAGAATATTCTGTGCAAAAACTCAGACGCAAGAGCATCTGGGAGGATGGGGCTGCCCAGCCCTGTGCTGATGGATGTAAGCAGCCATCCTGCTGTCCCAGCTGTTAGGAACAGGGAGTCATGGCTCTGTGTTTCTTGGACAGCCTAAGAACCTTCCCTAAGGTGCATCCCCTAAGGTGCATCAGCCTTTGTCTGTGCCACACATTATATTTTTTCCTAATGTAATTTTCAGTATAAGGATCCGACTTCGCCTGGAACCAAGTGTATGTCCAGACTTGCTGCCTGCATGGGCACAGCTCACAGAAATGTCCCAGCACAGGCACCTTGTGCTCCCTGCAGCACATGCACAGTTGCAGATGATCTGTAGCCATTCCAGGATCCAAACAGCACCAGGGCCACACTTCACACATGGAATGAAAAAGCAGATTCTTTCTCAAGAAGCTTGCTGACTTAATGAATGCTAAGAGAAAGAGAACAGAGGGACAAACACGAGAAATCTCAAGGCCTTGAAGGACAGAAAGAGAGTCTGAGAAAGGGAGATAGCAAAAACAGACGGATAATATTTTGTCTGGTGAATACATGCACCTAAACCCCAGCAGAAACAATACAAGGATATGGATTTGTGTGTGCAGTCCTGCCCACCAGAAAGGCCCATACCATATTAATTATGTCTGTCATGCCATTAGCTAGATGCTGCAGAGCAAATAATGAAATTGCTTCATAAAAGCAGTAAAGACAACTGGCCAGCTCTGCTGTGGTTAATTCAGATTAGCTCTGTATTTCTCATCTATTATTATTCAGTTTTAACTTAGTCCTTTATTTCTAGTGTCTGATCAGGTGAAGCAGAAGTAATGTTCTCCTCCATACACACACTATAATCTGTTCCTATTCCCTTAACAACGAGGGTCACTGTGGACAGTGCTTAGGAAAGCAGCAAAAATCAGTGTGATGGGTGCTACTGAATGGCCTGCTCTTCCATGAATGCTTTGCTTGCCTAAAGCTTAAGAAGCCACATGGGGTGTTTAAAGAGAGGAGAAAATGTCATTAATTGGCAAAGCCTTTGGAGCCTAAGGCTTTCATCCAGCTGTTACACTGAGGTGAAGTGAAGCCTCCAGGGTGTTTGTAGATGGATGGAGCTCATGTTTTTCCTTTGTAACAAACAAGTTAGGTAAATGTGGAAGGGAAGGACATCTCCACCATGCTCAGTGCAAAAATCCTTAGTTTTGCCTCCCTGGCAAGACCAATTGTCTTGATGTTTAATCTTTACATGACTTTTAATCAACCTGGTGGTGTTAAATACAAGCAAGCTCAATTCATAGGTGGGATTTCTGCAAAGGCAATGGGTCTGCTTGAATGGGTTTACTTCCATTCATACCATAGTTCCTTTTTAAATCACTTGGGAAAAGAAGACTGAGTCTGCAGTCTAGCAGCAGAAGACAGTGATTTCATTTTAACTGCAACTAGAAATCAGTGCAATGACCTTGGATGAGTCAATGACTTCCTGGTGCCTGGCAGAAAGAGAAGAAGGAGCCTTGCCTGCATGAGGGACCGTAAGGGCTGGAGCCAGGTATTCTGACCAAGTCCTTTGACATTCTGGAGGGAAAGGTTTCAGAATAAGACTTAAGTCATGCTCCTCCCTCATCTGCACCTCTGTGCAACTCACCCATCCCACCGGGAGGTGCAGTGACAAGGCTCATTGGAGCTGGAGCTGCTGGGCTGACAGGACTCCCAGTTTGCCTGTACCCACAGCTACAGAGGTGTGTGACTCTTGGCTTGCATTTCTCCACCTGAACACGGAGTACTCAGTATAAGTGCTAGTTAGAAGCTTTCACATGTGCCAGGAAGCCACCTTGGTTTGATGCCACGGAATAGACACGTTCATTCTCCGAGTGTTGGGACCTGCCCAAGGATGGCAGCAAACATTTACGAGCACAGGTGTTCCTGGCAGGTGTTTTGTTTCCGAGGAAGCTGCCTTGTGGCTGAGCTGCTGCCAGCCCATCTATTCGCCTCCCCCATTGCCACACAACCTCGCCTCCCCCAGGGGCTTTCAGGCAGGCCCATTTCAAACAGCAGGCACAGGCAATGAACACATCAGGCAATTAAATGGCAGATCAATTCGACTTAGCTTCTCTTGGGAAAGCAGCCCTTGGGAGACAGAAGAATGAGGCAGCAGGAGACAAAGGCAAAGAGAAAAAATGAGAGGTACAGGAGAGAAGGAGGAGAGCAGAAGAGCCAAGATGGAAACACAGCAGGCAGAAAGGGCCACGCACAATGCACTGTGAAACCACAGCTGCAGGGGAGGAGGCATTCAGGGACAAAAGGACATGGCTGGCATAGGCAGCATGAGAAAGACAACACTGAGGAGAAGGCAGGAAAGAGAGAGTATGTGTAAGGGAAGGTAAGAACAAGACAGAGAAAAATGAGACTGGAAGGGGTGGGATAATGAATATAGCAACAGCAGGCAATGGTCTCAACTGCCTACCTGGAGCTGCAAAAATGTAAGCTTTACGAAACCATCAGCAAAAAAAAAATATATTTGTAATATCCTATTCACTTTATTTAAACTGATGGAGAATCACTGGATATTGACAGAGGACTTCTCTCCCTGAAATATGTCATAAACTCAGGAGCTTCCTGGTACCAATATGAAAAACAGACAGTGGAACTGACAAGCAGAAGAAAAGGAAATTAAACTGGCTGGTATCACTCCAGCCAGTTGAGTGGAACACTAAAGGAAAAAACAACATGAACTCCTAATTAGTTTTCAGTTTTTATCTTTAATAATCTGAGATACTGGTAGTACTAACCCACTTAGTAATGCTAGTCGCAGGCCTTCAAGAGTCATGAGTAAAGTACCAAAAATCTGGGAGTGTTTTATTTTAAAAAATCACAATATTCTTGTTTTTCCTTTACTAAAAACAAAAAAAACCCCAACCTCCTCAGCCCAAATAAACAAACCAAACCTGCCTGTGTTTTCAAAGATTAATTTCCTGGGGAGAGGGAGAACACTGTAATGAGGGGACCCAGAGAAGGTTTGAGAGTCCAAAACACATGAGGACTTTTCACTGTATGACCTTCATCCTGTCAGACTCCCCTTCAAGAGAAGTGGCCTGTTGCAGGGTGTCTCTGTTTGCACTTCCTCCTCAGCTGGGAACAGTGCAAATCCCTCTGTCTCCGCTGCCAAACCCAGTGCTGCTGCTCTGCAGGACGCTGCCCCATCCTAGGGGTGCACTTCTCACACCCTGTTTACAGCACAGCAGGAGCCAGCCACAGGAGGGACATGTAAATGTCAGGCCTTGAAGCTGCTGTGCCAAAGGACAGATGAAAATATCTCACAGTGACTCCAGGGAAGCCATGTCTTTCCAGTTTTTCCTCTAAGGCTCTGTAGTACCATGCTATGCTCTTATAAATTTTCTTCTTGTGTGGCTTCTATCCAAGCCCATCGAGGCTATTTACATACACCCACCATATTTACAAGAGTGCTGTGAAGAAGCAAAAGACAAAACCAAACCAAACCGTGCAATGAGTCAGTGGCAGAAATGCTGATAAACCCAGATTCCTTGCTGTCTTTTTCCTTCTTATTAGGTGGACAATGCTGCCTTTCTTCTGCCCCTTTCAACTGTCCTGTGACAGATTTTGAAGACTAAATCTAGGAAGAGTTAATATTTTAGTTTCTGCTTAAACACAGGAGCCAAGAACATTAAATCCAACATTAGGGATGACCAGGCAATAGGTAACGAGTTGGGAAATCCTAGACCTCACTGCTTCACACCTCAAGGTCAGCACATTAGAAATGCCTTTTTTCTACCACCTTTGGTTTCTCTCTTTGCAGGAAAAGAATAAAATTGCTGAGTCTGAGAACATCTAGCACCAGTTTGTCATACAAGGCAGAATGTGACCATGGTGTTTGTTTAGTTTTGTTCTTCTATTTCCTAAACCTTGTTTCCTCTCCCTCTTCCAGTCCAGCTCCACAACTGGCACTGTCCCTTCAGTGGTGACAAATTCTTTTAGTCCCATACAGTCCTGACAGATGTTGTTCCTCAGGCCATGAGGTCCATGAAGCAGAGCACAAATTACTGGCTCTTTCAGGGCCCACAGGTAGCTGCCATGGTGAGGCTGAGGATGAATTTACCAGCCAGCTGCCACTCCACTCTCTCTAACCTGGAGCCAGTGATCAGCACTGAATGAAATTACATTGCTTGCACTACAGCTAGGAGGGAGGTAGTCACACAAATAGGAAGGTGGAGAGGGAAGAAAGCAAAAAATTCCAAAGTTAACAAGAACCAGGAGGGTGGGAGACGATGGGATATCTGGTCTGCTGACTTGCTCTGTCCTGCAAGCATGCACACACACAGACAGATGTGAACATGGACACACACTCCTGTCTGCTAAGTCTGGGCATCTGGATGTCCATCAGCTCAACTCTACATCCCTCCTAAATGTAGGTTCTTTGGCTACCAGCTCCCACAAACAAATCGAGCCATTATGTGGATCACACAGACCTGAGTAACTGATTTTTCCCAAGGTCTGACTCTGTAAACAACTCAACCTTTCAGCCTCTGCTTGTCTGTCCTTCTAAATTTTCCACAGCATTTTTACTGTAAATGGAAGGGGCACATTGGCAGAAGAAGCTGCAGCCTCAGTTGCCTGTTTCTCCCCAAAGAGAAGCCGGGCATGGATAAGAGGTTGCATGCTCCCTAGAGAGCAGGCTGCACAGTGGCTGTGCTGGCACAGAGCTCTGTCCCAGCCCTGTCCCCAGTCCTGGGGGGAGTGGCACCATGGCTTTGGCAGCCGTGGCTGCCAAGGGAAGCTTCTCCTGGGGCCGGAGTGGAGAATCCACACAAGCACCCGGAGGAGCCTTAGCAAGGCAAATGCTCCCATCTCTCCTGCCCTGCTGCAGCACTGGCATGATTTATATTCCTAGTGCACAGCTGGAGACAAGCTGTAGCACAGCACTGGAGAATCAAACAGCCAGTTCCCATGGCAGAAATACAGGAGCTGGAGGTAACTAGAAAGGGGAGATGAAGTCTACAAACTCTCAGTGAATCCTCACTTCCACTATTCTTTGTCATGAGACAACAGGACTACATTGCACCTGCTGAGAGGAGAGCTAGCAGAAATCCTGGCCATGCTGTAGTGGCCTTGCTTAAAGCAATCAACTCTTTCTGACAGGATACTCCTCTTCTTTCAAATCATATGTTTTACTATGTCTACACTGTCATCAAGGGTGGCTGCAGCACCTGGAAACAGAGAGGGTTTTCAACTATCTTGCTACTCTTTTTCAGGCAATGCATGGATGATGCAGCTGCCTGCATTCCCTCTTTCTCACCTGCTGAATTGCTGCTCGTTCTCTCACATCATAACATGAATTCTTCAATGGCCCCCCAATATGGCTTTTTCACTCCAGAATCCTCATCATCGTGGTTCTTCTTAGCACCATGGAGCTGTATCCAGTTTTGACAGAATTCAATGGATGCTTGCTCCCAGATACCTGCCATTAAATAAAAGGAGCAGATAAATATTATAAATATTAAGCATGAGGAATGTATCTTCAGGTAATAAAAGCTGGCTAAGCTTTGTAGACTTTAGTTGTATTCCCTCATTTCTGTGAGGCACTTTTTATAAGTTAAAGGTTGGTCAAGACTCTATAGCTTTCATCAAGACCTACAGGTTTTTCAAAAGACAGTTCATGGAGATACTAGACCTCAAAACTGGAGGAATATGGTAAGAATTTCACATGTGCCTTGGTACTGGCTGCAAGAAAGCCATTGTGCCCTTCGTGTGTACCCTGGAAATTCAAAATCAAGTACCCAGCATCAAAATATTAAAAAAAAAAAATCAATAATTAGTTGGCTTTGAGTCTGTACATGTTTGTGCTTCCAAGTCTTTTTCCACAGGTGGACAGGTTAGAAACTGACATTTTAAAAAATGAAAGGAGAGACTCACATAATTGCGTGACCCGAGAGCTTAGACTTTAACATCAGATTTTACAAAGCTTCCAATAAAATCGTGGTGACTGGTAGCATGAGGGATTCACATCCTTTTCTTTGTGAAACAAAAAGAGAGAAGAACATGCACACTCCAAATACCCCCTGTCACCTGTGTTCTTCTTGATCTTTTTGAATTTATTGAGCCTGTCAGCTGCAATGGAAGCCAGTTTCACATGTGATCCCCCAGTGGTAACATTCACAAATAGGTTTGCAGTGTGTGACACCACCCCTATAATAAATGCTGTGGTTTATGAACTATTCCTAGGGCAGAGGAAAAGGAGCACTAAAAATTGATATAAATGACACTGGCCACGCTGCCTGGCTTTATGTCCTGTCTTTTTATACACCCTCTCCTCTTTTCTTCAATATTTGTTTCTTTCTAAAATCTTTACCTTCCAAAAGTTCTATATTTTAACTCTACCTTCAATCTTTTTCCTCTGCAGTGATTCTGATTTATTTTTGTTTCTCCATCCCCTCTTCTGACTCCTTCCCTTTAGCTGTCTTCTAGCATTTTGTAATGTCTAATTTTTCTTCTATGTCAGGCTGGCACCAACAGAGGTGTGATCAAATCTTTTATCCCAAGGGATGCAATGTCTCTGTGAAAAGACTTTGTGCCCTGCTAAAGCAGAAGGATTCTCTCTGCACCATCATTTCCAGACATGCCAGCTCCTTGAGCCCAATTTGCTTTCTGTGTAATCACCTTTCATCTGATTGCTGCCCTTGGTGACAATAATGTCCCTGTTCTAGTTACTGTGACTTGCTGATCCAGGTGTGCTGGGGAGAAGTACATTGTTACCAAGTGCTGCATGGACCATCATGCTGGACTGGGGCTCTTCCGTTCTGTCACCAAGCCCAGATCTGTCATTTACAAGTCTGCCACTCTCTTATGGACAGAGCTGAGGAGTGTACAGCACCCAGGAACAGTCCAAACTGCAATATACTCACTCCTGCCTGCAAAGTGCTTTCCTGGCCTTTTCTCAGTTTTCAAGTAAAAACAAATAAGATTTTTTAATAGGGTTTTTCCTTGCTGAAAAGTCCTAACTTCCCAATGCAAATTTCCCTACATATTCACTTTTCTGGCCAATTCTGGACTAGCATGCCCTAGCACAAGTCTACCAATGCCTGGTATGTTATGTTGCTGAATTTTGGTCAGCGAGAGTTTGCAGATGAGGCCAGAAAAAACAAGCCCATGCTCTGAAATAAGGCAATCCCACAGACTGCCAGATTCGCAAGGGCTGATGCGATGGGGCCTGGGGCACTGAGGTGACTCTAGGAAACCAAGACCTCGGTGATCTGGAGTCACAAATCCCAAATCAATAGCCACATTTGGCCTGCCTGAACCTCCCTGATGTGTGAGTGGATCCAGCACTCTCTGCCCTGGCTGGTCACTCCCTGCTGTGTGCCGGTACTGAGGGACTCGCACAAGGTGTGGAGCATCCTCATCTCCCACTGCAGCCACAGAGCCGTGGTCACTCCCCATCCAGGGCCAGGCCTTGGCTGCCTCCTCCTGAGCTGCCAGCAGCTCTGCTCGAGCAGGGTGGGTGCTCTGGAGCAGCTTTATAGCTGATGCATTGTATTTGCATAGGCCATTGTCATTCCCGGCGCGGCTCCTTGCAGCTGGCATCCTGACTGGAGAAATATCTTCTTTAAGGAGAAGCATGAACGACGCAGCTAAGGATAAAAATAACAATAATTTTGCTAGATGAAACTTCATGTTAAGCACTTAAAAAGCCATAAAAAGTCAATTTTCTTTCTTTCATTATTTCGCTTATTCCATTTTTGAAATTAAAAAAAAAAAAAGGGGAGGCAAAAAAAAACCGGGGAAAAAAGAAGTTTTCGAGTTACAAAGATGTCTGTTTTTCTCATCAGCACCCAATGTCTTCATCATCTCTCACCTCTCTCTCCTCAATGCCCCCCAACCCTACTTATGTCCCACTCCCTGTGAACATGAAAATAGCCATTGTCAGGCAGGGCTGGCGCTTCCTGGCGTGAGGAATGGAAGGGAAAGGAGCACTGATAAGTCCTGAGTGCTCGCTGTCTCTTTCAGCACACAAGCAGCTTTTCAGAGAAAACGAAAAGATAAAGCCAGAAATTACTGCTCTTGCACAATATATGCCAAATTCATAAGAGCAGCATTTAACACTTAATCAAAATGGTTTGACAATGTAAAAATTAGGTTTTCAAATGTCATTAGTGCCTTATAATAGGTTCAATTTATATCACTCCCATCCTTGGTTTTTTTTCATATCTGCTAATTGTTTTTATTAATTTCTTTCATTTTTTACACTGTTGTCTTGTTGGTTTTAATTTTTAATTATCATAAGACTTTTTCTTTTACCTTGTTAATTGGTTTAGATTTGAAAAGACTGGTTCTGTCATTCTTTTTCTTCAAGGGCAACTACAAGAGATTTTTATGCAGGTTCTTTTCCATTGGTAGGCTCTCTCCTGGGCTAATTTGGGAAAAAAAGCACTTGCTTTTAGGGCAGTCTAAGCACCTTTTTTGTACTGTAATTCACAGAAATGCTCCCTTATATTGACCTGTAAATTTCCTTCTACACTGGCATGCAGGATTCGTTTGATATTGGCATAGAAATTGTACCTCTGTTCTACAGTTGATATGCAGACTCTTTTCTGTTTGGAAAAAGATGAAAGCTCTCTTCTGCTCTGGCTTGTAAGGCCTTTTCTGTGTGGGCTCTCCTTTCTGTCACCCATCGAACACAGGCACAGACACCGTTTCTTTTCTCTTTCCATGTACAAGAATGTTCCAAGTCTTGGTTATCACAGGGCTGCAAGATGTCATTTGCATGGAGATGTATATTGGCATCTTGTTGGGTTTTTTTTCTGGCAGTATAAATGGAAATGGTTCAAGTAATTCCACTGGCATTTTGTGGGGCAGAAAACCATTTTGGGAATGGACATTTTTTAGGAAAATGCTGACACTTGCTTGGTTGTATTTGGCAAAGAAATGTACTTTGGGTCTTCAGGGGGAAAGCTAAAAAAGTGAAAACAAAAAATCTAGGCAAAAAAATGGAAAACAATAATTCTCCAACACCTTTTACATGATGAAGAAACACTTGTGGGAGCTCACCCCAGGGTGACTTCTGGCTCCTGAAGGAAACCAAAGCTGTTAAACATGGAAACTTTGGAATCTCTTTCCCATTATGAGCAAGAGTGGGTTGTGGCTTTGCACCAATAAAACTGCCTTACTTTGGCACCACAGGGACACATGGAAGTTTATTCTTACTCTCGCATTCAGTTCAGTCCTACTGACTGGAAGATCCTGCCTTCACCTTCCTGCTGGCTCTCCTGCCCCCTGAGTGCTCTGCAAGGCCTTTCAGTGGGCTAATGGGGCAGGAAACCCTTCACTTAGACAGAGACCATCTTAGTAAAGAAGAGAGTCCTGGTTTTCTTCAAAGAAATTGTACTGGCAGAATTCCTCCTTGTTCTCTACCATTTGAGATGAGTTACAACTGCTGATGTCCAAAAGGATCTTTGCAGCAGGATCTCTTGTATGGCAACCTAAGTCCTCAGAGTCAAGCTGTGAAGCATGAGCTGCATGGTAGTTTTAGTCACTTGGCCTTTAATGGTGTTTTAAATTCTTCCTGCTGGGCAGGCTTGTACTCTCATGTGCTGCCTAGAGGTCTACACTGTCTACTTCTTCTCCTCCACCCACTGCAGTTTGTGTGTTTTACCCCTCAGCTTGTGATGCAAACACAAGTGCTTCTTCCTTCCTGCTGAGATTGGAGATTCGTGTAAATGACACAGAGCAGATCTCAAATTAAACCTTCAGTGGCAGAGCTCATGGGCAGAGTCCTACCTGACAAAATGCCAACATGCTGCCTGGCCCTGGGAGACTTCTCAGCCTGTGTACTGTTCTGCTGGCCCCAGGCAGCTTTCTGCTCTGTGATGGACAGGCATGGCTTCATCAAGGCTTCTCCAGAGCCTTAAATCAGGAACAATACAACCTGTACCCGTGAGATGCCAAGAACCTACACAGATGCCTGAGAAGAGGAAGGCCTTTTACTCGGCCCCCTCTATATTTAGCAGCATTCCCAGGCAGTGTTTCTAAAATTACCAGCTGCAGTAATGTGATTCATACCCCCATCACCGCCAGCAGTGGATAAGAAGAGTGTAAATGACATGCAGGAGAAAAATCATGAGCAGTACAGCCCAAATCAGGACTGCAATGGTTTAGTCTCTGGTGCTTGTGTTGACATCTTTCGGGGAGGCTTTCAGGGAGAAGCAGTTACCGATCTCAGAATCTGTTTTCTCTCACAGCAGTAGGTGGGAACGTCCCAAGCTGCAAGAGAAAAGGCTTGAGATTGTTTTCAAACCATGTTTTTGGGCAAGTCTGGTACAATGAATAAAGACAAAAGATGTGCACAAATTGTTTTTGCAGGGACACTGTGCTGCTTGGGATGTGAATGCTGTCACTAGAGCAGGGCCTCTGCTATCTAAGAAGGGTCTCCATCTGTAGCAAATCAACAGCAGACAGGAAAAGCATCTGTATCAGCTGTGGGAGGCCATTCCTGAGATGGAAAGAACGAATGTTGTGATGGTTGTCATAGACTGCCCTGAACCAGTCTGGAAAGAGGCATTACTGTGGAATCTGTCCAAGAGCTGGAGCTGTTACGGTAAATACCATAAGCATCTAAATCTTTTAGGAGGTTCAGTCTGCATATCTGAGCCATTATGGGATATTAACTAAAATGCTCATTTGAAAAATTACCCTGTGAGCCACTACAATGTAGCAGAGGAGCTGTTTCGCTCAGATAAATAATAATTGAAAACTGAGGCAGAAACCTGCAGCCATATCTGCCTGTGTTGTGATCTTGTCAAATCTCATCACCTAATTACGAACAGGCCTTGCTGGGCCAAGGAAGAGAGACCTGCAGGAGAGGCAGAGCCTGAGAAAACAGTATTTATTATTCTGAGGGAAAGCTCTTCTTTCAGAGATGGTGCTGAATGAATCCCTCAACAAAATTAAAAGGATCTGTGCTTCTTGCAATGCTTAAAAAGAAATTTAAGTGCTGATATTCTTAATTACTATTCCCCCTAAAGATCCTTGGGCCATGATGAGTCATTTATTCTGTTTGTCCTGATCACTTTAATATTTAAGAATTCCTTTCCACCACTCTGAAACATCCCTCCTTCATCTCATCTGTACAACAACTTCAAAGCAAAAGTGGGCTTTTCTCGTCTTCATACTTCCACGTAGATTCCCCTGTGTTTTCAGATAGCTGTTCCACAGCCAGGGAGTGATGGTTATTGCCACACATATTGGAAAAGCACGTTTGCACCCTTTGGGATGAAAGCACATATGTTTACGATAAGAAATTATGTCACTGTTATTGTCTCCCATTGTGACAAGTTGTTAAAGACTAGAAATGAGGGCAGTAATGCCATTAGCTAGAGGAAGGAGGTGTTGAAGATATGTAGAACTCTAACACATGCTGCAGACTAATTTTCCAGCTGAATTGCTCTTTGGCAGTTTGTTTTGGTGACCAGTATAAGTTCATATTCATCCACTGTTGCAATGGCCACAGGCAGTACAGAGACAGAAGGAAATCCTCTCTGTGCACTATACAAACATCTTAAAAAAACTTCAAACCAAGATAAATATCCACAAAATGCTGCATAAGCCATGCACACAGGAAAGTGTCATTCCAATGGGTGGCAGCAGAGCCAGGCAACATTTACATTTCTTTAGCATTTCGATAAAAGTTAGATAATAGAGAAGTCATAAGAAGACAATGGCCTCCATTTCCTTTAACACAGGTGAAGAATATGAGACTAATGGAAAAGGAGCTGAGTTTTTAATGTGAGGGGTTGAAACACAGCAACCCAATAATCTGCACTCTCCCCTTCTCTCAGTAACATGTACAATCTATGTATAGTTTCCTTCATGATATTTCTTGTATTCAGATAATTTTCATTATCTTCACAGAAATACCACATATTTCCTTTAGGGATTTTATTAATTTCCACCCATCCTCTTCAGCTCCACACTGGGTAGCATCCAGAGAAGGCAATGGGAGCCCCAGCACGACTAGAACAGTGAAAGGGTTAACAACTCCTTCCCAGTGTTGGGGATAGGGGACATAATTTTAAAATCAAAGAGAAATACAGTTATGAAGCAATTTTATTCTCTATTAACCCAATCAATGGAAGGTTCCCATAAGCCATTACCAGGGATTTCAAATGCCAAAGATGTCGCGAGGGGTTAAATAAAGATGTTTCTTTGTTCATTAGTACTGACAGCTCAGGGAAAGAGAAGGAAGGAGGGAAGAAGGGGGAGGGATAGAGGAAAAGGAAATTCAGGTTTGGGATACAAGGAGAGAAGAAATTACCTATCAACATGCAAATGGTATAAAATTCCTGTAGAGATATTACAGGATGTACTAAGGCAATGTATTAAGTCATGCATTAGGGACAGGAAATTACGTGGGCCAATATTCCAGGCCTCATCCTGCTCAGTGGTGAGCCTGGAGGTGACTTTGGAATATCAAATCCAGGTTTACACAGTGTGAACAATGGTGATGAAGGGATAACTGTGCCCATGCTTGTGACCCACAAAACAGTTGAACCTCCAGCAAACATCAGTTCACACAGCAGTGATCAGCACTGAATCTTCTCTTCCCTCTAGGAGAGGGGCAGAGCTGATGCAGGAAAAACACCTCTCCGAGGGACTCTTGACAGCCTTTCTCACTACCATATGTAGGCCTAAACAATATTATCTAGCAATTTTTAAGTCTTAAGATTCACACACAATGGCAGCAGCAGTCAACAAAAAATAACTCATTTATAAAAGGAAGTTCAATTGCATCATCCATCTTCAGTAAAAATTCAATATCTCCCAATACAAGTTGTTTTGATTTAATGAATGGGGAAATCATCCCTTTCCTACTTCCTAGCATGCTTATTTCTGCAAATGAATCCTGCATCATTGGAAAGCAGACAGAGTAATGTTAGCAGAATTGCTGGGAACTGCTTCTAACATACCCTGGAAAAGTATCCTCATGGGAGGAGGAAGGAAGTGTGAGCAACCCCCTGTTCTTCCACAAGGTGTGGGGTGCTCTGCTTGCAATCTGCCTCTGGCTTTCAGCTCTAAACTGGAAATTTAGATCATATTTCTTTTTATCACAAAGGGGAGACTCAGCAGAGTTTCCACTGTGGAAAAAGGCTAGAGGTGTGTAAGGGCTCTGTAGCTGGCAGAGGAGCTGGGAGGAAGCACAGAGTGATGTTGTGGTGAATAGGATGTGGCCAGTTCTTGGAGAGACCTCTCACTTCTCATCTTCCAGAGTTTTTGATGAAACTGATGTAGCTCTGCCTAAGGAGATAAGACTTCCCCTTGGTCATCTGGGTGTGTTTAATTTTTATGGAAATCTCCCTTTTCCCTCCTGAATTCTTTAATTTCATACTAATGTAGTCTCCCTGTGCTGTTTACTAACCACATACAGGCAGCTATTCCCTCTGCTTGCTCAGGACATTAATAAAATGCCTGCCCACCCATGCAGCCAAACACAAAGGGGGCTGCTAATGACATCTTTCTTTTGAAGTGAAATCCCAAAGCTTTCATTTGGTTCGTGTTGCTCCCTGATAAAACTCTCCTGTTTCTGTCTCAATATGGGGCACTGTTATCTAGTCTCACTTGGGGGTGGCAGGAGCTCTGAGGCTGATCTGGGGAGTGCTCTGGTGAGGAGGAAAAGCCAGCAACCACAGCACCACCGAACCAGACGTCTCAAAGGGGACACATGACCACCATTATTCTTGAGGCAATAAGGAATGTGCATAGCAGATCAGAAAAGCGGGGAGACAGCCAACCCACAGATGTAGGGAACAGCTTGAATATCCTAGGACGAACCTGCAAGATAAACTGGGGGGACAGGGATCCACAGACAAATCCTGGGCATTGCAGTGCAGCTTTGGGATGTGGCAGTATTATAGTAAATACAAAATTACTGTTTTCATTTCCGAGATAATGTGTTTATACAGACAGACAGATATACTTTACGAGAGAGACACAACTCAGAAAATCATATCCATACATTTTCACCTCAGATTCTGATGTGGTAGTCAGTTCTGCAACTATAAGGCATTTATGTTTCTCAGTATTGCATCTAAGCCTATAACACACTTGTTAAAATATATGGAAAAGCAGCTACTTTGTGCCACTGGGGCAACCTGCTACAGAGGACACGCACACTGGGCTGTCTCTGACCTGGAGAACTTAATTTTGTACTTCTTGTTTCATTCTCTAAAGATTGTGAAATCCTTCTGGCTTTTCTTTGGCAAATGTAGAAACAGAAGAATGACATCAAGGCACGTAGTTGGGACCCACTTTTTTGTAAGACAGTGCTTTACAACACAAGATGTTGTTTGGTAGCATGTCTCCTTGGGAATTCCCTGGAAGAGAAGCAAAGATGGGGAACATACCCCTGCTGGTTGCATTTTCTTGGTATTCTACCACGGTCTCATTTGACTTCACAGTTTAATCCAAATAGACAGCAATCTTTAAGGGATTCTAATCCATTTTAACAGGAATTTGAACATCCACAGTGGGAAAACTTCAGTTTTCCATCATAAACACAAACTATGTCATTGCCAGATGAACCATGAAAAGCCTATTCTGGGAATAAGTTGAACATTTCAGGGATCTTAGAGGTCTTTTCCAACCTTACCAATTCTGTGATCCAAAACATGCTTAATCTCCAGTGAAAAGTTATGTCTCCTTTTAAGAAGTCTTGATGTTAAAGATTATTAATATAGTACAAATGTTTATGTAGTTGCTAGAGTTTGCAAAGAGGGGTTTATCAGCCCCACTCTGAGTCCTTTCTATTCCAAAGACGCCCATGCTGTACTGTAAGGAACTGAGAACTGCTGTGAGCATCCTGGCCTGTGAACTCAGGAGTTCCTCGAAGCCTGCATCCATTCCCATCTCCTCACAGAGGCACTGCTCCTGCACCTCAGAGAGCCTCCTTGAACACAGGGGATGTGGGCTCTAATGGGATGGGAATGGGTTCTCCTCTCCTACCACCCTACCGTGGTTTCATTCTTCCCCTGCTGAGGCTGGGTGACATGTTTCCATTGAGTTCACTGATTCAGCAAGATCGAGCCCTTGGTCTTAAATAACTAAAGACTGCAAACTGAATATTGTAGCCATGGCAACAGCCAGCTCAACTTTAAACCCTCTGATATATAAAAAGGCAATTTTCTTTATTTTTTCTCCCTGCATTTTTATATTTCCAGAACTTACAATGGTAATAATGGCCTCAGGCCCTAACCTCCACCAGCCAGCCATTAACTTCATGGAAATGCCTTCTCCATCAGCCCCTATTGTCAACAGCCAGCACCATTGCACAGAAACCATAGGGTCTCACCGTACTAACACGACTGGACGTCTCAGCTGTGCCACAGCCCTTTGCAATCCTGCTGCAGACTTATTCCCTGATCATGACAAGTGAGCCAGGACTCCATTTAGAGAGGCTGCAGGACTCTGCGGTGCTCCTCACTTCCTCCTGGAAAATGGGGAACAAAACGTCTCTCATCAGACTGATTGCCATTGTGTCCTGCACACATGAGCTCGTGGGTAGGTGCACATGTCTCTGCCCTGCCCCTCTGCCTTGCAGGCTCCATCCATCTTTCTCTGAGTGAAGCAGGAATACTTTCATGTCTCAGTTTTATTTGGTGTCCTGTTTGTGCCTCAGAAGCATTGTCAGTGCCATTGTGAAACCACTGGAAATAGTGGGAATAGTTCCTTGCTAATGCTGCTAAAGCACCTTTTGAATTTTAGGATTTTTTTTTTTACTCTTTCTTACATTCTTTCTGAAACTTTCCTTCAAGAGCTGGGGCTGGATTAACACAAATTAACTGTTCAGCATATGTAAGACACTGCTTACCTATTCATAACAAGAACAGAAGACCTCAATCCTGTGTGTAATTTTGTCCTTGATTTTGTATGTGGCCAGTGGTTAACTTTTGTGCCTCAGTTTCTCCTTCTGTTAAAAGGGAAAATGATACACTTCTATCTCCTCTAATGGTCATGAAATTAATTTCCCTGTAATGTGTGTATAGTGTGTAGAGATGGCAGGATGAATGGCAATGGTAGCAGCTATTATTATATATCACTTTCAGCAGATGGCAATTTCTACAGTAGGTTAAATTCTGGCCCAAAAAGTACTTGACTGTGTCTCTTTAAGGTCACAAGCTATTATGAGTTGAAGACTAAAATGCTTTGTATATGATCATGAATAAATGAATTGAGTATCTCTGCACAGCAATGTGGGATATGGAAACGATGCTGAATATCATCAGCCTGAACTATCAACATCCATCAGCTTTCCCCTTGCTCATCTCTCAGCTGTCGCAATATGAAACCCACTTTCCCCCGAGATTTCAAACAACTGGGGCTAAACAGCAAAAAAAACATTCGGTGACTAAATTTGCCAGAGAAGGTCTCAGTCACGAATGACTAAAAACAAAATTATAGAGCAATCTCAGCTGACTGAGAGCAGAATGAAATGTGATTCATTTTCATCCACCCGGACTGCAGGGAAAAAAAAGACTGGATTAACCCCTTCTCTGCTAGCAATGCCCATGCTCCCTTGGCTGATGCACATGTGGTTTGCATTCCTCAGATATTAGGTCTTCTGCTTGTTTTGTAGGGGAACTCATGGCTTTTATTACCCAGGTGGACCAGACCAGTACGAGGACTGTGCTAAAAAAATTAGCATGATATACTTTGATATCATATTCAGTTTATAGGAACATAACCATAGACCCCACTGGCCTCTACCAAGCAAGACATGACTGCCTGCCCCCAAAAAAACTTGTAGTCTGAGGATGAAAGACAAAATCTGGACAATGAGAAGTGGTGGTGGGATAAAACATTTGTCAGCAAGGCAGTCAAAAGTGTCAGCACTGCATCACCTCGCAGGAGATAAGGAATTGTAAGTGGGGAACAGAGGTGGATAATGCCATGGCTTTCTGAATGCCTACGCAAGGGATTCCTCACACACAAAGAGCAGCAGAGGAGAAAACACGGAGATGGAAGTCTGGAAGTTCCACTAGGAGACGATGGAGCCTGGTCTCATGGGTGGATGCTTTGGGCAGAAGCTGTTGTTGCAGGCTTTCTCATCCAGTCTGCACTCATAAGCTTGGGGATAACCACTGCACTCAGCTGGAGGCCTGAGCTGTGCTGCACCCTGGAGTCAAGCTCCCCAGGCAGTTTCTGACCCTTCTTGAAAGGGGGCAGGTGAGACACTACTGGAGTTGAGTTACTCCCATGACAAACAGGAGCATCTGAAGGCTCTGCTGAGGTTGGTCATATCCACCAGGCCGTTCTGTGTTTTGGCTAATCACCTGCTCAAATAAATAAATTAAAAGCGTGTTCTGCCCTTAGCCCAGAAAAACTGTTTAAAGAAAGACATCAAAGTAAAGAAAATTGCATTTTTATCAGTCAACATCACAGATGATCTTTCCTTCAGCATTTTCTCTACACTTTTCCTAGAAGCAGTGTAGATAAAGTAACAAGTCAAGCAAAGGTTCTGAAAGGTCATATAGTGATCTCTCTGGCAACAGAAGCCAAGGACCTGTCCATAAGTCAGCCTCCCTGAGGAAGCATTGTTCCTGAGGTCAGAGACTGACCTAGGATAGGACAATTTGGGCAAGGGTTGCTTCTTGGCTGTCTGATACCCTTCACATCAGCACTGCACTGTAAATCTCTGTATAACCACAGCAGCAGTCATGATACAGCAAGTCAAGCTAATGGATGATGAATGTGATACTCAGAGCGAAGTGGTAGCACAGGTGAAGTGCTGGAGCAAGAGCAATTTACTCAGAGCTGTACAAATGCTGGATAGAAGGCAGACTTTCCCTGCCATCTTTTGAGAACACTAGATAGAAAGCTCCCTAAACAACTACCAGATTAAATCAAGAGGTCAAGCCATGGGCAGGTTGACAAAGAAGGAACTTTGTGATTCAACAGCTTGTACAGGGCACAGGAATGGTCCAAGGCAGGTTTGGCTGATGCCAAATGCTTTCTGCTTTATGCACACTGTGGTACAACTCACATGCTTGATTTGGTTTCCTTCCATAAATGGAAAAAAAAAATCTCATGAACCTTAAAAAACTTGTTTTAAAATCATTCAGCTTTACCACTTATTTAATAAATCTATAGTTTATGGTCAGTTTAGTCATATGACTGTGCTTTTCAAACAACATCAGCAAAACCCTTAAGTTCAGTGAGCAACAGGGGGGGAAAAAAAGATGAAAATACCAAAATTGTAGGTGTTTGGGTTTGCTGGGTGTTATAGAGAAAAGAAAGCTCTGTTAGTATGGGAAGGTCAGGGTCTACCTGGGCCAAACACAGCATCTCAGCAGGGCTATGACTCTCACTGGAATTACCATTGCTGCACTGCTTCCCCTCTGTAAAACTGGCTTACACAGAGCTGGCTCAAGTTTTGTGGCTTGGCATGGTGGAGCTGCATAAAGAAATATCCAAAGGTTCCCACACCGCATTTCTAGCTTGAAATTTGTCCCCTCACCTCTCTTTTAAGCCAGCTTCTTGTGTTGATTAGATCTAATGAAAAAGATTTGCTTTCTTTTATGGTTAGCAAAACACCAACATGCCTGTAACTAAATAATAGTAATTGGCCAAATCCTTACATGGATAAAACGGCTCCTGAACACCACAATGGTTAGCTTGTTCTCTGATATAGCCAAACAAATCCATTATCTTCAATGGAGCAGCACTTGTATGATGGAGGGAAAAAAAGAAATTTGGCCTAACAAGACTCTTTCAAGAGAAGTGACTGAGTAAAAGGTCTGTGAATTTTGCTGATTACCAGTTATTTTAGGAACCATATGCACAGGCGCTTTCTGACTCATGTTGCTGTCAATGAAGGGCAGCTGTGCAACAGCAGATTTGAGCCCAGGAGTCTGGGTCTGACTTTGATTCACAGCATGATCTTCTTCAAACCACTTCTCTCTGGGGTCAAGATACTGTGTGAAATAGGGTTGGTAGTATTGCCCCCCATTATCCAGTACTAACAGATCCCTGGAAAAGATTGCTGTGCTAGTGCAAAACCAGGAATCCAAACTGCCTGGTTACCCTCAGAGAGTCTGAAGGGGCAGGATAAGGCAGGCTGCACTGGGCTGGACTTGAAGGTGGGAGGTCCAACATGGTCTCCTTTATGTAGTAAGAGACACAGTGGTAAACAAAGATGAACAAAAGCTTCCCAATGTTTGGCTTAAAATGGGAAGGTGTTTGCAATTTCTAAGTATATATAGCATTTGCTTTGGTTCTGATTTGCTTTGCTTGCTTAAAGTAAAGCCAAAGAATGCAATTAGGATTTCATGCAGATGAAGTCCCGCTATGTTTTGTAAAATGAAATCTATTTCCTTGACCTGGAACCACACGCCACAACCTGTTCACTGCACGAAGAGAAGTTGTAATAGAAATTTTTATCAAAATAACACCCAGAATCACAATCAGCATCAGTTCCCCTCACTAATCTGTGCTGGATGGATACACACTGAGTAGAATTACTTGACTAAGAACTTGTCATCCAGAGAAAGAGGAAACAAGCAGAGAAGTGCTGTGACCTGGGACAACACAACATGCCACTGTCAGACAGGGGAAGGGGCCAAAGTATCCAAAGTCCTCACTAAGTCCTAATTTCTGCTATTTTTCCTGTCAGTAAGTTTGCACAAAATAGTATTTTAGCATAAGATTATGAGAAAAAAGCTTTTGATGAAACTGCACTGAATTTGCTGAGCGGTATTTGCAGGAAACCAGGGGACAGTTTTCAAAATGTCAAAACAGTTCATTTTTGTACAAAATGTTTCCTTATTGCTTTAAAATATCCTTTGCAAAAGAAATTGATTTGAAGCAAAAACCAGAAAAATAGCAGTGCAGGAGAAATGGACAAATAAGCTGAGAACTAAAAAAACATATTGTTTGGCTCCCACAAATACAGAATTTCAATTTTAGTGTTTTTTGGTTGAGCCGCACAATCTTTAAATTCATCATCTTCACAACCCTACTCCTGACATTTTAAGCCGTGTGCCCTTCTTTGGAGAGATGATGTTGTCAGCTCCACATCATTACATACCCTGTAACTCCAGGGACAAAACTGTGGTTGGAATATTCTACATAGGAGTTCCCATGAGCACAGTTCTGCCACCAGTCTTTTCATGGGCCTCCTGTGCTGTGAGGAATTAATATTTTCCAGCGTTAATTAAATAATTGTTTTTCACCTGCAGCTCACCTGTTGAATAAACACATGGGAAGATGGAAGGCAGCTCCTTCTGATGTCCAAGAACATCTCTGCAGCCAGGAAAACTCTTCTCACATAATTCCCCCTGCTTTCTTATGGGCTGTGTCAAACTTGGTGATAACTGACACCAAAACCACACTTGTGCTGAAAAGCCACTTGCAAAATGGGTGGAAACTTGCAATCCAAATGCAAAAAAGATAATCAAAGACATAAAAGGCATCATCTTTGTATTCAGTCTGAGGTTCCAGGGGACCCCAGTCACTTAATTACCACACAAGACTGCAGTGCAAGTGAGAGGAAAGGCACAGAGTTCCCCTTGGAGGAACAGGTATGTGCTCCTGTGACTGGGGATAAGGCACATAGGTAAGGGGAATTTTCAGAACAAGCTGCAATCCCTTTTTTGTGCTTTTTCCAAAATCAAGGCAAACTGGTTTTGTGCAAAGCACAGCTTCATGCCCTGGTTAGAAGTAAACCAAGTGAAGATGTGATGGTGTGGACTGCACGCAGCCATTGCACAAGTCCTAAATATAAATTTGAGCAGCTGCCCTACTTTGAACTCCGCACTGCTGGCACTCAAGCAAGCTCGCCTGTGTTTGCACATGCTGCAACTGCACCTGACAGTCACATTGCAGACAGGGCTCCAAGTGACACCTTGGTGGCACCTCTTGTGCAGACACCGCTGCCACGCTGCATTGCTCCTGTCCCTCTGTCTCCCAAAGAGCTGTGTGTGGTGCTCATTGCAGCTGGCATTCAGCCTCTCCTGTGCTTCCTGAGCCACAGCTCCCCGCAGCCCGGCCAGCAGGCTCTGTCCCATCGGGGTTTGGGAGGCTCTGATCACACACAGACTCAGAGCAGGGAAAACCCACAGTACTTGGGGTGCAGTGGGACCATGCCCACATGACGTGTGCAGTTCCACAAGGGACATTGCCAAGTGATGACCTGGCAATGAGGAGAGAACTTGGCCATTACTGGTAACAGAGGAGGAGCTTGCTGGTCTGCACTGGTACCAGCCTCCTTTCATTCCATATTGCACAGGAATATGTATTTAATTAAGAGCCATATGTTGTGCACAACTCTCCTGAGAGATGGGCTGGAGCTCCCACAGAACCACCAGGCATTTAAGGAGCAAAGGGCCTCAGAAGAAGGATAGGGCTTGTTTGTTTTTTCTTGTTACCTGGAGCATTTCCATCTCAGACTGCCTAATTTAAAGTGCTTCCAAGCCTGTGCTCTCTGAAGGCCTGGCCCCATTCAGCTCACGGAAATGGAAAACAATTTAGGTCTCACAGCTACAGCAGGGTGATGCAGCTGATAAGGGAACTTCAAGGTTAAATAAACTGTTCTATGGGCAGGGGATTGGGGAAGGATCTCCACAGAGCCAAGGAGCAAGGTGGGGAAGCACAGGCAGTGGAAAACGGGCAGGATGGAAACACTTCCCTGAACCTGAGAGACTTGTCTGAGGCAACAGCAAACAGAGGGCTTGGAGACATGATCCACAAATAGCTCACTATTTTTTGTCATTGCTGTTGGGCCTTGTATAAGGGAAAACAGAATACGATTTTTGGCTGGGCATTACTGTAATAAGTGAAAGGTAAATTAATTTTTTTTTAATACTTTCGTAGCATCTTCCAGTCAAAAACTTGCTGTGCTTTAGTCCTATCACCTTAGTGATCCAAACAGAGAATCAGGGAAATTGCTATATAAGGAGATGTCTTCTCTGTAATATATTTGCACAAGGTTTGTCACACAAAATGGCATTCACCCTGCAGGGACGCAAACCAACCCTTTCAATCAAACAGCCCAATGCAATGGCTTTACACATTTCACCAATTTGCATGGCACATCTATTAGAACTTTGTATCAGCCAGTACTGTGTCATCACACTGCTGTCCAGAGGAAGAGAGCTTGTCATCCTCACATCACACATGAGGAAGTTCCTGAGGGAATAAGCGCATCGCCCATGGTGTACTACAAAAAGTCTTGGAATGGACCTTAGGGGTGGCTGCCCAATTCTCCCCTCTAAGTGTCAGACATACTTCCATGGTAAACAGTGCACTTATCTCTGCTTACCAGGCCCAGATCCTAGAGGAAGGCAAATCCCAGTTTTAGCTGTGTTATCAGTCATGTACCTTCAGCTGGAGAGCAAAGAGGAAAGGGGCACTGTGTAGCTGGGCTTTGACACTGCTGTTTGAAGCCATCAGTAGGGATTGGGCAAGTCTGTGTTTTCATATAGCTGCAATCATGCCACTGCTATTTCACATTTGGTAATTGCTTGCTGCTAGCAAAAAGTAGAACTCAAAAGGAACATCCATTCTGCAGGGAGCTGAGATGGGGTTTTGCAATTCAGGCCTCTCTCTCTAGCAAAAATATTGTCAATGATGAGGAGGCTGGGCCTGATGGTAGATCACCATTCAGGTGATCCCTGGGTCCCTTGAGACAGCTTACTCTTTCCTTTAATTTTCTCAACTGTTATTTTTTTTCTTCCAGATGCAAGAATGTAGTCCTTGAGAGTGTCCATTTGCTAGGTTACTTTGGCACTACACTTCCTAATGAAATTGTCAGTACATTACATAAAGTGACTTAACAATAACTTCTGCAATAAATGAGTCAGGATGGTCACTGGCACTATCCTCACAAAACGATTGGAGAAATGGAGGGTTGCAGTCTACCCACAGGAGATCTTGCAAATTTGGCTGTGCCATAATTGTGTATAAATAGAAAGAAATGCAGAGGCAACTGTCAGCTAAGGTCCTGCTGACTCAGTGCCACCTTGTGTTTTTACCAGGAAGCACAGAAGCACAAGGAAGACTGTCAGTGAGGGGCAGAGAGGGATTCTGAGTAGGAACTCTGCCTACTTTAGCCTGTGAGATTATGGATTCACTCAGAGCAGCCACTGAACAAACACAGGAAGACTTTCTCCTGCAGGAATGCTGTGCCTCTCAGGCACCCAAGTCTTTCTGGAGGAAAGCTGACATCACTGGGGCAGAATGAGGTACGGAAGGGTAGAAGATTTTTGCCCAGCATCACAGGGCAGTCAGTGAAGAGCTTTGGAGCAGGGCCTTGGTTTTATAATGGTGACCTACAAAGTCTAACCTCTATTCCAGACTCCTGTGAGACAGAACTATGTGGGCAGCATTAGTAAATATCATTATACAAACTTGCAGGATGCTACACAGAGGAGGGTAAGCTTATCCATATTCCTTCTTTCCTGCTTTTTTCTTAGTGGTTGCCTTTGCAGAGGAGCAGCCACAGGGCTGTCATTCCTCAGGAGCCCTGGTGTGGGTGATTGAATCCCGTGTTTGTCTACTGTGCTTCCACTGAGGTAAACTCTGCACAAGGTAGCACTGATGGGAGGCTCTTGGCCCTGGAAGCCTCCTTCTACTCCTAAGGTCTTCCTAAATCACAGACAAAAGGAAAGAAGCTGGTTGTCAGCTTCCATTTCAGTTCTCCTGTAATTCTTTTAAAACTCAGGAGTGGTTTCCATTTCAGCGCTGAAGCATTCTCTATGTAAATTTTGTGTTTCTGACCTGAAGGATCTGATGACTTTGCCTGGAGCAGTTCAGTGCAGGCACTGTGACCCCTGCCCACAACCCACGGTCATGGCAGGGCCTGCCTTCATCTCCCTGTGGCTGTGCCACGGCCCTGCACTCCCTGCCCTAATCCAGAACTGCTCCTGCAGATCTATACCCAGCTTTGCCCATGCTTCTCCCTCAAAATCTGAATGCAAGCTTGCCTGTCAATCAGTAAAAAGCCTGCATATTAATTACTTCAGGTTCTAAGATCACTTTCATTATCTAATATTTTAATTTTACAAATTTTACAATAAGAGAAAGCTGTAGGGATATAGATGCATAAATAAGCATTCTTGTTCCATCAGAAACACAGTGCTATAGCATTTTTTTCTAGCCTAACCTTAGCAGAGAGTATTAACAGAAAAACTCACTTTTCCATTTAGTATACATAAGTACACAGAACCAAATCTCTCCCTGGAGTAAATTTGCTGAAGTCAAACAGGGCTTACATCAGAGATGAATTTGGCAGTCTGTTTTTACTGAGCTCTACAGCAGAAATTCAAACATATGCTCAGGCATATTTCCACTGAACATGCTGCAAGCACGAGGCTGCCATCAGGAGAGTCAAAACTCTGCCACCATTTCATGATTATTTGGATCAGCACATTTGTCTGATGTGCCCCTACCATGTCCTCTCTTCAAAAGAACGGGGAACAAGGGTGGATGGGGACACATTTTCCTCACTGTAAGGAAATGCATCTGTTTGAACAAGAAGTTTGAGAAGTAAAGGATAAAACATAGTCTGCATGAGAAAGACACCCCAGATCACTGTTTTCTACAAGCAGAGGCCACATTTCCACAAAGCCCAGCTTACCAAAAGTGAGCACATCCTCAAGACTCACCCAGGCCCGAGTCATCAGTGAGATGAACTCCTTTACTACAGGAAGGTGTTAATACAAGTTGTCTTAAGCCAAACTTCCAGAGAGAAACCTTGTCTCTGAAGAAGACAGTGGAAGCTTTGGTATTGGTTCCAGTTATCCCAGAATTTCATATCTCCCACCTGGTTTCTGTTCTTCATTGTTATTTGCTGTCAATGCACACAGGGTGGGAAGCTTTTCATTGGATAATGAATTGCTGCAGATAAGTTGAACCCCTAGGAGCAAACCTTTGTAACTGCAAAAGGAACATGGGGACATCAATAAAACCCTGTCTGATCCTGTTCTTCTAATATTCATCTGAACTCAACAAATTTAAACCAATGAAATGGATCTGAACACTCTGGATTTTCTCATGCACCTTCTTTCATAGAGTGTTTTCTTATTAAAGATGCAAACAGTGAACCTTTCTGCTATGTAACAGTGATTTCACATATAACTTTCTGTGCATGGGAAGAGAGAAGCTCGTTATAATCACAAAAAATTTTTGAGTTTGATTGCTCTTGATAATTTCATTTAGTCAGTGCCAGTTCATTAATTTACCAAATACATATATTTTAAAATTGCATTTCATCAAGCTTTATATTTTGTCAAGCTGAAAAACAAATTCCTAAGGGAATTAGTCTGCCAAATGGCTGAAAACAGGGTGTAAGCTCATTTCATCCAGGTTCTATGTGTCTGTGTAGCCTCAACTCAGCTTCATCAAATGTCTGAATGGTTTGTGTGCAATATGCCAGTAATCCCCATCTAGCTGTGCATAGAAAAGTGTCCATATCAGAGAAAGTCACCATCAAAACTAGAAAGCAGAGAGTAGAGGGACTGACCAGAGCTTTAAAATAGTTCACCCTTACAGCAGATACCTCTAGTTCAGGAGCAAGTCACGTTGGAAGGAGAGATGGTGATTGGGAAGTGTCTCCTGATCCTGTCCGTGATGTGCAAGTTCTGTCACTTAATAAAGAACCTCATTCCCCAGAACCCTTCAAGCCAGGACCTTTCACCCAAAGTGAATCAATTTTTAAAGTTGAAAGCCCAACTTTGAGATGGGAAGGAGAGTTTAAAACACTATTTCATTCTTTCAAGCTGTGCTACAAATGGCCAACACCTAGGGGGGAAACATTAACTCCAAAGACCAGTGAAAAGACATATAAATCACATAGGAAAACATCTTGGCCTAGCGGCTACTAACCCAGTGGAGATAAATCTAGGAAAAATCTTCCTGGAGTTTTGCAGATTTTATTTTAAAAGAGAAGAAATAGGGGAAAGAAGTTTATTTACTGTTTTTTCTGCAAATTTGAGAAGAAACATCAGTCACTATTATAACATCTCTACAATACTTCTTTTCTTAAATCAATAAACCATGAAATAAAATATCATATCCTTTATGTTAAGCTGTTAAGCTGTTGCAGAATTTTGACATTTCAATAGCAACTTTGTATTGTCTGGGTTTGCATTCACACCTCCTAAGGGTATGAGCACAGCAAAGTTAGAGAAGATAGAGTATGAGATAAACTGTAGAGAAGAGGGCACCTAGGACCACTTTGGGGAGAAAAGACAGAAATGTCTGGGCCCACTATCTTAAATTCCCTTTCAGAGCCCACGATATAATCCAGTATTCAAGAGTCTGCCTATCTCTTGTTGTTAGCAAGCAATTGTAAAACCCAGATGCAAAATGCTCGCCTCATTCCCCTCTGTGTGCTGACCTACAAGGAAGATAACTGTGTACTTCTTCTATCAGTTCCTCCCACAGCCCGGGTAGCAGAGGTCTATACAGCGTGTATAAATGTTCCCTTGGTGCTGATGAATCACCCAGGAATGAATCCGAACTCACATGATGGAATTTCTGAAGTTTCCATTTGCTTGTTCTTTCAAACACGTGCACAGACATACATAAGAAAAGCAAGGCACTGAAAAACATACTGATACTGGTAAGTCATGTACTTGGAATACAGGAAATAGCAGGTGCAAATTGAACATGAAGACCTAGTAAATCCAGTTCCTTTGAACACATTTCTGGTGATCTGGTCCTTTCTTATCCTATTACAGACTCTTTGCTGATTGAAGACGACTTACCTATTGCATATTACAGCAAAACAGGAGGCTATATTGAAAGAGGATATTGTCATTAGGAGCTCTACTCATTCATTGCCAAGATGGAAAAGTGTACAGTAAACGAGGCAAGGAACTGAGATTAATGTAGCTGAATGTCTAGAGGGATGGATTTTCCCCTACCTGCTAGTATAAATGTCATTTGTAGAAATGTCATGGTTTAAGCAAGACACTTGAGCCAAGTACCATGAAAGGTCACTCACTGAAGATGCCCTGTTTTCTTGGTTCCTGACTTGAGGTCTGGGCTGTGATTTACAGGACATCCTGAACATAGCTGTCTACAATGAAGAAAGATGGGAGCTGTTCAAATATATGAAGTGCTTCAGAACTCCCTCCTGCAATGTCCCTGCCTAAGTTTCCCAAGCAGGAACCCAATACAATAGAATGCCCTCATCAACCAGATCTCTTGCACTAAGTTGGTTATGGTCTATACAGCAGTAAGCCACTAGAGTGCCTCCAAAAAGTCTGGTAGTAAGTTAATCATTTTCTCTCCAGAGTAGGGTTTGAATTGTATCCAGCAAATAGAGCCTGAAGCCATATGCCAAACAATAAGAAGGAAATAAAATATTGACTAGCTGCTTACTCATAAAGCTGCATCTATTCTGTGCACTGTCCTGAGACAGAACTGCTGGGTAAAAAGTAGTGTGAGGAGATGCAGTTAAAGATTTATTTTATACACAGGAGAAGACTCAGGCTTGTGTTTGCTAACTTTGTATTTGACATTCTTTAAGATATGAACCTTATTTTGCAGTTTTAAAGATGTTCATAGAAGAGTATGTACCTTTGTGCAGGAGTGTTTCTGTGTCTCCCCCAGCAGGATTATATTCAGAATTGAGTCCCTAATTCCTTTAGATTTCAGTGGTATTGAAATCTATTAACAGTAGTAAACTGTTAAAACAGTGATGAGGCAAACTGATAACTCACTTTAAAACCACAGGTGGCTCCTGCAGTCAGGGAAAAAATGCCCTTTCTCCTGAATTCGTAGCTAGATCTGCTGACAAGGCAGATAAATGCCTCTGAGGGTTATCTGGGCCTCTGTGCCTCTTTGCCTCTCTCCTCGCCCCTCCTTGACTGAGACGTGTGTTTTTCATGGGAATGCTGTCTGTGCCAGAGTTAGAAATCCAAGAGCAAAGGTTTCAGGTAACCAACTGTGTAATCTGAAGGACAAGAGGTCAGGGTGTCATGAAGGGAATAGAGAACAACCTGGAGCATCTCTGGGGAAGGCAATGGCAAGACCTGAGCTCCATTTTTGTGCTTCTGACTTTAATGAGCTTTGCCAGCCTTTGTGCTTGCACTCTGTTGCCCCTTGGACATAGACAAAGGAGTACAGTTAAAGGAATTTACCTGCGGCCTCTATCAGAGAAGCAGGCAGACAAAAACTACAACCTCAACACAGAGAGAGGAAGAAACAATTGGTTGTCAGCTTCTAATCAATAAATTCTCCTTGGACTGTTTCTAGTTCACCTGAGCCTGATCAATATCCATTGGGGAATCTTCCAATGGGACCAACTTTTAATTTATCTCCCAATTTCCTCTCCAGAGCCAAGGCATCAGATCTAATTACTGTGCCTGTTTACCGGGCTTGCTTTTCCTCCTCACCTGAACACAAGGAGGATGTTACACTTCTTGATGGGGAAACAAAGATGTTACAGTGCAAAGGAGGTGCTCAGTGCAAGAGCCCTGGATGCCACATGCAAATACACATTTCTGGCCTTCTTAAGGAAAGGTGAGGGTGCCAGAGGAGAGCCACAACAAATAAATTAGCCACTGGAGAGATGACACCAAGCATGAGGAGACAAATGTGATCAGACACTAAGAAGATAATATGGAAGGACACAGAGGGAAGTAGGACAGGGAATCTAGTTCTTGGGACTGGTATGCTCAGAGACAAGAATATAAATAAGAATGAATCATGTTAAATATTATTATTATAATGAATCTACCAGTTGGTCCTCAATAGTTTTGTCTTGAGCTGTTAAAAGTGATTAAGCCACTGAAATTCTAGGGTATTTGAGTACTTAATCCACTTAGCTTCCTTCGAAAATCCTCGCTACAAGTTTTTACTCCCCCATGTCCCCATATAATGTATAATAGGAACACTTTGCCTGTGGATACCACAGGGAGGAACTAACCCATGGAAACGGAATGAAGAAATGAATAGCTGCCTGGGTTCCATGTTCCTGGCAGTGATTATTAGTGACGTAGTGTGACACACTGGTGCTTTAGAAATGCTAATAACTACTGGTTATGGGATAAATCTGGAAGGCACTGTTTTATAGCAGAGGTAACTTTGTTGGGATTTTATTTTTGTACAGCTAAACTGAAGCCCTTACCAGAAGGCTGAAACTGCCCAGATACCAGATTTAAGAAATGCTTCACCTTGCCCTGCTTACTTGGGGATTTCCCAGTCAGGAATTCAGAAAAGATGGGTTGTAGGACTGATGGTGAAAGGATGGGAAAACAAAGCAGAGCATTCACAGTGCTGCAGAAGGCCTCAGGTACCTTAGTGCTCTATCCTTAGTAATGCCAAGGGCTTCCTATTTGCAGCTCTATAACCCTTCTCATAAGCTGTTGAGTCAGGGTTTTTCCAAAGTGTCACTGGCAGTATTTTCCCTCTGTTTTTCCCATGCTGCTATTCTCATTCTTTTATCCTTTGCTGCCCTCATGCTCTTGTACTTCTGCGCTCATGGTCTTGCATCTGCTTTGAGAGTCTGGGACCTCAGCCTTCCTGGCTGGTCCCTGAAAAGACAGTTTTCCCCTTTCCCTTTTCTCTCTGTGTTTTGCACTCACTCTTAAAGTAGATTTGTTAGAGCTGATGTGTGCCATCGGCCACAGACCCTGCTAAAAACCCATTGTGCATGTAAGCATCACACTTTGTGCAACAACAGCTGTGACTGAGGTGCCACTGTGACTGAGGGTGGTGTTTCCAGTGTCAATAAAACCATCAGAAAAGCAAAGAGCAGCTACCAGGAACAGCAAAGCCACTCATTAGCTGGGGAAAATGAGAGTGCAAACACAAGTTGTACACACACTCTTTCTTGAGTCACGTACCATTCTAATGGAGATGCCATTACCAGATAGCCACTCAAACCAGACATTGCTGGTTCTGTGCTAGAAACCTGTTAAATAATACCAGTTAGTAATCAATGTGATTTTCGTGTACTAGCTTAAGCTTGGTTATGGAGACCATTGCACTAGCAAGAAAGGAAACACAATGAAACAAAAATTAAACAAAAATACTTGTGCTCTGTTTCATGTGAATTTAATTTGGTAAAGAGTTGCAAGGCCTCTTGGGAAAAGCACTCTTTTGCCTGTGTCTACGTAATCATGGATATGTTGGCACAGTGGCACTTGCATGATGTTTTTTAATAGTTCCTACAGCCCAAGTGCAAGAAAACCCACACTGCTGTCCTTCTGGGCCTGGAAGTAAAGAAACTCAAAGTCTTGGGAGAATACAGAAAATAAGGATTCAGATGGTGAGGATCAGACAGAGCAAAAAACAGATTAAACAGCAGGCAGACTGAAGCTTACCTGACAAACAGCAGTCTAAAAGAGCTGGGGATATGAAGGATGAGAGGTTCATTTTCAGGTGAGAGGGGTGTGCTTGGTGGTGTGGCTGAGTGGCAGATGCTGCAGAACAGAGCATGCTTGTCCCAAGAGTGATGGAATCCAGATGAAAACTCAGAAAGGGCAAGAGATGCTGAGGGATATGAAGAGGAGAGATAGAAAGACGAAAAGAAAGAAGATTATGGAAAATAAGACTTTATCCAGATCTTGCTGAATTTGATAGGAGTGGTGTTCATGCTTTTATGTGAATGCAAATGTGGACTGAAGACATTGGTCCACCTGATACTGGAGTCTAAAGAACTGGCTTAGTCTCAGTGCAAGCTCCTGGCATGAAGAGCCTTGAACTGGAGAGGACAACAACCTACAGTACAATGCAAGCAAGAATCCTGGCCCATCTTCTTCCCCTTGAACCGATACAGTTTACATTTTAACTCTCTGTGGAAAATCACTTTAAATGTCTGAATGTCAAGCAGAGCAGGACAGAGCCTTGGCTAAAGGGACCCTGGATAAAAACTCTTCCTTTATCCACTTTGGTTTGCAGCGTTTTCTATCCTCCTGATCCCACAACTTTTACCACTCCATGTCTATGTGCATGAGTTAGAGATAATGTCAAAAATAAAAAAGACAAAGGAAAGGGACAGAGTTATGGTTACCTGGCTGGAAGTGAAACAGCATGGAAACTTCTCATGGATCTCTGCTGTCACCTGCAGAAGAAACTATCCTTGTAATTAGCATTACTGTTCAGCTTACTGAAAAGTGCTGCTTTACATCTGTGCATTAAAGTGCAGAGCAAGGAAAAGAACCCAAAGAAGAGACTCCAGAACGTGGCAGAGAGGATTGGAGGTACTGCTCAAAACTAATAATTCACACTTGTTGAAAATAACAGCCAAGTTTGCTCAGCTCTTCTAAGTCACCTGAATGACTCATTTCAGTAAATATGATTTTAGATTTCTACAGCATCCTTCAAGAATCTCAGAGAATTTCATAAGCACCAATTAAGACTCACATCCTATCATGTGAGACAGGCAAGTACTGTTATTCCTGATTTACAAACTGGATTTGATGATTTTCCCAAGCATTGCCAGGGATGTAGACAAGCATTCTGCCTCATTTTAACAAAAACCCTTCACAATCCACCCAGCTGCTTAAGGAGTGAAGCAATTTGGCCAAATATATGCAGCTAAACCATAACATACGACAGAGGATGCAAAACTGAGGCTGCCCTACTCTCCTACCCACTCCTTCGGTTTCAGAACAGTCTCTCCTCCTAATGTGAGGGCAGAGGAGGAAATAGAATTTTTCCTCCCACAGGGAATTTCAAACTGATTCTTCATTTCAAACTTAAATGAAAAGTAAAAAGTCTGAGGAAAAGTGTAAATGTTAAGATCTAGACATCTTATATCAAAACAGAATGATCCAATATGTCGTTCTGTTACGGCATTTTTAATTTTGAATCAACACATTGAAACAAAAAACAAGACATTTTATGTTGAAATGTCAACCCCAAACAAAATATTTTGTTATGCTTCTCCCAGCTGGAAAGCCCCTTTTTTTGGGGGTTTTTTTTTTTACTTTTTTGTCAGAAATGACATTTTATCATTGCAAATTTCAGTTTAGGTGAAATCACGTTGTCTGATGGGAAAACATTTCTGTGACAAAAATGTTAATCATCTCCAAAGTGACTATGTTTTCTGTCAAGAAAAGGAAGACATAAAATGCTGACTTTAGAATTCTGAGGAGCTGAAGTGTTTGAACAAAAAAGATCTGGGAGGCCTCTAAACTGGACTGAAGTGCTGATTGTGAAGAACAAGTAAATTGTCTTTAAAGGATGTTCTGAATGAAGCAGAATCAAATAAACAGATAAGTGAAGGAAGAAATTAAGCATCTTTTTTAAAGCTCTATGTAAGTTACTTATGCCTTGGAAACCAAGGTTATATAACTGGATAATGTATCCACTGGGAGGGCTACCAAAATTGTTTCTTGGCTCAGAGAAAGATGGCCATTCCCTGCAATAGACATTTATGACAAAACACATACCAAGTAAATCTACTAACTCCTCATGATGTTGGATCAGTAGCTATGCTTCATGTTTTGAAGCGCACAGGTTTACACCTCTTATGTATGGGTTATATACAACATAGTTCTTGCTCAGTGGAACCTGAATTTGTAATAATCCAGGTTTACAGGTAATTTGTTACCTATAGGATTGCAAACAGCAGTAAGTGGTAGTAGCTCTAATCATTCACTACCCTGAAACATCCCTTCAGGTAACTTTCAGCTGCTGCTGGCTGCTTATTTATTTCTTTGGTTACATAACTTTAACATTCCTCTTTATCACCTGTGGTCTTCTCAATTCTGAATTGTTTGCTGCAAATTTGGACTCTATTGATCACCTGGCCTGCAGCTCACTGAGAAACACAGAATAACCTCATTTCCACCACACAGCCTGGCAGATCCCTGCTTCTGGAAACCTTCCTATGTTGAAAATTATTAATGCATTTAATGTTGACCCCTCCATTTCTGCACCTTAATTTTTTTTTGAAATACGGGTACATTATGTTACTTGATTTTTCCTTGCTTCACTTTTGCAGACAGGAAAATGAAAATGTGGTGGATGAGTGAAACATAGCTTTTCTTTGCATGGTGAAGTTTCTTCATCTCTGTCAAACTGCTCTCCCCTACAAAATTTATAACACTGCTTTTATTTGTTGCTTCAATCAATCTATTTAGTTCTCAGCTAACTAAGAATGCAATAATACAGTTACATAAAAAAGTAAGTTCAGATGCTTTTATTGTCATCATTCACTGACTTTGTGTCCTTTCCCTGTGCTCCCTGGATGCAAGACCAGATCCACTGGCCACTGAGTACAGTTGCCACTGTTGCCCACAACCAGAATAAAACTCCCTTTCATACATCTCTTTTTAACAAGTATCACCTTAAATGTACTTAAGTTACTTGCCCCTGTTCCTTATACAGCTATTCCTTAAGTCTTGTCTCAAAATCTGTGCATTTTCAGCTTAAAAGTATCCACAGCAAGGTCACCCCGTTTCTTCTGGTGTTCCCATACCTTGTCTCTCCCAGGTATACACCATGTATTTAAAACAGGTTTTCTAGCTTCTTTGCTATTATTATCACAGAAGCATCTAGAGATTCAAATAATACCAAGGATCCTCTAGGCTAGGAATAATCTCTTTTCTGAAAGATTTACAGTGTAAGTAGGCAAGACAATGAGTGACACTGCAAGAAAGCAGAAGGTCAAGTAAATCATATAATAGATCAATAGCAGTGCCAGAATCCCTGGTTTTCCAGCAGGTCCCCAGCATCCACTGCATTTACACTATTTCCAAATATAAACAAATTCCTTTCTGCAGTGTCTCCAGCTGCCCACCACAAACCACACAAAGATGTGTGGCTCTATGTCAGTCACACCCACTGTGTTGTCACACAGACAAAATCTGTGCTTTGGCTTCAGCACACAGAAACCACCTCACAATTTCCAAGGGCTACCTGGGTTTGAATCAGAATTAGGGCTGACTCTGCATCCCATTGCCAACACGTGGGGTTACCAGTATCACCAGTAAGACTAATGAGGCTCCCGTGGTCTCATCGATGTGCATCCATCTCACTCACTGAAACATCCTTGCACCTCTCTTATTCGTGGAGAGACTTCGACTGGGTGACAAAATGTATTTTTGCTGTCATAAAATGAATCACAAAGTTCTTTTTTATTAATAGAAGCCACGTTTACTTAGATGTCCTGAACATTTCAGCACTTCCATACTTGCACATTCCTCCACTGGAGACACGTAAATGTAAAACCCATCAAGTGGAAATGCGTGCAGTCAGGTAGAGACAAGCAATTTTGATTTGTCACACAATAGCCAGATTTTGTGGAGGCTGTGAAATCCTGGCAAGCAGCCTTGGCTGATTTGTGCCCTCAAGGCCTGGGGCAGGGGTGCTTTCTGCCTGACATGCATCGACCAACTCCTTTCATCTGCACGATAGGAGATTCCTTGTCTATCTCCTTATCATTCACCCAAATCATTTTAGCAAAACTGACAAAGCAGGTATGAGTGAGAACTTGCTCTTTTTATACTGCAAAAATAATACCAAGTGCTGGACATACACCCATAGTGTCACAGGCTTAATGTATCCCTTTTGTGGGGTCTGTCTTGCTTGTGAATGCCAAGGAGATGCACGTCTCTTGAACTTGTCCTTCATATCTCCTCTGCTGCTTCCTACTCTTTGTTTCCTCTCCTGTCCTTTTTATTTGGGGGAGAAAAAAAAAAATCTAATTTTAAGCACAGGCCTATCCACTGGCAAAATGGTTGGCACAATGGAGAGAATACATGCTCCTGTGCAGAGGCACAGATCCTGTCTCCTGGTACAGATCACAGCAGAGAACCCCATGGAAGGGTTTTCATTCAAAGCCTCTATTTTGTTTGCTTAGCAATTTAATATAATTTTTGCTTACTGAATGCTTGTCTCCAAGACAAATAATTGTCAAAATATTAATAAATGCATAGTTAATTATTTTTTAATTTTATCTGTGCCTTGAGTGATAACTGGATTCAATTAGTTTTGGTAAGAAAAAAACCAGGAAACCAAGTAATTTAAAAATTATTATTGTTTTTAAAATTTCTGAGTTTTTATTTGACAGCTATGCTAAACTGGGAGTACAGAGCTGAGCCACCACTGAGGGATCCTGAATTCCTCTCTGGCAGTGTTATAAATTACTGCTTTGGACTTAGCAAAATTAGAAATCTTTTAAATAAAGTCACCCTCAGCAGTCACCAAGTTTAATCACTAATTTTTTGTTATAGTTCAGAATGTCAATAGGCCACACCTATCAAGGCCAGTCCTGATCCAGCAAATCCCTTCAGCACATGTATAGGCTGAACAAGGATTGCAATAGGAAACTTGGTTTCTTAGTGAAAAATTTAGCAAGCTATTACCCTATGCTAATACCGTTTCATTTTCATTAACTACCAGTAAGAGGAAATCAAGAAATCTCTTCAAAAGCACAAGAAAATAAGCAATTTAAAAAGGGATTGTCTCACTTGGGGAAGAGTTTTCCAGTGCTGTCTGTCCAATAGTGCTGTTACAACATTTTTGCTCTTTTCTTGGATCACACCTCTCCCAAACTCCAAACAACACAGTAGGGAGGAAATGTCATTATAAGATACACATTAGAAAATTATTAGAAATGCACAGCTGAACAAATGTCACGTACTCCAGTCCAATAGGGTAATTGATGTGAAAAGTATCAGAAGTATTTGCCATCCTTACTCAGATCACATACTGTCCCCATTCTGTGAGAAACCCTAAGAGGAATTTATAGCATTATTCAATGAGTAAGGTACTATTCATGGTGAGTAAAGGTGGCAGAATCAACTTGCTACTGATTATGAGCCGCTTTTCCTCACTTACACTGCTGTAAATTTAAATTAACTCCACTCAATCAATGGCGAATAATTGATATAAAATCAGGGTAAGAGGAGAATTAGTCTATAAGTATGTCTAGAATGAATAAACAGTGAAAATTTGCCAGCATATATAACTCCCCCTTGAAGCTCTGCTGCAAGGTTACTTTTATAACTGATTGTTTCATTCTCAGAAGTGCTGTGCTGCTGCTTGAAAAGAAAAATATACTGAGCTTCTGCATGCTAAAATACCCCGTGTTTTCTGAGGTCTTGTGTTTTCTTGGGTGGTATGAAAATCCCACAAATCCCACTGGGTTTCGTTCAGGCCACGAGCACATCCTAGCTAGCAAGGACAAACTGGTCTCTTGGTAGCCTGTGAGGTATCCTGGTGTGCCCCCAGGCTTGTGACTGGATCTTGGATTTTCACTGGGGAAAGCTGGACCAGCACAGGATTGAAATGTGGCCTCTCCTCCTCTCAGCCTGTTCAGCAGGTGCTCTGTACAAGCAAACAAAGGAGCACTCTCTGTCTGCACCTTGCATGTTTCAAGTAACACCAAAGCCCTGTCAGAGTCTCAGTGCCTCTATCTTCACCTGGGAGGCTTCTGCTCCTTCCTCTTTTCCCTTTGCTTTATACATTTTTTGGAGCAAGAACTATCCTTAACTATATTTGTATAACAATTCCCACCACAGGGTTTGGGTCTGGTCAATGCCTCTAATTACTACCACAACGTTGTTATTATTAATTAATCTGCAGAGACCTCATGATCCCTTTTGGGTGGCATATTTTTAACACCCATGACTATTGCCTGGATATTGTTTAATTTTAGCTCCACACATCAGATTTAGAGAATGATAAAATTGCCTTCCTCTTTCTGCAACGTCCACCCTTCCCTGTTCTCACCTAAACTCCTGCCATTGCTTTCTCTGTCCCCCTTTCCTCTCCCCTGCTGTCTCCAAGCAGTGGGTTGAGGGGGTGCCATCACCTCTGGAACTTGCAGATTAAAAGGCAAAAAATTGTCAGTAAACTGCCAATGGCTCATTTACTGTTGACGGTGAGTCAATCAAAATCCTGCGTTCCCACTGCTTCCTGGCTTTCCCATCTGTGTGAATTCATGACCCGATTTCTGATGTGTTCCACACTGTTACTTTTTTCCCCTCAGAGTTTAATTGCTTCTGTTTCACATTTGGGTGCCGAAAAATTGACAGAAGCTGCACAATTCCCTCCAGCAATGGATCCTATTTATATTGCTGTAAACTACGTTTTGCAGTGATATGATTAGTAATAAAAGGGAGAAAATGAAACAGGAATTAGCATCTCTTTGTATAAAATCTGGCTATCAATCAAGTTTAACTCTAAGGGTCACCAGAAATGTTAATATTATTAAAGGCCCACCACAAAGCTTGATAAGTGAGGAAGATATCAAGCGTGAGGAAGCTCTGCAAAGGACTGAGAAAGAGCTGTGAATCCACAGTGCCTGGGGAGAGCTGTCCCTGGACTGCTGGAGGGCTCCAGCACAGGCAGACCAGGCTCCTCATCTCCAGCAGCCACCCTGAGGACAAGGCACAGAGATTCCAACCAAGCACACTCAGAACATGCTGCTACAAATTTAGAGAGAAGATTGTGCAGCAAGTTGTTATGCTGTGAACATCTAAGGATGTCAATAAAGTTAATGTCTTTTAAAAGACCAATCAGTATAGCTGAAAAGGAAGGAAAAAAAAAAAAAGAAAAGCTTTTGGGCACATAAGCCCATCTTGAATGACATTTCAACTCTTTTCTTCTCATTGGTTTTGAAATAGAGTCATTTCTTCTTTGTCAGGAGAGTGACTATAACATTTTTGTCAATACTTTTCTACCATTTTTTTTGTCTTGAAAACACATCTGACCTTTTATTTTCAGAATACTATACATTCAGTAAATAAAAACTGATACATAACATAATCATGCTTTGTTTACTTGAACATACAGAGCATAGACTGCTTGATAGTCATTTTGATATTATTTCATAAGTACTTTAATTTTTAAAAAGTTAACTAAGATTACATAGGAAGAGTCATAAATATGAAACTTAATAAACCTTGAGGCACTGATGTTTAATAGAAGGCTTTTCTTTTTTAATAAGTTGTTTTGCTTGGGAAACCTTTGCATAACATGCTCTTGACTCACTCTACTGAGATACAGTCATTGCCAGAGCAATTGTCAGAGCTTGACTCAGCCTTACCCAAAGGACTGATGGATACTTTTAATTCTCACGAGGTCCCTGCAAAGTGCTGGATTCTGCTGAGATGCTCTGTAGGACAGAAGCAGGGCCTGTGATGGAAACTCAATTCTCCACCCTTTCCAATGTCATTAGACTTTCCCCATACAGGTGAGGATGTTCATGAGCAGAGCAAACGCCCATTTTTGTTCACAGTCTCCTGTGTCAGGTAGGAGACCATCATGTGCAGCTGGATGAAAGGCAGCATGGCAAGATCTGAGAGCAAGAGCTGCTGCTCAGCCAGGTGGTACCAGACTTAGGCACCTTGAGTAAGGATGTTGTTATATGGCCAAGCCAGACAAATGCTGCTTGCAGCACTGGAATGGCTGTTTTATGGCTCTGCTCAGCTTGGTAAGAAACACCAGTGTCAGAATCCCTCTGCTAATAAACTGCAATGTGATGCTAATACTCTGCCTAGTTCTCTCCAGCAGGCAGCTGCTCCCAGAGGGGAAGAAGAAGTAGATTTATTCTGCCACCCACGGCACATCTAGGCAGGAAGTTTGGATACTCTCATCATTCTACCAGCCTTTTTTAGCTCTCTTTGCAGAAGGTAATTGCTGTGTCATGATGTTTGCATTTGGCTCTATGGCTGTGCACACGTGTGCGTGTGTCTGAGCAAGCAGAGGCGCTGCTCTGCCTCGGAGCTGTCACGGCAGTGTCACATGAGGCACATTGGCTCTGCCCAGGGCTGTGTTGCTCCTCCCCGTTTCAGCCACAGGGCTGTTCATACCTGAATGTAAAACAGCACTTCAGCACCCAGTCATATAGCACCTCTCCAATATCCTAAATCCAATCTCACTCCAAAATGTAGGAGTAGACACCCTCATCTACCTTCGACAGATGGGATCTGAGCTGCCTGGGAAGAATTTCTTTCTCCCTCCAGAAAAGAAGTGATGTTTTTCATATTGACCCAATTAGAGATGGATGAGATGGGAATGGGATGAAGACATTGTACTGTTTGGTGGAAAATCAACACGGACCAGCATGATTCTGCAAGTATTGATACCCTACTTATGAGCCAAAGGCACATTTGTAAAGAACTGACAGTATCACTCCAGTTACTAATAGACACATCTTTTCATTACACTTAAATTTAATGTTCAGGGAAGGACAATGCAGTCAGGTTCTGTACAGGAAAATTAGTCCATTAGCAAATTACCTGGTCGTTGGTTCTAGTAAAGTCTTTTGGTTTTAAAACAGAGGTTCTGGTTTTATTCTCCTCAGATGCTGACCTGCCAGGAATATCACTACAAATAGACCAAAAGCATGTCCCTAATCTAGCAAGCTTCTCCAGAAACTTAGCTGTGGTGGAGCAGAATTTTTTATTACCTCTCCTTCCTAATATATTCTGATCCATGGGGAAGTGGACAGCACAGGTCTGACCTTTCAAGGGCTTCAGTGGTGCTGCATTCAGCCCCCATTTTTGAAGAGGTAATGTCACCATTTCAAAATATCCATGTCAGATTGGCAGCTTCTGGCAATTGCTACTTTTGTACTATTGTTTTAGAAACTTGATTTGGTTCAGTTCAAGGCTGAGACCCTGGAAGCTGTTCATACATGTGCCCAGAAACTCCACTTGTGTTTTAATGCCTGACTAGGGATGCATATTCCTAACTCTGGAAACAATGCAGTCTAACAGAGAAGAGACTTTTCTGAGGAAAAAAAAAAGCTGACAGTAAAATTGACAAGTGTGTCCAAGACTCCCTGTCTGAGTTTGGGTAAGTAACTTTATCTTCTCTGTGCTTTTATTTGCCTGCTTTTGAAATGAAGGTGATACTTCCCCAGGCTCTTTTAAGGGTAACATTCACAAATGACTGATGTGCTCAATAAACCATGATTGAGCTGCAGAAAACTGACTGAGAACCCAGCATAAATCTGCTAATTAATCTGATCCAGCTTTTGCCAATGCAAGATTTCCCTGTACACTAAATACTCTTTTTCAGTCCTGTACCAAAAAAAAAAAAAGTCTTTTAACACCGGATAACCCAATGTGAGTGGAAGTGCTTCTTAGAGGCAAAGAGTAGAAACTAGGGCTCATGGGTTCTATTTTCAGTTCTGCCACTTACCCACTATTTGACTATGGACAAAGCACCTACCCTCTCCACACTTCATTTCATTAAAAACAGATCAAGAGGGTATTGCAAGGTTATTATTTTTCTAATTACCCCAGAGTCCTTGCATGAAAGGCCTTTCAGGAAAGAGGAGAATTTCACAGAAGATAGGAATCCATCACTTAGTTGCCAAGAAATTACGAAACTCTGCAGACTGAACCATGAACAAGTTGTGTCATTGAAGCTTATTTCTACTTCTGTGTGACAAACACCTGAGCAAATCAACTGTGGGAGTAAACATCATCAAAGGTTATTAGTTAATAAGTACTAATCTCCCACAAACACTTGTATACTAAAGTAGACACCTTCAAAACACAGGCTCTATTGCAAAAGGAGTTTTGCTAAACCAAAGTTCCTTTTTTCTTACCTATTGCCCAGTAACTTTGAGTTGGCATGTGAGTGTGCAAAATGCATCCTGGGACCCTTTGTCAAATCAAAATTCCTTTTGTTTATGTCAGTTGTGCCAGTTCCTCCACCCCTGTTCAGAAGCAGTTTAGATGACATCACTCATACATGTAGTACTGCTCAGTTTGCTGTCACCCACCCACAGTAGGCTGGGGACAGTGTCCCTGTCACACAGGCCTTGGTAGAGTTCTTGCACCAGAAATCCCCATGATCTGAGTCACTTTGCCTGTCCCACACCACAATCCACCTGTTTCATATGTGGATACTATGTTGAAACTGGTGGAGTTTAAAACTTCTAAGTCAGTTGCTTTGCCCTGTTAATAAACTATTGCAGTGCTACCTTTTACTGGGATGTGTTCTACTATGACAGCTGTGCTGAGTCCTTTAGGATGTAAGACACTGTACAGTAAAATGCTCCAGGCAGGAGCCAGCACACGTTTGTTCACCTCTAAAAATCAAAGACATCTACTATCAACCCCAAAAAGAGCAAAGGGGCGAGTAAGTGCCAAAGGACTATGATGGTATGTTATGAAATCTGGGTTGAAATTTTAGAACTAATTTGAGGAACTGCAATGAGCACTGAAATCTTCTTCTTGAGCATCTCCTCCCGGTCTTCTACTGATGCTGTGAGCTTCTGGATATTCAGTGCTGAGAGAGGGAATATTTGCTCACCTTAGTTCACTACTTTGAGAACTATTTGTACAAATAGGATTTTACAAATCACTACTGGAGTGGCAGGTTCAAGAAGCACTCAAACACCTGCCTTTCTTACAGACTGTAGTCTTACTGAAGCTGACAGGACTACTCACACGCTACAAGTAAAACACAGACTTAAGTACCTGTTATGTGAAATCCCGGCACAACTGAAGATTGTGTAAGTGAAGAAGTCACCCCTGACCTCTGGTCTCAGGCTGAAACACTCATTTGCCAAGAAATGCAGGTATTTGGGAATTAACTCATCTAGCATCAAATGAATTTCATCATTTTCCACAAATTGAGATGATGTTACTGAGCAGTGTTTTTAATGCCATTTGCCAGCATTCATTTCTGCTCATGTAAAAATCTCCCTTCTTGTGTATTACAGTAAAGCAGAATTTGTCAGATTGCAGAGAAACTGGGCACTTCTGCTTTTGATTTCTGATCATAGCCCTACCTTCCTCCCCCAAGAAAATAGAAAATGATTAGTCATGTAGTGCCTATTGATTTAGTAGTCTTCATTTTAAAAATTATGTTTCTCAGTACTGTTCTTTTTTTTATTATTATTACTGAAGCAAATTGTAACACACTGAATTGGAAATTGGTTAACTCCTTCCTATCTTTGCTTTTATAGCTCATTTTCCCTTTGATTGAACAAAAGCCATAAAGTGAGAACTGTTTTCTCTAAACACAGGAAATAAAAGACAGGCTTCATAAGAGTGTGTCATGCTCAGGTTACTTGTGCCTCTTTCATTCTCACCATCCCCTGTAATTCCTTCTCTTCCTTCCCAACTCTTTTATCATAACCTTTCTAGGAGAGTATCTATTAGCAGAAGTACACAGCAGATGACTGCTGATAGTGAGGGGACTTGGCTAAACTGTCACATGAACCAGGTTCCTTTGACAAAGGGGTGAAATAACAGCCTGGTTCATTCCCTGGATCAGACAGGCACTAGCTAATCTCACAGTCTTGCTTCCCCTCTTCTACACAGATCCCCTTGCTTTTCAAGGTGTTCTGGGAAAAGTGCAAAAGGAAGTCTCACTCTGCCTTCTATGGATATGTAATGATTTTCAGTGAGGCAGGCTCTGCTAAAGGAGAGAACATCACTGAAAGAGAAGAGAGGAAGTCTGTAAAAGTCCCTGGCCTACTTTTCCTCACCAAAAAAAAAAAAAAAGTTATGAACAACAGACGGATCTCCTAGTTAATGAAATCCATTCTCTCAAATCATAAGTAATATGTCATATAAATCTTCTTAAAATTCTGTGTCTACCACCCTAGAAACCTCTGGACTTTGCCTCTTGGATGATCTCTCTAATGGCCCTTTCCCGAAATATCAACAACAATCAGGCAGTTAAGAAGACTTGGATGGGAAAAGTTCAGGACAGTGGAATGGCTGATCTGGCTTTGCATTGGGACAGGGGAACTTAGAAAGCTGAAAGGAAATAATCTTCATGGAATAAAAATGTATGGGCTTGGGGCATAGTGGAAGACATTCAGATTTGCTAGTGGATTCTTGAGGTAAGAGAATGCAAGTGCCAATCCATCTTGGACAGAAGGGATGTCAGATGCTGCTCAGAAGAAAGGAGTGATCTCCTGCTAGAACTCCATAAAAAATCTGAGCAGTTACAACCGAGTCAACATGACTTGCTATGGTTGGACAAAGGTTTCCAATCAAACTTTGGATGAATTAAAATATTGTTTTGGTCAGACATCTAGGACTGACGGGGTCTTAGAGGGGAACTCTAAGAACAGCAGTGTGACAGAGGAATGAGAAGAGGGGATTTGTGGTATTTCTGTGCTGAGTTTCCAATGAAACCAGACTCCAAAAAGGATGAAGGAGGAGAAATCTACAGAATGAACACTATGCTCACTCAGTGAGGAGTGCAGGAGTGGAAAAAGTTCACCAACAGCTATTAAATTATAGCCATTTTCCTAGATATTTATTCAAAGATTTGCTAAGCTGTTTTTCTTATTTTCATGTTTTGCCCAGTGACCTTTATTTAGCCTTTTTAACAGACGAGGCTGGGACAGCCAGGTTTATATGCTCTAACTGGTAAAGATAAATAGATTCATAGAATTGTTAGGTCTGAATTGCATCCACAGCATGAGTGCTCTAGAGATACACACTTGAACTCATCCAGAAGTTCTGGTCTTGAAACAGGAATTTCTGGGTGAAAATCTCTGGCCTATGCCATGCAACAAGCCAGACTCCATGACCTAATAGATATTTCTGGTTTAAAAATCAATGTATCTATGGGGAAAATACCATCTGTCCCATGCTTTCTTTTCCTGCAAGCCTATTATCTCTCTAGGGTATCTGTAGCCAGCTTTCAGAAGCCTCAGGCTTGAAGGCTTCTAGTGATTATAATTCTACCACCATTTTGCACCCTCAAAGCTTTTGCACTGAAGCCTCCAGGGACTGGAGCTGAGGCAAAGTCCAGTTGCAATTCCAGTTTACCAGTTAAATTGTAGGCTGACTGATTGCAATGGTATCTGTCATCAGCACAGAACAGCAGACAGAGCTGATTCCTGAGAACGAGCTGGCATGCAGACTTGTGTCACTAAGAGCCAGAAAAGGCATTAGAAATCTGAGAGGTCGTCTCAACAATCTCAGGCTGTAACTTCTTCCATTTTGTGCTTCCATACATTGTGCTCACAGTTCACCAGCACCTCAGTAACAACTCTGTAATCCATGTTCTCTACCTTCTCCTTAATACCTCGAGCCACACTCTTGTTAAACCAGTGATATCTCATTGCCTGCAATGGGGCTACTTGAAATTTGCATGCTCCTAAGGGGAGAATCATGTCTCTCTTCTCCTAGTCCCTCTTTCACTCTCACAAATGCTCATTTGTGAAGGTTTTTTAAGGTTCTAATTCAACCAAGCCATAGTTTCCACTGCCTCCGGAATCAATATTTTCTCTGTCTTTTGACAATTTTTTTAAATTTTATTTTTACATGCAGTCTCCAAAAGGCTATAATTTACAGTTAATACCATGCAATCAAAGACAATGGCAGGATTCCTGTGAGCAGAGCAATCCTGGCTTCCTAATCATGGCTCTCATGCTCTACAGAAGAATTACAATCCTGCTCATGGAACAGCAAATACCTGTTCCCACAAACACATGCAGTATTTTACAGTTGTATTCAATGAGGGAAACCTATGCTTCTCTTTGCTCAGAAGGACTCGATTACCTAAACTGTAACACCCCTTGGAAAAGGCACCAGGAGAAAAGAAGATCTGGTTTGGGCACATTTTAGTCCATGCTGCATTTTTGTGGGTCATTAGTGTTCAGAAGGGTGATTTCCAGCACCATATTGTGACAAAGGCAAGGTGTGTAGTGACTTCAGCAGGGCCTGCCTTGCTAGCAACTGATGCAAGATGACTAAATTCACATCTCATAATCTGCTGAATAATCACTATACAGAGCAGTAATACCAAGTGTAGTTCCTGCAATGTTTTCCACTAAGGAGACAAGTCCCACTGAATAGCTCTGACTTAAGGAAAACAAAAGCAGAAAAGTAAGGTAAGGGCTGCTTTGCTTTGAGGTGATTCTGCAGGACTCTCAAATCAAGAATAAACTTTGGTGAAAGTGAGAGGAATCTGCCTTAAGGCCTGGATGGACAGAACACATGACTTCAAACTCGTGTGTTTGGTCATATCTAACCCACACAGGTATTCGTGCAAGGCTGTGAGTGCCTCTGGTGCAGGAGAGGGAGAGAGGGATGAGTTTTGGTGAAAGAAACCTGGGTACGTTATGGCATTGATGCATTTTTTTCTGCATTATTCTCTCTTAAGCACCGTCTTTCCCTACTTGCAATGGCTTTGGTGGAGGACAATTACTTTCACTAAATGAAAATGACCAGAATGTGTCCAGGGTCAAGTAAAAAGCAATATACAAAGCAGCCAGAAGTAAAGGAGTATCAGGCAGGGAGGGAGCTGTCCAATTCTTCACTTTCCATGAGGCCAAAGACGTTTAATCTGCAGCTTCAGCAACAGCTATTCCACTGGCTGTGGAATGGAGGGTGCCAGTGACCTTATTCTTTTACAGGATAAGATCAACGGGAACACCTCAGGGCACAGCCTTAGGGTGGTTTGGTGCACTTGGGAAATGGCTGGAGTGTTGTGAGAGGCTTCTATTCTCAAGCTGTTTGTCACTCTCCATCTCCCAAAGGAGGCAAGGTTTGGAGCAGAATTGCTGGGAGCTGCTTAGCCTATTTTAGAGCAGAGCCATTGACTTTGTATACTTGAGGCAACTCCTAGGCAAAACTGCAGGACTTAGCCCTCTAAACTGCAGTGGCAATAATTCTTGGAAAAGGAATCCTAGAGACAAGCTGGAATGACCGACTTGCATATCTTACTTTGCTCCACTCAGCTTGTGTCAAAATGAGGTCTTAGCACGTTTGAGGGAGTTTTCATTCACAATCATCTTGCTGCAACCAATCTCTTCTCAATGAGCCCAAAGATTTTGTATCTTCATTTGCAATTCTCCAAAAGTGCTAGATGCCATGCCATTTTGTCAGTGTTCTAGTAAGAAGCAAAAGTCTGTTCATTTTGTCTTCCACTTTTAAACAAATATAGTATGACCTAAAAATCAAGTGGCTCCTTGGATTTTCCTTTTTGTGTTCTCAAAGAAATATATAGAGAAAACAGAGTTCTACACATCAGAACAGACTGTTCTCCTACAGCATCTCATCAAATGTCTGTCAGGAAAACAAAATCAGTCTCACCTCAGAAAAGCTGTCAAGCAATGAAGATGTGCTGTTTCCCCCAGTCTTACTGCTCCTGTCCCAAACTCTGTCTCAAGAAGTGTTTACATCGAAAATGGTTGAGAATTGGGAGAATTTACCAAGAGAGACACTCAGTACATGCCCTGTTTCCCATATTCTTCCCTGGCAATTTGCTACAGACTACTGTAGAAGAACCAGCATCAAACACACAAAGTCACATTAGGTGACACACAAGGGAGATGTAAATAAACTGCAGAGAATCCAAAAAAGGTGCAGCAGAGTTGTTGCAAAAATTCAGAGCTCCTGGCTTTGATATGAGTTTCAGTGAACAGCAGAGTGTATCTTTGAGAAGGGCAACCCAGGGAGAGAGGATAATGCTTAGTATATAGTGCATTCAAGAGGAACTGAAGGGGAACAAAGGCATGGCCGACAGTGTACCCATGTGCTGCAGACAGGCAATTACTCTATAAATCACAGTTAAAGGAGACCTCTACTAGCTGGCACCTACCACAGTCCCTCACCTCTCTGAGCGTGGCTGCTGTGATCACAGGCAAAGACAGACATTTGGTAGGGCAAAAACTGGTAAGTACTGAGACAGGTCAGCATCAGCTCTAACCCCCAAAATCACAGGTCCTGAAAGAGTAGGGGCATCTCTGCAGACTGAAAGTGCCTTGAGGGGACAAATTCTCAAACTGATGCAGATTAGATGATGGGATATCTGACCTGAAGGGGATGGCCACAAGGGCACGATGAGCTGTTCTTGAGAAGCACGGGCTAAACCACTTATCATGATGGTTTCATTGCAGGGAACAGTCATGCACTATTAGTGCTGAAAGATTTCCCAGCCCTAACGGCTAGGATTTTAAGAATCTATTTAACTTTGATAGTCTATAGCCCATCACTGGAAGTCTGCTTAAAGGTGTGATTGCTCTTCTTTGTATTGGAATTGCTGACAGATCCTTAACTATTATGGTGCTTACCAGCAGTAACCCATTTAAATAGAAAGAAAGAGGAGAGCATAAATGCCTTGTGCTGTTTGGATTTGATTTACCCATCAGCAGGAAAAAGTTCCATGTATAGATCCTTGCTACTCTATCCAGTCCATGAGTTTTCTGTGCTCTTTGTATACCAATATAATATAAAGTTAGAAAATGCATTGTCCTGGAGGAAGGATGCTATGCTGAAGGGAATTTGGGTGCTGGTTGTTTTTGAACTGCAATATGTGGCATTGTAATTCCATGTCAGTGATTTAAATGCACTGATAGAGTTGGTGACAGCTTAAATGGCTCCAGCCCCCAGCCTTCCCTCACCCCTCCTCCCTGCCTGCGGTACCTCTCCCTTATGGATGGAAAGCTGACAAGTTCTGTGCAGGAACAAAGAAGAGTGGGAGAGTAGGTGGAGAGACCGGTAATTGTTTAGGGTGGGTTTTTTTTCTAGTGTTGTTTTAAAATATGAGCAAATATGGAGACATTCCACCTTCATTTTTTCATGCTGAAGTGCCACTAGCTGTAAATGCCAAGAGAGGCTGGTTGCAAGGCCACATACCCCATTGCCCCCACCCTCCAAGTGGGAGGAATGGAGAGAAAGAGAGAGAGAGAGAGAAGGTGAGTAGCCCTTCAGGCTGCTTTCGTCATCCTGTGCCTGCTCTGCAGTGACAGGCTTCTGACAGTAAACAGCCATCTCTCTAAATCAATCATCTGCTTTCTTGTTCCTTATTCCCCTCCCACCTGCTGCTAGTGCACAGCAGTGCCCAGCACACTGTGTGACAAGAGACCTTCAGGGGCTGGCTTTCCCCTCTGCACTGCTGCAGGTTAGCCCGGGGTGCTGCTCTACCTGCTTGTTCAGAGCCACTCAAAGCCAGGTGATGGTCACTGCCTGGATCCTTAGCAAGGCTGAACAACAAACTGGGCAACTGCAAATGCAGCTGATGAAAATGATCATTGTTTTTCTTTAGATTCTTACAACAAAGGCTGTCACTCAAATCCAGAGGGGCAAGAAGACAAGTCAAGGCTGGAAAAATACAGATATGCACTGTGCAGGACTGGATCCCCCTGGGAAATAAGATATCAGAGCATCTTGTTAGCATTACCACCCTATTAATAACATCAGTGACTTCAGGTACAACCTCAACAACTCTGGAATGGTCTAAAAATACTGAGTGATGGATGGTGCAGTACCACACTCCTGATTTACATTTGTTAGAGGCAAACAACCACAGCTCACAGAGTAAATATGTGATGCTGTCATCCCTAACTGGTGGGGATAAAAAATGTATTACCCTTCTCTTTATCATGTACCCTGACTCCATTTACACTTTCTCTCTGTCATGCATGCTGATACAGATATAATGGAAATGGAAGGGGTATGGAAAGAATATCAATCAGAGAGAGGGAAACCCAGTGAATCAGGTTAATCTTATATCTTGAAAAAGTCAGTGGTAGGTGCATATACTTTGAATATCAGCACTTCATGAGGTCAGTCCTAGCAAAAGTTACGTACTCAATTTCCTTGTATTAGACAGGTAGCTACACAGGTACTGGATGAAAAAAAAAAAAGATGTCTTCTGTAACACAAAAGTAGGAGACATTCATGAGTCTGGCACTATATGCCGTAGCAGATTTCTAAAGCAGAGATCCATTGCATCCAACTTCAGCTACTGAAATTCAGCATCTGAGATGGAAATCTTACCCTTCTAAACTCTCTCTGCAGTCAGGGGAGAAAGAAACACCTCCAGAGTGGAAAGCAGATCTTCAATAGCCTCTAGCTTTCCACAGACCATACATACACAGAACCTAGGACAAGCACACCCCAGCTGAAACATCTCAGTTAAGTGCCTGACTTTAAGTGGGATGACTCTACAGCGATTTCACCTTGCAGGCTGCCCTCTCTGGCGCTTCTGACAAGCTGATTCTCCCCTCTGCTAGGGTGACTGCTGTCTCTGAATGAGGAAGAGGCGTAGGTTAGGGTTTTGTGCCCTTAGTGGAGGGACAGCAGTGACTGCCAGTGGAGGGAGGAAGGGCTCAGAAACTCAGGAGAATAAATAATGTGGTCAGGGACACTCTTTGCAGGCTGTCTGGGCTGCCTGGATGGGTTAGGGTTACAAACTGCTGCAGACTGGGAGTGTGGCACCTGGACTCTGACCAACCCTTGCCCAACCATAGCTCCGGGGTAAGAAGAGCTGTACAGAAAAAAGCTCTGCCAGACCACCTTAATGAAAAGACTGAGATTAGTGACACTCCCAGCTGCTTGTTTAAAATGACAATGTTTTTATTAGTGCTGAAATAGAATAGGAAAGAGAAGGAGTGTTGTGTAAAGTGTGGGCTGGCCTTTGTGCCTGCTGCTGGGGGTGTGATCAACAACACCAGCTGGCAGCTCTTTGGTTAAGAAAAAAAAATAATACAGTCCTGGAGATTGCAATGTGAACAAGAGCAAGCAGAGCACTCAGCACAGGAAAAACAGCTGGCGAGGGACCCAGGCTGTGAAGGCACAAATTGCAGTCAAAGCCAATAAGAATTTCCTTCTAATGCACAGGAAGTTCTCTCCATCACTCCAGCTTCCCCACACACTTCTTCCTGGCCTTCCACCACCCAGCTTTAGTAGTGTAAATGCAGATATCTGGGGATTGAAAATCTTGGGAGACAAGCTGCCCATACTCCTCGGCCTGGAATACAACCGTGGGGTGAGAAGTGGAGAGTGGGTTCTGCCACGCACTGCAGGTTTGCACATTTGGTGGTTCGTGCAAGGTTTGGGATTTGGCAAGCAGTAGCCTGTGAAAACAGCTCGTAGACCAGAAAAATGCATGTGGTCCTGTCCTGCAGATCCCCTCTGCCATGGCAGCCTCAGGCTCCATCCAGCTCTGCAAATACATTTCACACACTCAGAGCTCCACCTGCCATTTCTGTCCTGAAATCTGATGCAGCTTAGTTGATTTCACTCAGTTCTGCCCTGAAGCTTCCCACTTTTCAGTTCTGCACCACGAAGACGATGTAAATCCAGTTCTTCCCTGCAACACCCTCAAGTGTTCTAGAAGTAATTTTATTTTGATCAAAGTCAGTCAGCTATGGCCAAAACTATGTTGTGTGTTGCTTGCAGTACACCTGTACTGATGCATTCACAGCATATTTATCACTAGAGAGGATGAGCAGCTTTTCCTCCCTTTGATTTGAGATACTAATTAAACATATTTTTATTGAGATTGAGGGCATTCAAAGCCTAAAGACCATCTTTGTTTCTTAAGCCAACAAGGTGAGACAGCAGCAGGCTGTAGGAAGAGTTCATTAGCTTGGGAATGAACCCCTTCTCTGACACTGACCTACTCTATGACTTTGAGCATCTTACTTTACCATGCGTGACAAATAGCAATTAACTTGCTGCATACTCCACTAAGAAGTTGTTAGCATACACAGTGATGAGAAATGAAATGCAAGAACTTCGAAAAAATGAGCTGGGAGGTCAGATCTGAGCTAGAGTGCCTACATGTATCTTTAACTGAGTGATAACTCAGACTTTGAAAGAAAAAAGGTGAGTTTAAAAAAACTAAATAAAAAAATAATTGTGCAGCCTTTAACTCTAGATAATGGCGGTGTGAGAAGTGGGATAATTAAATGATTGATATGATTTCAGGAAGAAAACACAGTTTTTCTGGGCATGCACAAGGTTATCTGTGTCATTTAATTAACCTGCATGCAGGAGAGGAATTCTCTGTTGTTATCTCCTGATCCCAGTCCTGTGATGTCTGCTGGGGGTTATTTTTTGTTTTTGTTTTCTAAGCGAGGTTGTGGTTTGTTGGTTTCTTTCCCTAGGGATCAGCAAGAGCTGAAGAGATTGCTACAAAACAGAAAAGAAATATCTTTTAGAGATTCTTCAGAATGGTTCTAGCAGGGGAATGCTTTATATCAGTTCTCTTGTGTGGTATAATGATGAGGTTTCTGTCCTGTTGTGGGGAAACAACATCATTTTGCTAGATCAGCACTGCTGGTAATGGGGAAGAGCAATGAGGGCACTGCTTCCTCATCCGCACGATGGCAGTGAGCACTGTGAGGGTCCTCCATCACCACTGACCTGCTTCAGCCACTGTGCTCCCTGGCTTCAGCCCTCTCCTACCCAACTCCACACCCTGCAGCCCTGGCACTAGTCCTGAACAGGGACCTGTGCTTCTCTCTGGAAACAAGCTCCACTCTTCCCTGCAGGCTGCACCTCCCTTTTACAGCTGCTGCTCTATCAGGCTTTAGTTTTATTTGTTCTTGACTCCCAATATGCAGCTGGAACTGTGCCTATTTACAGAGGGAAGTATGGGAGTCTCTGGGGAGAGAAGCAGACAAGCAGGGAGCTGAGGAAAGGACTCTTAACATTCGGGTCTGGGACAGTGGCCAAGGCATTCGTCTTCCAGTGAAGTTTGTCAAAATTCAGAACGGTCCCAGCCAAACCAGCACAGCTTCTTTGCTGTCATCCTTGGCAGAGATGCCAGTGAACACCTCAGCCATGAAGGCTCAGCTTTCTTCCAATTCTCCTGCACATGATGGAGGCTCAGCTGAAGGTGGCACTGGATGATACAAACCCATCCCTGCAGTAGTTGCTCTGTCCAAAACACTGATCAGTCCTATATTGACATACAAGAAACACAGGGAGCTCGGGGATTGCTGCAAGAGAGGAAGAGTGAAGTGCTTTCAAATTTGGTCTTTCTAAAACACATCCCAAGCCATGTATGCTGCAATCCAGAACTTGTATTGAAGATGTCAAGTAACAATATAAATCCTGAGAGCAATGAGTCTATATATAGTAGACAGGCATCTACAGGGAGAAAGGGAGTAAAAGAAAGGGAGAAGACAGCCAGAGAGATGTGTGGTGTAGAAGTGTTTGTTAGAAGCTTTTGATGGTGTTCCTCTTTGTCAGGAAAAACAGGAATATGTCTGAAAGCTCAAATATAAAAGGCTCCCTTTCCAGCTTAAAATTCATCTCTGTGTCTTCCTGTTATGTGTCTACATACAGACTCAGTGTCATTGTGTATTTTTAAACCATCTAACATTGGTGCATCAGCCATCTAAGCACGACACTAAAAACAAAGTTTGCTTCTGCAAAGCTTCATTCGCAGTAAAGGAAACTGGAGATCTGTTTAAAAGAAGTGATCCCTCCAGTCTGGTCTGAATAGCCCTGCCACTTCTCTCCTGCATGGTGAAGTGGCAGGGCACAGAGCTGTCCAGCTCCTGTCTGTGAACTTCTGTTCTTACTTTGAGATTTTTGTGATTTCTAAGGTCACTGATATTTGCTTTGTGACAGTACAGCAATAGTGATGCAATTCTGTGGGACATGGTCATTGAGGCTTTGAGGAACATCAGTACTAGGAACAGGTTTTGATGTTTAAAAATTAAAATTTGATGTTATATCATTCATATTTATATCTCCACAGATCAGTTTTTGTGGTAAATGGGGCCACCCCACTGCACTGGATTCTGTATCTACAAGAAGAATGGGCTTTTCCCTAGAAAGGCTGATAAACTTAGTAGAAGGGAAACAGCCATGAAGTGATTTTTGCAAGGGCACAGCAAACCAGATGCAGAGATGGAGTTGAAATTCAAGCTTCCTGAGTCCCAGTCCCATCCATTAGAACATATTGCCTGTAATCTAAGTGTAGTGCAAACATCCAATTGATAAGCTTTTTACAACAGAGATGACAAAGTGGAAACTATAATCTTCTGGATATGCTGCTTTGTGGCCAGGAGAGGATTGCATTGTAATTTTTTTTTTTTTAACTAGAAAATGTAGGCTGCCTCCCCTTGAATAACAAAATAGTAGAAGAGGACAAATTATATTTGTCAGATCTGTCCACAAACCCCACACAGTATTTGACCTCCTGGCCCCTTCCCTGCATCTATGAGAAGCAGAGGACTTGCGTGGGAAGAGCGGTGAGAGGCAGGACAGGAGTGCAGCCAGAAGTGAGCAGGGTGTGTCATGAGGGGGACTCAGCACAACTGTCAGCAGTGACTTTGTCCTACTGGGTGAGGCTCCTGATGGAGAATGGAGTGAGCCTGAGAAGTGGTGACTTTGCTGTAGCAGGCCTGGTGTCAATATTTGAGAAAGTCCTATGGAACTATGTGAAAAAGATCCCTGTGGAGCCTCACCAATCCTGGCAACCCTGCCTAGAGACCAGTGGCTCCTCTTCTTTCTCCTTTGAAAAAGGCACAGAAGGACCATCCTAAGGCAGGAAATGACAGACTAAGGTCAAGTAGTCTGCAGAGCCAAAATGAGGCAATGGGATTATTTTGAAAATTCATTTAAGAATACAACTTGTGGATATTCTAGGGGTGACATCTTCAGATAAAATCATTATCTGCCCTGGAGAACAGCAGTCAGGAAAAGGATTATCAAGAAAGTATATATGAGCTATATAGGCACATTTCACTGCCATGAGATCTCAGTTTCCAGTTCACGTGTTCCCAAGGGCTATTTATTCTTTTTAAAAGAATACTTAGTCAAAACTGGGAGCCTGCAGAAGGGAAGAAAAATTACAGATACAATCAGCTATCTCTTCTGCAGTTGCTTGCATTTACAATAATAAACAAAGTCCTGAATGTTAAGGGATGGGAGGATCCAGAAAAGCAGAGCTGGGGAAAAGTTTTTACCTGAACCTCAAGCAAGATGGGGTATTTCCAGCAGAATTCCTGTAATAGAGATGTCCCATTAGACTGCACACCCCAAAAGCAGTACAACCCCTTGTTCTGCTTTTTATTCTGAGACCTCATTGAAGAATTTCAACAATTTGGCAAACCTGCCACGGAGCACAAAGGTGTTGTGCTGCAAATGCAGGAGATGCAGATTCAATGACAGCAGCACATGAGAAGGTCAAACGAGTGACACACACAATGTGCGTGCCCTAACATTTGTGCAGTGCAGTGTTTTAGAGAAACAAAAGGCAGACAGGTTTAGCCCAGAGAACCCCAGACAAGACTCCTTGAGGAGCCTGGTTCAGGCTGAGGCAGCCACTGTAGAGCGCTCTGACAGGAAAGGCCAGAGGCTTGCTGTTTCCCAGCATATTTCTGAGTCATTGAAATGCTAAAATAAGAAATAAACAGAAAATATTTTGCACTAACTTAGAAATGTTTATTACCTCTCCCAGTTCTGTCCCTGCTTTTTCCATCTCCTTCTAGGGCATGCCCATGACATGGGTTTCAGTGCCATCAGCAAGCTGAAGGAGCCTGAAACCCCCTCCCTCCAACCAGCGGCACTCACTCTCGAGCCTGCAGAGTCAGCAATGTTAAGAAAGCAGCTACAGAAGAGCATGTGACAACAAAATAAAGTTAATTTGCTGCAATGTGGTATTTAACCAGAGGAAAATAACAGAGCAGTGCCCTAGCTACCCACAACCCCCTGCACTTGACAGCAGTGACAGTGTCAGCTTCCATCTGCTGGTGTTACAGTGACACTTGCCATGCTAAACGCTGATTAGAATTAAAATGGAAATGACATCTACGTGCATTACTCTGCTATTAATCTTGATGCCCTACGTTTTATGTTGACAGTGGGCTTTTGAGGGGGGAGCCTAAAAAGACACAGGGTTGCAGAGCTGGGGTTTTTTGTAGTTGTTATTAAAGTAGTAAATGTGATTCTGAACATGAGCATAACACAGTGAATTACAGGCTCTTGATGTCTCTGAAAGAAGACAAGATCTTTATATTGCCACTTGTTAGACAGCGAGCCCAGTTTTAGAAAACAGGTCTATGACTGTGTGCACAGTAAGTTTTTGCCAGTAAAATGGAAATTTGATGTGACATTAGCATGAGTTTATTCAAATATTTAATGCAGGTGCCTGCAAATCATGTAGCTACCTTATGCTGCTAACTGACTGTACCATAATTGTGTACACAAGTGGTGTTCACAAATGGAGCATGGTTGATTAGAAAATGAGTCCTATGAGATGAGATTCTTCCTAACTGCAGTGGAGCGACTGAATGGAGAATCTAACATTTAGGGGAAGGTGTGCATTCCATAGAGCACTGTTTCAAGCCCATGGAAGGGTTAATTCACATTACCCATCCTGGGATGTCTGAGGAATGCTTCACAAGCCTCTTTGACTGGTTTTGACAGTGCCCACCCACTGGTTGACAGCTAAGCCTCAAAGGTAGGCCAAGAACCAAGAACCACAGAAGGGTTTGGGTTGGAAGGGACCTTCAAGACCATCTTGTTCCAACTCCCTGCTGTGGGCAGGGACACATTCCACCAGACCAGGATACTCAAAGCCCTTCCAACCAGGCCTTGAACACTTCCAGGATGGGGCATCCACAACAGATCCTTTCTTCTGTGGTCTGCTTCTTTACTGAGCTGTGTTGGAAGTCCCTTTCTTTGAATAACACCATAAACCATTCAAAAGGGGCAGATACTTTAGAAGCTCAGTAATCCTTCAGTGGGGTGGTTATCTATCCTCCCCTACAGAACTGGAGCAACCAAAATTTATCCTGCCTTAGATTGCGGCCTGTATCTGACCCGTCTCTTCAAGTCAAGTATCCTTGGTCCTCCCACAGAATCACAGAATAGGGAGTGGAAAATGTTTAAATTATTTCTGATTTTCCTGAAATGACCACCTCTTCCAGTTTTTACACTGCTGATGAAAATTTTTCTTAAAAAGAAAAACAGACTGTAAGGCAGTTCAGGCTAAAACTAAAATAAAAATCAGCCACTTTGGGCTGAAATTTTGCTTACACAGCAAAAGGCAGTAACAAATCTGGTGCATGACAATTGAATGAAGGAGAAATACAACTGGAAGGGCTGAGTGCTGTGCCCTCCCAGGCGAGACGATGACTTAGGTGCTCAGGTTTAAGAACCCACATAATGCTATTTGCCAAATCATGGCTGAATTCCAGATTCAAATCTACACAAATCACCATATGATGTTCTATCAAAATTTCTAGCACCTACCTTAACTCTGCCCCAAGCCCCTGGTCTCTCTTCCTTCTACAGAACATTCCCAGCCAGGCTCCCGGCATGATGGATAGCTTCCTTCTCCCTTATCTCATCCCTACAACACTAAGGCATGAGGAGGGGCTTGGAGGGGAGGGAAGAAGATGCCTGTAGTGCCTGTAAAGTTGAAGATAACGTTTAAGCTTTGTTACACCAATGAGGCTGCGTTAAGCTCCCACGACCTTGAGCGAGAGCTGCAGCTTGGGTTCCTCTCCTAAAGACTTTAATAAAGTGAAAAATTGTTTCAATACAAAATGTGATATTGGGACATTGTTCGTGCATATATTGAGCTTAAGTCAAATATTCTATGTCCTCAAATCCGACTGATTAATAATTAGAATGAGAAATTCTGCCTTTACTCTAATGTGTTTAGGAAAACTGATGGATTTAATTTTTTTTATCAGCCAAAAGTAAGAAAAATGTAATCTTTCTTAAAGTATCTAATACAACAATGCAGAATAATTAGTTTCTATGAAAACAGGCATAATGGGACTGAATAATAAATCACTTTCTGTTTTGTATCTGTCTGTCTGATGGAGGAGAGATTTACAGTGCATGATGCTGTAGGAAATACCAGGCAATACAAGAAATCTATAAGGGGATAAAGCATTTCCAGCTGTGCATTATAAAGGAGCGTTTCATCTTGTGACAAAGCCTCAGGGATAGGTCCAACCAATTATCAGGCAGAAGGCTGCTCCTCTTAGGATGCCAACTTGCCAAAATATGTTGGCCCCTAAAGCTCTGATTCTGCATCCTCCATGGCCATTTATTTCACTAGACCTGTGCATTTCCAAGAGTTTCCTCTACCCTTTTCTTCCATCTCTTTTGGTGCCTTAGACACACTAATGCTGAAAGGGGCTGCTCCAGGCCCTTCTCACTGAGCAGTGCAATCCACATTTTGTAGCTGGACAAGCCAAGGCACAGGGAGATATATTGGTATGGCCAAGACCTCATGACAGGCAGTGAGATGCCCAAATCTGGATCAGAATCAAGTTCACTGCCAACAGACTTAACCCAAAGCTCTCTCAATTGAACTGCAAGGAATAAGTCAAATCTCAGGAGGAAGCTGGATTCCCCAGCTGCTACAGCTCTATTTTACTTCTTCTAAATCATAGTTTTTCTTAGTTTTCTTCAGCTTTCTTCTAAGAAAGGAACCAGAATGGAAGCAAGTAGGTTGATATCTTGACTCTTATCCAGGTACATTCATGAGGTGTCCAAAATAGGCTTGTTGCTGGGCATTATCATCCTGCTGCTTTCATTGTCTGCTGCTAGAACATCAGCTCTGTGCTGATTCCATTTGGACTTGACTCCAAAGGCATGATTTAGTCTGACTCCTTTTCACTTTACAGGTAAGTTCATTCTGATTTACACTGCCAAACCACAACAGAATCTATTCCTATGGGTTTAGTCAATACTTCCACAAAGAATAGTTTTCTTTGATCAAGGCTTCAGCTTCCCTCCTTGGGAATTCTTCTGAGACCAAAAGCATGTTCAAAAAACAATATTTCCACAGTGCTTATGACCTGAAGTACAGTCACATGGAAGAAGCTCTGCTGGCAGATTCAAATGAATAACTTTCTTTAGCCAATTTGATTCAATTCATATGGAATGTTCAAAGGTCTGTGTAATTCTTGCTGACTTCTCTGGAACACAATTCGTGGTACATCTATCTTTTGTTTGGCAACGGTAAATGGTCTCCAGTTCTTTCTCCTGATAGTAGGACATCTTCCTTTTCATGAGTTGTCAATACACAGTTAGTAGTGATCCTCAGGAATAAAATCAGCTAAACCTCTGCTTTTGGAACACAGTACTTCCACAGATTTTTAAATTTTTTTTTTTAGCAAATATATGCAAGAAGGACTTTACCTAGAACTGATAGGCAGTGTGCTCTGTAGTAGAGCATGATGTCTGTTTAGCAGTACATAGCAGCAATACACAACAGTTTAGGTCTAGAAAGAAAAAATGGCCACCTGACCAAAAACCAAAGTGCAAACCTAAGTAGAGAAAAGAAATATGCACAGCATATCTAGGTATTCACTGCTCCAAGAATGAATAGAGATACCTTATTTCTTAGCTATAAGACACCTCTGCAATAACAGATCACCCTCTACAGATCTGCTTTGGTTTCTATGCCCATACAGATTCATGCAGGCCTAATCCTGCATTATCATCCCCCATTCCACTATAAAGTACTTTTTCCTCTACACTCTTGGTATGCCACAGCCCAAACCTTTCCCATTTGCAAGGTCATCTGAGATTTACAGTTTAAAAGGGTACAATCACTAAAACCAGAACTAGTTAAAACATCAACAAGTTTCCTTAGTAAATAACGAGCACAGTAATCTGTTCATGACACCTCTGTGAAAAAAACTTATATATGGCTTATAAATGCCAGAAAAAGTGAGGAGAATGGGGACCATGCAATGATCACACCTAGAAAAAAATGTCATCTCCAGGTCAGTATCCAACACCCCCCTCTACTGGATAAAGCCCAGACAGATAAGTGTGTGTTGCAGGTGCAGCACAGTCTGGCTTGGTGCTTTTGCAGCATCAGGCCAGCACCCATCTTGCTGTCCTTCTGCAGGATCTTCAGAGCCTGGAGGCACCCAAGCTGGTAGAGATTCACTTGTAATCTGTTTCATCTGACACATGTGCAGTGTGAAATGAAGGGGTTGGGACAGACTTTTCAGAATGGCTCCTTCACTTTCTCACACCCAGCGGGGTCACTCCAGGCCCAGACTCAGCCTTATTTACCCTTTCAGCTGTTCCCTAACATAGGTGGCAGTTCTTAAGCTGCCACAATCAGGGTCACAGGAAAATTACCACGTAACATACGTGACAAGTCACACCTACACTGCACAAAAGGCAAGATTATGCAGCAATGTGTCAAATGGATCACATTTGTGTATCACCCAACACGTACAGTTCATGAAAACTGACGTGTCAGCTGAAGAAAATGATAAATTGCAGGGCGTGCAGGCTGAGGAACTGACAGGCTGTGACAGTGGGCAGCCCATTCTCAGGGCACAAAAGCAAAGCCTGCCTTCCCCCACCAAGTCTATACTTACATATATAGATAGAATCATTAACTTTAGGTTGTGCAGGTTATAAACGTCTCAGAGAACACACCCAGGCACCCATATCTGCAGGTTGTGCTTCCCTCCATCTGTAGATAACTATCTCCTCTGCTGTCTCTTGAGCAATTCTCCCAGTGAAGTGGAACTGCTAGAAGAGACAGCCAAGCAGGCTGAGGGGTCAGTCACTGCTGAAGGTACAGGCCTGGAACTTCAGAGTGCCAGATCCAACTCTCTCGTCTGCTACTGACTGTGTGTGCTTTAGTGCAAGTCATCTGCTCCCTCTGAGCTTCAGTTCTCCCTCTGTTAAATGAAACAGCAAAACTGTCCTGCCAAATGAAGTATCATGAGAATGAGTATGATAAACAATGCAAGCACTCCGATATACTAACCTACATTGATGTGTTCTAGCTTAAGCACCTTAGACAGACTAATAAATGCTTTATGGAGCACCTGATGAAATCAATAAATAGATGTCTGTGGATTTCTGCAGGCAGTGGTTGCCCCCCTGTGAGAGAACAGGTGGTGTCTTCATTGCCTGTATAGCCAAGAAACATTTGCTGTTAGACTTGTCCCTTGCACTTTGTTCTTCCCAACACATATCTTAAAATGCAGGACGGATCTCAATCACTGACAGCTTTGAGCCTAGAATTAGGTAGCTATATCAAGAAGGTAAAATAAGCAGCAAGCAGCAAATAGAGGAAAAACAATACCAAGCTGGGACAACGGAGGTTTGAGTTCAATTCTCAGCTCATTCACAGATTTCCTGCATAATCTTTGACGAGACATTTTGTTTCAGTATGCACCAGCTACTCATCTGCAAACTAAGGATGAATAATCATTCCCTTGCCCTTGCTTTCTATTTAAAGTGTAAGCTCTTGGGGCTGAGGTTTCCACTTACTGTTGACAACTCTACATCAGCCATGAAATGTTTCTCTAAATTGCAGAAAAACTGTTACAGACACAGAATATCTCTCTGTTTGTAAACAGTCTAGCCTGGGTCCGGAATAGCCATGCACACTGAGCACAGCCAATAAGCTCCACTGGACCCTGTCACAGGCACAGCAGCTGAAGCAGAGTGTTGTATTAAGAAAGGAAGATCACTGCAGCAGTAGATTGTCCCTGCATATTTGCATAGAGCTGTGCCCTGCTAAATGGGATCCCGTGGATACCGACGTACTTGAGAGGTCAGTGAGTGCAGCAGTGCTGCAGCAGCTCTGTGAAAGTCAGCTCATATCCAGAAGCAAAGATATTATTTAGTAATTTCAAATGTCTGGAGCACTCCAGCCCTCTCTTAGTCCTGATGAAGGAGATGTGATTACATACAGGAAATGTCAAAGTAAAGGTAACGGTGACTACAGAGAAACCCCCACACACAGGGTTAATCTCAGTCTGATGATAGTACTGAGACACACATCACCCAGATATTCTCATGTTCTTTCAGTCTCCAAGAAACTCTTCCAGATCCCTCTCCTCTGACAGGAAGAGGCAGCAGAGCTCAAGGAGGATGTATTTGCTAAAGACCATATAGAACCCAAGAGCCACATCTGCACAATGGATTCAAGATCAGGCCCATTTATTTCCCAAAGATGGGCTGCATGAAGAGAAAGTAGGTGAAGGTTGAAACACATCCTGTATGAACACAGTGTTGATCATGAACTTCATGCCATTCCTATTCCTCTAGCGCAAGAGATACCAGAACAAAGAAATGGCTTCTGTGGGTAGGTTTAATTTTTTAACAAGTTACTATGTGGCTCTTGTTTCAAATGTTGGGTGTTTATCTTTGCAATGTCTGTTGCAAACACTGTAATTTTCCAGCAGCCAGGTACATTGAAGACAAAAGTACTAATAATGTGACATCATTATTTTTGTTCCATAGCAACAACCCCCCCACCCCTTACACAACAGGTTATAAGTCTGTAAAACTCTGCATTTTACAGCACTATAAAACTCCTCCAGCTGTTATAAATATATCGTTTTAAGCACTTGCATTTAAAAAAATGAAACAGAAAAATACCACTGAAAAGTTCAATGCTTTTTCTTCTCTGCATTCAATTGTATTAACTTTTTCTCTGCTGGTCTCCCAGACCCACTGCTGGGCTGGCAGATTTCCACGGAAACCAGGGGAACGCTCAAGATTCGTTTGCTGGTACAAAGCAACTTTTTTTCTCTGAGAGGTGTCCAGTGGGGGTGATCCTTTACTGAAAGGATGCATTTAGTGTGTCTGTCAACATGATGGGTACATGTTATCTAGTTGGATCCAGGGCCATTGGCAATGGATTTGTAGAAGTGGAATCCATCATAGTACTGTAAGATGAGACAATATAGTCACTGGTAGAGTTGCTCCCCATCTGCAGGGAAAGGGACTGGTACTGTGGCTATTGGCTATAACTACACTTTATCCCCCAACAAAGTTCTCAGCAAAGCACTTAATCCCACCAGAAACCTTTAATTTTATCAGTTGTTAGGTGGGACAAGTCTTCACCACAGGTGTAGCTGTGGGTGGGACACGCCTTCACTGAATCAGGGGAAGAGGCAGAGGCTGTGCAGAGGCACAGGCCCAGGTCTCACCTAAGGAGTGCACAGGCACCACAAGGGCAGGGAGTTGGGACAGCATCGTCACTTGGCAATTCCCTTGTTTTCAGTGATGCTTGTGTTAAAAGACCTCTGTTGTTTCTGTTTTAGGTATGTTGGTTCGAGCAGTGTGTACAAAATGACGAATTAAATATGCACTATTTGAAACCAACAGAAGTTTTGCCACTGATTTAAATTTGGGAAAGACACTTCAAGTCCAACATGGAGTACCCATGGAGTCTCTTTTAGGAATTCAAAGAGAGGCAAACCTCAGCCTGAACTTGTGCATTCTGGGGAAACAGAAACTACTGTAGTCCTCAATCACCGGTGCCTCTCATAGTGAAGAGACAGTGAAGAATATTGGCTTGTTGTTGGTTCTGCTTTAATTGAAACACTCCAGAGCAGGGTCTGGCTCTCACTCTGCACAGTGATGGGTGGTCTTAGAGCCATGATTTAACTAAAAGTGTAGAGCTATTGCTACAACAGAAGTAAAACCAGTATTAACTAATTGCAGGTGAGCTCTACCTCAGGCATGCTCTAAGATGGGAGCTTTGTTTTACTGGGTGGTAGATTTTACCATCACAAATGAGGCTTCAGATTTTTTCCTTTTTATATATGCTACTATTATTTATATTTTCCTTGCCAGTGCTTGAAGCCATCATGACAGTGTATTGGGTAATGACAGGATAATTGTTTGTTTTATTGATCATTATAAACCATTCCGCATCTCTACATGATTTATAGCATTTTAAATACTCTCTCCTTTCCTTTCCATTCCCCTGCCATCGGGGCAGCTAAGTAGATCAAAAGCCCACTGGCTAGGAGCAATCCAATTAACAATGACAAAAGAAAGAAAAAACTTTGGAAATAAATGAGTCCTTACACCATTTCTTTGATGGTTCCCTATTGATCTTTTCACATTGAAAAATGTGAAGCAGTTAGAATTGTGAAGAAATGAAAGTGCAGTGGAAGGAAGGAAGGAAGGAAGGAAGGAAGGAAGGAAGGAAGGAAGGAAGGAAGGAAGGAAGGAAGGAATGAAGTGAAGTGGTTGTCTAATTNCTTTGGAAATAAATGAGTCCTTACACCATTTCTTTGATGGTTCCCTATTGATCTTTTCACAGTGAAAAATGTGAAGCAGTTAGAATTGTGAAGAAATGAAAGTGCAGCGGAAGGAAGGAAGGAAGGAAGGAAGGAAGGAATGCTGCTAATGGGCTTTTTCACTTGAGTTCAGACTTTTCCCTGAAGTTGTTGTGCTCACATACCAGGATGTCAGTGTTCCATTGCTGGGTCAGGACTGCAGGCAGCTCAGGTTGTTGGTGCTCAGCCCACAGCCCAACAGCTCTGGGCAATGTCCTCTGGGACATTCATCAGAGCAGCTGATGGAGGTGCAGCTCATTGTCACAGCAGCCCACTGGGACACTGCCATCATGTCCCAGGAGAGAGAAAAGCTGAGGCCAACCATTACAAGTGCAGTTTTATCCAGCTGTTCATTTCCTGCCACGTGCACTGGGATATTTTTATTTGTGCATGCAGCACAAATGTATATCTGAGACACTTAAGCTACAGTTTACCCAATGGCCACTTACTCAACCACCAAATAACCCTTCCAACTTCCTACTCACACAGTGTCACCCCACTCCTCCATAAAAAGCATCAGGCACCATTATAAAGACAGTGCAGTACTGATACCAAGAATTTCCATGCATTTATACCTGAAATTACAGCAATTTTCTCTGTAGAACCAGGGTTTTCAGCTGCAAGATGTAAGTAGATGTCAGCATGTCATAAGCACCCTGCTATTCACACACTGCTAAACAGTATGAGGTGTCCCAGCAGATGAGAAGGGGATCACAGTAGAGAACAGGCATATAATCACTGGAATAGGTGGTGCTTGCCTGACTTCTGCTTGGAAATACCTGAGGACACAGGAATTAGCTCATTTACATACTTGAAAAGTCACAAGAGTGTTTTGGGGCTGTTGAGGAAACCACTAAAAAATGAAGAGGGTGCTGGAAGAGGTCTCCTACTCACTTTAATATTTATCTCTGAATTTATAAAGAGACACTCACTGGAATTTTTCTCTGTCCTTTCAGCAAATTGATTACGAGAGAACAGAGGAGGGGAAGGGAGGTAAGTTACCCCTTGGCCATCTTTGCAGGTAACTGAACCAGTAGGTAGGAATCCAGAAAGGCAGAAGAGTCAGGCAGGGGAGAAGTCCTTGGAAGAGCCCTTTATCCACGTGGTGTTGCAATGTGAGTGATGGAGCTGGGGCACTCCTGAGCCTGTTCCTCTCTGCAGGTATGACTACAGTGCAATCAGGAATGTGATTGCAGCACACACTGGCATCCTTCAGCTTGTTCAGATTTAGAGAGCAATGCTTTATCCTGTGCAACATCTCTTTATTTATTAACGACAGGAGCCCCTGTGAAAAGCCAGCACTGTGCCCCCATTTTTACTGCCATCTAGTTGAACACCTAGACACCACTGTCAGAAGGCATGGAAGAAATTCTGGATAGAGCCTATGTGTTCAAAGCATACAATGAGATTATAAAAATAAAACCTTATCATCGTACTCATTTGGCCCTCCAGGACTGTTCATCCTGGCCTGCCATATATATACACAAAGACACTGGCTCATTTTGAAAACAGCTCAGAGCTCCCAGTCACCCTCATCTTCAGGGGGAGCATCTCTTCACATGGGTTTACCTGACAGCTCTGAGTGAAACCCTTATTCCTTCTTCCTTCCTGTTCCTTTACATTCAAAATCAACTTTTCTCTTCCTCAAGGTTTAGTTTTTCTTCCACGAGACACAGGCATGACATAATCAAGAAATCCAAACTCTAGGTGCCTGACAGAAGATTTTCTCTGAAATACAGAACTACTTTATAGCAATCAATAAAGCACTAGAGTAAACCCATGCCTTCAGTGGAAATTCCCCCAGCTAAAATTGAGCTTACCATCAGCTAAGGTGCCATCACTGGAGGACTTAACAGGATACATCAGAGAAGAAACTGCTCTGTTATCATTTCACCAATTGCTTTTGTCTCTGGTTGCCTTTGAAAACTCCAATCTGGTAAGTATTCCCTGTCCACTGCCTGTTTCCATCTCCTTATCCAGGAAGAGAAAGGACAACATATGGTTTGGAAATCTTAGAGAACAGACATATCTGCAAAATCTGCCTGTTGAGTATGTGTAACACTTCCTAGCAAAGTGAGCTGATGCCATCAAATGGGAATAAGCTTTGGAGGGAGGGGTCCCAAGCATAGAAGGCTTCTCCAATTCGTTCTATTGGGTTACGTAGCTGAATACCGGAGCCATGAGGAAGTCTCCGGAAACAGCACGAATCAAATGCTCTTGGTTCGAACTCAGTGGAAGGGAAATTTCAGTCTCTTGAATGGTTTCATAATGCATCAGGGCACATCACAAGCCAAGGAAACAGTCTGGCAGAATTGCATTAATTTTCATGAACCCAGCAGCCCTGGAAAATCATGAAAACTGCAACATAATGAAAGCCTGGAAGGGAAAAACCTGCCCTCTTCTTCACTGCTGGAGAATCTGAATGCGGATTCCATCAAAGGAGAGAGCCTGAGAATCCACAGCAGGAATAAAAATTAACCCTTTGGCTCTTGGGACTGCAGGGTTGAGGAGTCACCGTTCTCCCAGTTACTCGTCTGCCAAAAGAGATAAACTCCTGTGTGAGGGCTGCCCATCTCTATGCAATTAGACCTTAGCACTCTGCGTGACACAATGAACTGCTGCCAGCAGGAATTAAAGAAGACATTTTCTCCTGTCTTCACAGTATTTATCTTCTGCCCTCATTTCTCAGGGTCTGTCTCACTGATTTTAGGAGAAATGGGATGCATGTATTGGATAGATAATGTCCTAGATGAATGAATGGTGCTCCCAACAAAACAAACAAAAATACAGTTTCTTGATGTTATGTGAAGTGAAAAAAATCAATCCCAAGTGCAAACCCCTGCCAGATTGTGTAAATGAGCTTATCCTTTCAGATATTCCCATGTCCTGTATTTTACTCAAAAGTTGGACCTCTGAACACAAAAAGCAGGAATTGTCTACATATTACTACTATTGTTACTGAGCAGAAGAATAACTTAATTCTGGAAACTCTCATGATACATGAGTGTTATATATTAAGTACTTCATGCCTATCCCCCGCTACTGCATTGTGATGAAGTGGCACCACGAATGTAAACACAGGTTACATTTCTGTAGGGCCACAAAGGTACCTTGGTTTCGTTCCTACCTTTGCTGGTTGTGAAGCAGACAGCAATTAGCTAACAGCAGTTGCTCTTCCAGGAGCTTTGCTGACATCATCTCCAATGCCAGGGAACAAACAAAGCTCTTTTAGCAGGATAAAAAGCACAACATGCATTGAGGTTGTTGTTGTTAAACAAAAATAACCAAGCTAATTTCAGCTCTATTTAAAAGCATGGGAAATAATCATTGCTCAGTGAATGGGAAAAGGACAAAATCAGTACAGAGAGAAATCATTTGCAGGGTCGTGAGAGACATCTACAAGCCATGAGTACTGAGACTATTTTTAATATTACTCAACAGTGCCAATTAAATATCTATTGCCCCCTAGTACAAGGTTTGGGGAATCTTTCAATTTCAAGAATTTCTATATATGTATATTTTTTTCCATTTTCTCACCTCCATCTCTTATAGAATAAACATTTACAATTAAACAAAATTATAATTTATAAAGCCTTGTTTGCCCGAGTGACTTACTCTCCTCAGTAAATTTAGCCCCCTTGGAAGCACACTGAGAATGGCTGATCAACACTGCACTGGGTGCTGTACAATTAGAGAGGATGAAACATCATTGATTTAACTGGCATAGTAAAAATATTGCAGATGTGCTAGTGAGACACAGATAAATTAACAGACTTGTTCTAGTTTGTCTAAAGTGCCAATCAGGGAAAAAGGATTGAGGCCACAGTTACTGAGCCGCTGTCCCACGGCTTAACCACAAAACCATTGTTTTTGAGATTTAGATCTTAATCATGCTGGAACAAGCCCAGAACTACTTTATTGTCTCAGTGCAGCATCCCTGGAGATACCACTGTAACCCTAAAGATCGTTTTGCTCAGAATGATCAGTGTCTTGCTGACCACAGCCTACCTCATTCATTTTCCTCCTGGTCATGACATTTCCCATCTGCTGGCCTCCAGAACAGCTTTCTCAGGCGCAGAGTGCTGGGATTTCTCACTGCCCCTGCATTTCAAACAGAAACGCTTCTCACAAACAGGTACTGGCCTCGAGATCCAGGTGAATGATGGCCCCTCTTGACCTCCCACCTGCATCACAAATCAAGAGTTAGACCAAATTCTCCAGCAGTACAAAACAGAGCACGACTTTGGCCACTGGGGCTACAGGAACACCCTCAGACAGGGCAGGGTTCACAGAGCAACCGGCTTGTCTGCAGATAAACCTCAGCAGACACTCCAGTGGGATCACTCTTGCATTTCCAAGGGAGGAGCAGCTACCCCACAGGAGGCTGTCATTTCTTCCCTCAGGCAGACTCCTGCCCTTCCACTTTCAAAAGCCCTGAACAACACTTCCCAGCCGGGGCCCTACTCCCTTTCACACACCAAACCCACCTGAGGACATGGGATTGCCTTTCCAAAGCCCACACCTGGATATGCTCCCTGCCCTTCGAAAGCCTGCCCTGGCTGTGCTACCTGCCCTTCTCTGGTCCTTCTTCCTCCCAGCACCACAAAACTCAAGACTAGTCTGACCAGATCCCCTTCTATCACAGGTAGCTCCACACCCTCCATCTTCTCTTCAGATGGTTCCTGGGCAGCTGCTCTTTACAGCACCAAAACGTGCTCTGAGGAGCTACTGCACTTGCAGGCTTGGGGCTCTCCCCCTTCAAGGGCCTGTCCCCTCATGGTCTTGGGACTGACTCCCTTTAAGGGGCTGTTCCCCTCAGGGGTCTGTTCCCCTCGTCGTGCCAAGACTCACATCTCTCAGGGGTCACTCCCCTCACGGTGCCGGGACCCTCTCAGCATCTTTCAGGGGGTCTCCTCCCGTCACAGTGCCTCTCTCCCTCTCTGAGGGGTTCTGCTCGACTCACGGTGCTGGGACCCTCTCGCCATCTCTGAGGGGTTCTGCTCCCCTCATGGTGCCGGGACCCTCTCCCCCTCTCTCAGGGACTCTGCTCCCCTCACAGTGTTGAGACATTCTTGCCATCTCTGAGGGACTCTGCTCATCTCACGATGCGGGGACCATCTCTGCGTCTCTCAGGGGCTCTGCTCCCCTCACAGTGCCGAGATCTTCTCCCCCTTTCTGAGGGGCTCTGCTCCCCTCATGGTGCCGGGACCCTCTCCCCCTCTCTGAGGGACTCTGGTCCCGTCACGGTGCCAGGACCCTCTCGCCATCTCTGAGGAGCTCTCCTCCCCTCACAGTGCCGGGACCCTCTCTCTCTCTCTGAGGGGCTGCTCCCCTCACAGTGCCGGGATCCTCTCCCCCTCTCTGAGAAGCTCTGCTCCCCTCACAGTGCCGGGACCCTCTCCCCTTCTCTGAGGGGCTGCTCCCCTCACGGTGCCGGGACCCTCTCCCCCTCTCTGAGGGACTCTGGTCCCGTCACGGTGCCAGGACCCTCTCGCCATCTCTGAGGAGCTCTCCTCCCCTCACAGTGCCGGGACCCTCTCTCTCTCTCTGAGGGGCTGCTCCCCTCACAGTGCCGGGATCCTCTCCCCCTCTCTGAGAAGCTCTGCTCCCCTCACAGTGCCGGGACCCTCTCCCCTTCTCTGAGGGGCTGCTCCCCTCACGGTGCCGGGACCCTCTCCCCCTCTCTGAGGGACTCTGGTCCCGTCACGGTGCCAGGACCCTCTCGCCATCTCTGAGGAGCTCTCCTCCCCTCACAGTGCCGGGACCCTCTCTCTCTCTCTGAGGGGCTGCTCCCCTCACAGTGCCGGGATCCTCTCCCCCTCTCTGAGAAGCTCTGCTCCCCTCACAGTGCCGGGACCCTCTCCCCTTCTCTGAGGGGCTGCTCCCCTCACGGTGCCGGGACCCTCTCCCCCTCTCTGAGGGACTCTGGTCCCGTCACGGTGCCAGGACCCTCTCGCCATCTCTGAGGAGCTCTCCTCCCCTCACAGTGCCGGGACCCTCTCTCTCTCTCTGAGGGGCTGCTCCCCTCACAGTGCCCGGACCCTCTCCTCCTCTCTGAGGGACTGTGTTCCCGCCTCAGTGCCGGAACCTTCTCGCCATCTCTGAGGGGCTCTGCCCCCCTCACAGTGCCAGGACCCTCTCCCCCTCTCTGAGGGACTCTGGTCCCGTCTCAGTGCCGGAACCTTCTCGCCATCTCTGAGGGGCTCTGCTCCCCTCACGGTGCCGGGACCCTCTGCCCCTCTCTGAGTGACTGCTCCTCTCAGTGCCGGGACCCTCTCCTCCTCTCTGAGGGACTCTGGTCCCGTCTCAGTGCCGGAACCTTCTCGCCATCTCTGAGGGGCTCTACTCCCCTCACGGTGCTGGGACCCTCTCCCCCTCTCTGAGGGGCTCTGCTCCCCTCACGGTGCTGCTCTTCCCTTCTCTGAGGGCCATTCCCGCAGGGCAGCTGGGGAGGGAAGAGCAGCCCTGGGGAGAGATGAGGTGTGAGGCCCGAGCACCGAATGCTCAGAGAAAATGACCATGCATTTGTGTAATCTGATGCAAATGGATGTATATTTATGCCAATGTGTGTTAAGTAGATTCTACTGATGCTCTGGCTTCAAATATTGGTAAGTGTGTGCTTATACCTATAAAACACATTTAAAACTCCCCTGCAAGCCACAGTGACCCCATCGATGTGCTAATATACACATGGACAAGGCACTGTCTTTACCTAAGACCAAAAACTAAAGTATCTGCGACTGTTTAAAGCTTTAATGAGGCTGTTGAATGTGTTTGATCAAGTGTTCTGGCCAAATTCCAGTGAGTATAATTATACCTCATCTACCTACCCCAGCTCTCCCACCTGGTAGAATATTTTTCTGTTTTCTTGTGGTGTGAGGTGTTAAATATCTACTATTACCCCAGACACTAATACATGGGTTAGCTGTTTCCCGTGTCAGGAACGTACCAGTACTCAAGCTGGGAATATGTCAGGGAGCATGTGCTTCCCATCTCTGTGACTCATATGGAAATGGAAGGGTCAATTAGATGCAGGCAATTTTAATTGGTCTGATGAGTATTCCTCTGTTTCAACATTGCCTTGTCAAGGTGCCCAAAGTTCTTTCTAATTTGCAGGGGAGTTTATGTTCTAAGCCTAAAAATGTTTGTGAAATTGATTTGTAGCTCAATATATGTATAATAACACCTGCATGTAGAAATGTATGAAAACTGGCTCTGTAACCAGATAATCAATGGATGTTGTTAAGTTCCTGGATTAAGCTTGAGACAGAATTAAAGTGGTAAGGAAAAGCTCTGAAATTATTGTTGTGTTAAATATATGTCTTGAAACATATGGTGAAACTGATTCAGCTACACCTTCAGAGCTGGGATGGGTAGGTACTGATATTCAGAAAGTATCAGGAACTTTATGTGGCAGAGGACTACAAAAGTGGTGTTGAAGGTGGCATCAGCATAGCACAGCCACTTTCTAAGCTGAAGAGAACCTCTCTGTTGTCTTATCAATTGAAGTTGAAATAAATTGTAAACAATATTGAGTTGAGGGATTTGATCTGATTCAGAGTTTCAGAGCAAATATTAAATAGCCTAGAATGTGGATGTATGCCATGTTTTATATTCATAAGAGTGTTTTTCTATGTGCATTAATTTAGTCACATAATGAGTGACTAAAATCTTCCTTTTCCCCAAAAGCACTTTTAGAAATTGCTACTAAATTTCCAGATATTCCTATGTGCTCTCTAAAAGGAAATAAAAATGCAATTAGAGGGAATGCTAATTTCCCCAGGACTAGAACACACAGGAGGATGGATCATAGCTCTGTGTCTGCTCCCAGTCTGCTTGGTGGATCTGGGCAAATTGGCTCTCCATGCTTGTTTCACTTTTTTTAAAATGGAGATCATGTGTCCAACCTTTGTAAGGCATTTTAAGACTTAATGGTGAAAAGTGTTGTAGAAGTGTTAGATACTATTAAGGGTGTTCAGAATTTTCATTTAGAATTAAAAAAGATAAGAGTTTAGACACTAGAAATTAGGGCTGTACTGATAACTTCAGATCCTGTGTCAAGCACTGTTTTTATTTTCCAGAATGATTTACAGAGTAAACCCCATTCTGCAGTGTGTGAATTGCAGTTTTGTTTTCCAACAAAAGAAAAAGGTAAATTATTCTTAGTTTCTGGGAATTTCTTTGCTGTTTTGAGGAGATGCACTTGGGGTTATTTTCTTCAGGGAAAAATTTAAATTACTTTTTTGTTCATTATAGATTTCATCTGCATCTTTTCATTGTGTAAGACATTCTTCTAATTCAGAGATTTTTGCAATCAGCATCTTATTTAGTATATTTTAAAATCACTTTTTTTCCCCAGCTTTTGAACTTTTATACCCTGAAAACATGTTTAAAGGAACCAGAATCCACCTATTCCATCTGAACAGTTCTCTACTGTGTAATGGAAATAGAGAAACCCAGAGAATGGTGTGGATTGCCACAGGTGAAAGAGGGCTGATTTTCCTGCCTTCACTAGGTAAGTGGAAATTCCTGATTAGATCTATAACACTTCCTTAGCAACTGAGTTGAGATTTGCTGTAAGTTATTTAACAAGCAGTCACAGGAATTGACTTCTCACAATGTTCACACAGAATCACACAATCATTCAGGTTAGGAAAGACCTCCAAGATCATCAAGTCTGACCTTTGACCAACCACCTCATGTCAACCAGACCATGGCACCAAGTGCCACGTCCAGTTGTTTCTTGAACACCTCCAGGGATGGTGACTTCATCCCTGGGCAGCCCCTTCCAATGCCTGACAACCCTTTCCGTGAAGAAATTCTGCTTGATGTCCAACCTGAACCTCCCCTGGTAACAGCTTGAGGCTGTGGCCTCTGGTCCTGTTGCTTGTCACCTGGGAGAAGAGGCTGACTCCCACCTGGCTACACCCTCCTTTCAGGGAGTTGTAGAGAGCAATAAGGCCCCTTCCAAGCCTCCTTTTCTCCAGACTAAACACCCCCAGCTCCCTCAGCTGCTCTTCATAGGATTTACTCTCTAAACTCTTCCCCAGTTCCTTTGCCCTTCTCAGGCTCCAGCACCGTGATGTCTTTCTTGCAGTGAGGGGCCCAGAACTGGACACAGGGTTCAAGATGTGGCCTCCCCAGTGCAAAGTACAGAGGGTTTATCACTTCTCTGGTCCTGCTGGCAGCACTGTTCTTGATACACTCTGGATGCCTTTTGCTTTCTTGCCCACCTGGGCACACCTGGGCACACCTGGGCACACCTGGGCTCCTGTTCAGCCGCTGCCAACCAGCACTCCCAGGTCCTTTTCCATTAGACCACTGTCCAGTCACTCAGCCCCCAGTGGTACTGCTGCAGGGACTTCTTATCACCAAAGTGCATTTTATTATGTCTGGAAATATTGAATGTTTTTCTTAAATTGGTATAATCTGGAGTCATTTGAACCTCAGCTTTTATGTTTAAAGAGAGTGTATTTCTAAACTTGATGATAGCAAAGTGAGAAGCTTGCAGACGTGTTCAGCATGTGCCATTAGGCCGTGGAAGTCAGAAAGGGCTATAAAGAAGCTGTGGTATGTGCACACATGTGTGTCACGTTTTTACAACAAATGGAGTTGTTCTTCTGGAATAGAAAAGTAAACTCTGCGTTGGTGCTGAGTGGTATAGTTGTAGTTCTCTGCCTTTGTGTGGAAAAGTCAGCAGGATCTGCAGCATTCCCTGGCATCCTCTTGGATATTGTGGACTCCTGAGACTCATGCTCAGGGTTTCTCACTTGAAGGCTGACAGGCAACTTGAATGCTGCTAAGATCATTTTGCTGGTTTTTTGCTGGACTAATTTTCACAGTGACAAAAATACTCTTGCAAAAGTCACATTCTTTTCTGAGATTTGTCTTGGATTACTGCAATGATATGCAACATATTAAAAGGATTTGCCTCGTGTTGTGATTGGCCTCCATCCTGGCCAACACAGCAGGGTTTGAGCTTGGTTCTCTAGAATTAACAACTGTGAGCTGCTGTGGTGTGAGCTTCAGGCAAGCCCATATTCTCTGGCAGGGCACAAAGGGATTTGGGAACAAAGGCTGACCTGAGGTTATGCCATGATACTTTGTTTCCTCCTTCTTGGGTAGGATTGTTCCTTAGACATTCCCAGGTATTTACTCATGGATTGATGTTGCTCTGGGGTGTCACCTGTGACAGCTGGGGTTGCTGGAATAGGGGAATGGTTCATTTCACAGGTTTTTCCTTTCTAGGACATACATGATGTGAATCTGTCAATCAGCAGAAGAAGAGAACACCACTGCAACAGTGCTGCTCTGCAGAATTGCACTTGGAGCACCTCTGTGATTCCAGGTCCTTGTCCCATTCTGTTGCGTTACCTTGGGCAAATCACTACATCTCCATCTCCTAACACACCAGAACACTTGGCACAGGCCCCAAAGAAAACCAATCATCCCCATAAATCTTCTGAGCTGTCTGCCTTCTGAAGGCATATATCCCTCATGGGGTAAAATCAGGAAGTGATCACCATGGATCATAAATCCACGGGGCTTGGCTCTGCATCTTCCTTGTACCCAAAGTCGGATGCTGAGAGCACAGTTTCATGGTACACAGGGACGTGTGTTCTCTGCAGTTTTCAGCTGCAATAAGTGCATGCTGATTTCTCTGGGTCATATTCCTCCTTGTCCTAGTACAATTTGCTCTTTAATCTCCCAGCCTCATTTTGTCTGTTTGTAAAATCCAATGTGTACCTGTTTGTCTGTGGAATGGCACTGGATAGACCTAGATAGAGAAACTAGTAATGCTCTCTATTTTAGTCACCTCCAGCGGCCTAGGAAAGTTAATGTCTGCACAATGCCTTAGCAAGTGTAAAAGTGCTTAACTTCATTACGCATTGATTTATGTGCAGGAAAACTACAAAAAATAATAGAACATGCAATGTGCTTAAAATTGACTGTAGGCAGAGGAAAGATCTTAAATCCAACCTTAAAACACAGTGCAAGTCATGTGAATGAGTAGAGTTGGGTGGGCTTCCCACCCAATCCAGCACAAATGGGAAAGGGTCCTATATTTGGAAATAGCACAGGGCCCAGAGGGGGCTGTGTCTAGATGAGAATTCCCATGTGGAGACAGAGGCACGAATTAAATTAGAACGGATATTAGAGCTCTGGGCCAGATTCACACCCTCACTGCAGCAAAGTAAACCAGAGGAACACCAGCACATCACGGATGTAACGCCAGCGGGAGCAGGAGCAGAATCAATCCACAGGTAATAAGGGCAGCATCAGTGCCTGCCTAGGGTTTCATCCTGTGCTTTGTCCTAATTATGAGCAGTTTAATGGCATGCTAAAACACAAAACAGATTTATGAGCCATTGCCATCTCCCTCTGCATTGTTATACAGCTGACTCAACAGTACTTTTACTCCTTGGCTAGAAGGTCAGCTTAGGTTTTACTAAGCTAGGGCTGGGGCCCGGACTCAGAGGCTCATTGCCTCCCAGAATGCTGCTGCTAGAATAAATGCTAAACTGAAGTCCCATCTGCTCTCTCCATGTCCTGTCCAGATGGATATTTAAGATCCCACAGCACACCTTGAATAGAGGATAACTCTATATATCTAACCAGCCTTCTTCCTTCATTAAAAAAGACTCAGACCAGCTTGTATTTGAAGTCAGCAGAATTACTTCTATTTTTTTTCTTGCAAAATCAGTATCTTTTCAGACTGGAAATACTGAACCTAAAATGTGAAAGGAGTAATGTGTAAAATGAAAGAGGCAATGTTGATCATTGAAGAAAATAAGGCCAAAGACTGTAGTGAGATTACTGTGGGCTGCTGCTTGAAGGGTATTCATTAAGTGCAGTGTACCTGTAACACTGCATTGCCTTTTGGGGAAAGAAAATGAAATGATGAACAAAGCAGATGATGAGCCACAAGATTTCCTGGATTATCTTCTCAGTGTTGCTCCTAATAGACTGTAGGCAAGTTCTTTCATCTCTCTGTATCTCAGTTTCATGACCTGTAAATAGCAATAGTAATAATTTGCTGTTTTTCAGCCTGACTATGAAACTTGACCTGCCACGGTTAACAAAGTGTTTTGACATTCTTGTGGAAAGAGGAATGGGTTCAGCTGCATTTTCACTCAGAGTTGCTGATTGCCACAAAGTAGAAGGATGTCTCTAGAGAAAGATCACATAATACTTCTCTTGTTTCTTATATATCTCACCTCCACCACAAGAAAGCAGTTCTGGTTTGGACAGTTATTTTTATGCTTGGCAAAAAAAATCACAATCACTTTCTAGCAAAACTTTCTAGTTCAACTTTCTTCATCAATGTGTGCAGGTTTTTCCTCAGTAGACATTTGACTTTCAGAGGAATGTTGCAGATTTGTTTGCTCTCTGTTTTCATTGCAGCAGCTTTTCTCAGAGCAAAATTCTCACTCGCCATAAGCAGGAATTTGCTTGAAGAGCTCAGGCAAGACTCTGGCACTAACCCACCTGACAGGAGCTTGCTTACAGTCCTCTGAGAAGAGATACCATGCCACTGGTTACTGCAGTAGCAGTTTGTGCCTTGGATCAGTAAATTCATTAGTGAATTTCTCAGCTTCCACCAGAGAAGATGCTGGTTGAATACGATTGACAGAATAACTTTTGTCCCTTTTATTATCTGTATATTGTCACGGAGAAACTTCAGAGTGGTGACAGTAAAACAACTTGGTGATAAGATTTTCTCAGTTCTTCTGCATGCTGGGATACAGGCATGAAGTTGGAGGCATGTAGAAGAGCCTCTTTCTTTTCATGGGACATCAAGTGTGCACCATAGTGTTTGATACCTCCAACAGACTTACATCTGTATCAATCCCAATAACTTTTCTTCTGGGATCAAGGCTAGTTCAAAATATGCTCTTATTTTAGGGACAATGTGGGAAAGGTAGATGTGGCCATGATATCCACAGCCCTCTGGATGCAACACCTGAAATCTCAGGTGTCTGCTGGCCCCTGATGCAGCGGATAGACTGCAGCAAGCCTGCTTCTCTTGGCATCAGCACCTCCCTGCTCAGTGCCAAAGCTGCAGTTCTGTAAACAGATCTCGTCCTGCCATGCAGGCAACACTGTTCTAACTGATTAATAACAAGCACTTGATAGGATTTGGGGAGACACTGGAGTAATTAGTAAGATAAGGGCAGGTTTCTTTGTGCTGCACTTTCACGGATGACAAAAGCTTTCCCCCTGAAGAGTTTCACTGATAAATCTGTATATAGTAATAATATTAATAATAAAAGCTTTTTGCTAAAATGCAAGTTAAATATTCCTTTAGGGAATAAGAGAAAAGGAAACGTTCATGTCCTAATACTGATTGGAGGAGAATGGAAGAGGAGAGGAAGGTACTAGTAAAGAATCTCTGCTGACAGCAAGGTTTGGGATTTCATCTCCAAACAGGTAGCATGGTTTATCTTGGCAGGGCTGGCCATTCACTGCTTGGAGCCTGGGCTATCTGTGCATCACCAGGGCACAATGTGCTGATTTCCTCTGGCAGTGAGGTGAGCTGCTGTGCTAAATTGAGCCCTTCTCTGCCCTTCCATGGAGTCACTCCCACTTATACTGATCCAGGGATCAACAACATACAGACTCTGTGGGGCAAGTTTAAGCATCCACATAGCTGGCTGGTGGCAGTGGGATCATAAATACGGAATATTTCTTATTCATCTTCTCAGCAGGCATATTTTCTGTTAGCTGCAGTGAGAAATTATGAGTGTGGGTTTGACTCATATAGAATAAGTGACCAGGTATAAAAAATGAAAAAAAGAAAAAAAGAGAGAGAAAACAAAAAGGCTACAAATGTTGCTGAAATGACAAGTGTTCATTTACTAAAAATATCTATTAATATTGCTGGAACTTTAAAAATAATCTAATTTATATAGAACATTCCTCACTAATTGAAGCTGTCTCTTTTTTTATTAAATAGAAAGGTTACAAAAAAGTATATTGACGTTTTGAGAGTGATTCTTCTCAGGAGCACATTGACTGTTATGAATAGGGTTTCACATGATGCAAGCCCCTAAATGCCTACAGTGATATGAGGAAACCTGCAGATTCTTGTAATTGTAAATGCAATAGGCAAGGCTCTGGGCTATTGCATCTCCTTTCTGCAGATCATTGTTGTAAAGCTCAAAGTGTTGTTTAGCCCTTGGTGTTCTCATTTATTTCCACAGCTTTTTCTGAAAGCACAAGTTTGAAAAATGGAAGTCTTTCAAGAATAATCACTCTCTAAACACTTAATGCTGCTGTGACAGCACTGTCTATCACTCAAGATTTAACTTTGGAAATCCACATAACATAGAGAAAAAAACCTTTTCCAATTAGCTGAGACTGGAGGCAGATTAGTTCTTGACTGCTGCATTGAGGGATGCCAGGGTGTGTATTAATGGACCACAGGAGACGACTTCTGACCATAATTCTGACTGCATTGGGTGGTGCATAAAATGGCAACAGCAGCTCTCCCACCAAGAGATGCAGGACCAGCCAGTTAATGTGAGCTACCCTTGGGTGTATCTCGTAGGTCTTAGTGATCTACAAACCTGTCAAGTGCAAAATATGTCATCCTCACTGTGTTATAAAAATGGGGAGGTTGAGGTGTGGAAAGGTTAATAGATTGCCCAAGGTCACGCCATTCTTTTGGCAGACCTCGGAATGGCACCCATGCCTCTGTCTCTACTTTTATGGATGTGTGCACGTGCTCAGGTCTCAGCCACCAAGTCTGTTGGAGAAACTTTTCCCCGTTTTTTGATCTTTGGGACCTAATTGACACACATCTTCGTGATCACTGGTGTTGCAGAATTAACAGCCTTTAAAACCTTTTGTAGTGTAATTCTCTTCATTAGAGCAAAGAGATGGTTTTCCCCAGTGAGCAAGATTTTGATGTTTAGATCCACAGTGTAGCAAGGTTTGTAGCAGTTCTTGCATCAAGAGTTTAATGTTGCTTTGTTCAGATCTGTAGCACAGATATCTATCACTTCAGTTAACAGGGTATATTGTTAGACTGCTATATGTCATGAGATCCTGACATTAAAGGATGCAGAATAAAGAAATAACCAGATGCACACTGTCAGGAATTTTTTAAATCCTGGCTGGTAATAGATGATGCAGGAGGGGTGGGTTCAGTTTCAAGTCTGTGCTGCAGTTCCCTTGCTCTCGGTCAGTTGTTTCCCCTCCTGAGCTTTCACTCTCCCCGGCCCCAGTTTTTCTCCTGATCTCTTTTTTCACTCATTCCATCAGCAAGCAAAGTTTCATCAGTTCCAACTCACTCTTCCGAATTTCCAACTCCTTTCCTTCTAGTTTATAGGCACCCTGTGCTTTCTTTCCCTCAGAGCCTTCTTTTGATCTTACAAACCTCATTTTCTGCCATCTGCTTGGCCCATAATCTGACTTCCTCCCTCTGCACTCCCAGCTAGCCCTGGGGCTCTTCTCCCCACCCTCTTTGTGCCTTTTTAGCCCCTCTAATTCTGGTTCCTTCTATTACCTTCCTATATTTTTTCCTGAAGATGACAAAAGAGATATTCCCATTCACAGTGTCATAAAGGAGAGAGAGCTGAGCAACCATAACGGTGGGCATTGCTACCAGTAATACATATTAATATTTCATTTAGGCATAAAAATATTCTTTCAGAAGAATTAGATCTAAAGATTATGGGACGTTAAATAACTGAAAAATTTAATCTGATGATAAGGAAATAGAAGATGGATTGAATAAGAGGCAAATGCTGTAGGGGAAAAAAACAAACAACAAAGGCAAAAATAAATCACAGCATGCTGCAGGCAGATTGGATGCCTTCCTTGTGCAGTCCTAACCAAACCCCTCAAAAGAACTGTATTCTGGACTCTTTCTTATTGAACAGACCAGATAATGCTTCTAATTTCTCTGTGACTGCTGTACTGTGATTTTGGATGGTTATTTTTTACCTTAGTGTTATGTTGTCAAAGGACATAAAAAACGAGATGTGGTCTGACCAAAAGACCAGGTTCTGGGAACTCTCTAATCCAGGTCTGATACAGACTCTTGTTGCATCCTGGACTGATCACTCAGTGTCAATGTCCTCAGCTCCTTCAGTGTTCTGAGGCAGAGAGAACAGTGCTGATCAAACTGCTGCAGGGGGGTGTTGCACCAGGACTCATCTGCGTTAAGTGGGATGACACTCTAGCTTTGGCTTCTCCTGCTGATTTTGATAGGAAAGGTAGTTAGTTATATTTTGCACGTCTGCTTGCTTCCAAGAAGCTATTGCACTGCTGGGCAAAGATGAGCCTGCAGTCTCTGTACCTACTGTGTTGCTTTTTTTAGTGCTACTACATTAGAGCCGTGGTGACCAGACAAAAAATAGGGCAGAGCTGAAACAGTTCCAGGGAAAGGAAGCGTCACGGAGAAGATAATAGCAAAGCAAAGCATAGATTCTAGCTTTTGTATGTCTCCAAAACTAATGTTTTAACTACTGGGCCAGATTCCCATGCACTCAGAAGCCTCTTTTTCTTAGGAATGCAAGAACGAGGATTGAATTAAATTATTTCTGTCAGTAGGAGAGTATAAACCACCAGGGCAGTGATACTGTGGGTTTGTATGTTGGGGTTTTTTGTTTTTGGTTTTTTTTTTTTTTGACTGAAGTCATAGGCAGTTTTATACTCAGGAAAGATGTGGGTAATATGCTTTGGATAGTTCACTGAATGGGTATAAATAATATAAACTGCACAAGTTCTGCTTATATAAAATTGGAGAAACCAACTCAACTGCACAAGGAGCTGGTCTGTGTGCTTTCCTTAGTTTAGTTCTCTGTAGAAAATATCAGTAAGGATAGCAGATAATTTAGATGTGAATTCTGATTACTGCAGACTGAACTACAATGCATGTCATACAAACCCATTGAGACAGTGCAGTTTTCATTAAATTGTTTGGATCTGGTGAGAGTGGACAGAAACATGCAGGTATTTTTACTCATCTCTGAGAAGGCGAACCCCACTTATTTAAATAACTAATTTTACATATTTAGCAGAACTTATACTGGTTTTTAGTATTTAGCCTCATAATCCTGTCCAGCATTTGCCTATTTCTTTTTGCTTCAAGTTACTGCTTGAGATTTAATTGAAGCAGTCAGTCTGTGGACAGAGCATTGGGGCAGGCACTGAAGCATATTCAGGTTGGTTCTCACAAGAAAAAGGAACAGTCTCCTTCCCAGTGCCAGGAATGCACACAGAAGTAACAGACTAACGCTCCTTCAATGCCAAGGAGAATAAAAGAAGAGCACATTTGCTAAGAAAAGAAATTCTAATAAATACTGAAGGAATAAAAGTATAGTCTAAGGGTAGATCAGAACATTAGTAGTTGGGCAGTGTGGATCCTATTAAGAACATTTTATAGCAGATGTTATGTATGTCATAATTGTCAGCTGATTATAAATACTGGCTTCTTTTATGTAAGAAAACTGCTGTCCAAAACTACCATGTTCAAGTCATCATTTAAAAAGTCTCAGTTAGAGCTAGTGACTGGAGAGGATTAGGCTTAGACATGACCATTCCTGCTTTGGGGTGAGGGAGTATGCTAGATGATCTCTCAAGTTCTCTTCCAGTTTCACTTTCCAAGACTCAGTAATGTCAGTGACTCTACAATGGGAACTTTCTTCAGTTTTTACAGCACCAAACATTGCATGATATTATTTACATTTCTTAGGTGTATAACAAGAAGCTAAATCAAGCAATATCATGAAGATTTGCTATTCGTATAATGTTAGAGGTCTAAATCTCACCGGCTTGGGTTAAAAAGGACAAATTCCAGTTTCTTCAGGTTTGCCTTCTGGGTTATGAAACTAACCAGTTCACATGGCTGCATGGGAACCCTGAAGACAAGGAAATTCTATTTTTCCCTAAGAGAATCTCTTGGTACTTCAAAAAAACACAACAAAAATCACCACCACTGGTGGTGCATAAAGCAAACCTCTTGAGATCCATGTTAGTGAAGTGGCAAAGAGATGTAAATTTTTGTATCTAACATCTACCAAGTGACTCTGAGGGTTTTGGCACATCCAAATTCCCTTCACAATTAATCAAGTGATCCGAACACAGTGATCTCTGCATGCCTGTGGAGGTGTTCTGAGCACTCACCTGGACAGGTTTAAGGCAGATTTTCTCATGTCAGTATTCCCCTATGAAGGCAGTAAAACTAGAGAGGTTTGAATCCCAAAGCCAAAGGATATTTATCCAGCACTGTAGCAATTTTTAACCCTGCCAAGAGAGGTGGCCCAGAAAAGGGACATGAAAGTGCCACTCCAGTTAAGATCTTTCTCATGTCATTCCTCCACGCACGCATTTGTTTTCTTCAGACTTTCAAATCCCAGGATGCCAGCACTAAAGGTCTCCCTGCTTCCTGCCAAGCCTTGTCCATATCCAGCTCCCAGAGGGCTGCCCCCATGCAGGCCATGTTCCTGTAGGAAGCCCTTGACAAACTAATACAATAATTGCCACAGAACAGATAATTTTCCAACAGTTCAAGAGAGAGTGAACAGTAATGAGACCTGCTAATTACTGTTTGAGTGGAGTTTTGTCAGGGAAGCAGGAGAGAAGGAAACTGATTGGTCTGAGTTAATTTGCAGGCAGGCCACCTGTTGTCTGTGGGCTGTGCACAGTTCACAGAGCTCTGCAGTGCGATGTCCTCATGTCCTGGAGAGAACATGAGCTTTGCACCTTAACCTCAGCCTGCTAAGCCACATCCAGAGAGATAATGCTTCCTTTGGGTCTTTGTTGTTTTTATTCAGAATGAACATCCCTGCCCAGCTTTAAGCAAATCTCTCTATTCATCTCCAGCATTGCTGCTCGGACAGCTTCAGCAGAGCAGGGTGTAGCCTGTTCTTGTCAGCTATTCAGAAATGTAGAATTGTGCAAGTACAGTTAATCGATGAAAACTCTGTAACTGAGAATATGCAGAAAGATGTCACAACCCCTTTGGAGAGAACCTGTGGGAAGTTTACTGGTGCAAGAAAGATCAATGTCTGAGAGGCAGAAACTGAGTAAAGTTGTCCTAAGGAGGATGGCAATGCTGACTGAACAAATAAGCTACAAACATGCACAGTGGATGAAGGTGTCACTGGCTTTTCATTTTTGTTGTTCAGTAACACCAGTTGGGATCAGGATGCCCTGAACTCAGCTCTGCAGGCTGTCCTTGCCCTGATGAGTTTACAAGCTGAGAAATCACGTTCATGCTGACTATGTTTAAAAAATATGAACCTAATAAATTACCAGGTTCAAATAATTTGCATTCCAGTGGGGTGAGGGAGCTCCCAACTTGCTGGATGCTGACATCAAATTCTTCCTTCCTGCAGTATCAGTAATGGGTGTAAGCCCAGTCTCTTTGTGCCATCTACAACAGAATATTTGCATTTCTTGAGTGACACCAGATTTTTTTTGTCATCAGGCCTTTTAACAAGACTTCTGCTAGTTCTTTCTAATGGCTCCTAACTGTGCTAAAAAGCACATTGTGTGAAATGTGGCATGTTTTAGGGGCACAGTAGATGAGGAGCAGCAGACCACTCAGTGTGAGTGTAAAGTTTTGTTGCTTGCAACTTTTTCGTGTTAGAAAACGTCTCATGTGAACCCAAACTAAAAAAAAACCCAGAACAATACTTATCAACCATGTAAGAATCACACATTTAGTTTAGCTTCAATATTTGACAAAATAATGAGGACTGACTAATCAATAGGACCACGGTTTCAAACCAGGGTGGCAGCATTCACTGAATACAAACATTCCTGACTTACCCTCCTGTGAGAGGAGAGCTGAGCCCTGTGGAGCCTATTATAAAAGACAGTTTGATGGAATAGGCTGAAATAGCAAGATTTATAAATAAAAGAAGATCAAGACAACTGTACATAAAATAGTCCAGACCAAACTAACCTAATTACTCTCTATGGTGAGGTCAGTAAGAGAGCTGATAAAATGAATGTGGATGACATTTCTATCTGTTTAGACATTTGAAAGCTGCTGATAAAAATCCCCTTTCAAAAGGCTGGACTCTTTGGCTGCTCAAGCTGCATGAGAAGGTCCTGTGTGTTGAAACACAGAGATGAGCAAGGAGAAGGTCATTCTTATGGCCACCAGGTTCTTATAGGGGTAGGTCACTTGCAAAGACCCTCAGCACAGTTTCCCAGCTCCCCAGTGACTAAAAGCAAGGCTGCATGCAAAGTGGGTTTTCTGACACTTATATCAAAAATATCGCTACCTTAAAAGAACCTGCTAGACAATTCCTTCAAAAAGCACAAAATATGTGAGGGGAATGGGCTAGAAAATGGCTGATGGGAGGTAAAATGGAAAAAGATGAAATGAAACCCTTGAAAATCCTGAGGTCGCACAGCTGGCAGTGTTTAGAGTGTTCCAGCACTCTCTGGGGCTTGGGATCCTTGTTGGCAGGAACGGGAACAGCTCAAGAAAAGAAGAAAACTTTTTTCTATAAATGTTCATCCATGATGTTGTGAAGCCTAATCTTAGCCTTGTGTGCAACCTTTCATACTCACTTTGGTTCAATGATTGAGAAAACATATACATTGAGAGCAAAAGGGGCAATTTGCCCTGGCTAAGAGGGTATTTGCAAACACCCATGTGCCACTTGAGTCCATGGCACCAGCTTTTCTCTTGTTGGTGGCTTCTGCTGGCATATTTTATCTTGCAGCTGAGGGCAGAGAATAGTAATGTACACACAACTCAGACATGCAGGGGTTTGTTTAGTCTCCATAACCTTTAATTTGGAGTAAGAGCGTGCATGCACAGCATTGAAGAAGAATGTCTGTCTCCTAACCAGCTCCATGCTTATACCAGCCACAAACCTGGGTAGGATGTAGGAAGAGATCAGTCTCTGACACATCAGTGTCTCTGTAGAGCTGCCAGATGAGACTGGGACGTAGCAGACCTCCAGTTCATTTCCAGCTGGCTAAAAAATCCTCTCAGATGGAATTGACTTTCATACCAAAATTAACCTGGTCTGGTTTCAGACCAGTATCTTAAAGTTGGACAGATTTTCTACTACCCTTTGAATCATGCAGTCCCCCCAACAGGGAACTTTAATGCCAGTGCAGCATCTGCTGTAGAATATTTCTATTCAGGATTTCCTCTGGATGGATGTGATTACTGAATGTGTTGGAAAAAGGACAGTTGACTGCCTGGGTTTTATTTCCAGCTATTTTGTATTTCTATGCAAGGAGCTTATAAGCCATGTTGTAAATGGCTGGTTTTCTTGTAGGATGTCTCTTTTTTGTCCTCATTCTCTTAATGGGCTTCTTGCTAAAACTGACGTTTCAGCAGCATTCCCATTATTAGTTATGATGCCAGTAAATGGAGGTCTCAGTAGTGGGTGAAATTTAAATTAGGTTTGAAGAGCATTCAAATAATTCAGCACTTTACTTTCATTTGGTAGTTCAGCTTGCACAGTGTATGATTTAGTTATTCACATTTTAGTTACTGTGTTGATGTTGTTTAGCAAAGACCTTGTTTTGCCTGGGACCCGACTACAGCTCTCAGGCAGCCTAACGTTGTTTACTGTAGCTAGCATGAAACTAATGTTTTGTTCTCTGAGTTCCTGTTTGATGTTATAAGCCAAGTCACACTAGCTAGTGCAGGAATCATTTCCATTCTGCTTTATACTGCTCACATGAAAAACAGCTAGCAGTGGAAAAGGACCTGTTTCTGAGCAGAAATGATAGGTGTACTTTGCTCTGTTGGGAGTTTGTAGTAGTAGAGTGTCTCAAATAGGGCTTTACTTTTCATCGCAAAGAGCTGTCCTAAACTGCAGTGATTGATTGGAAACAGGATACAGAAGAGTAAGCAATCCAAATCTGTGTTATGAAAGAAATCTGCAAAGTTTAGACCTTTCCCTTAGACATCTTCAGTCATTCTATGAACAATTCTGACTGGGAAGAAGTTTTCATAACTGAGACTTGTATGAATCTTGGTAAATATCTCCTAGTAAAGAATAAGCTTGGTAGTAAATATTAGTCAGCATTGTATAGAGGCACCAGTATTCTTAGGTTGTATTTCCAGATATAGATGGTAACTCTGTGCATTTATTTCATCAGCTGTTAAATGAAGACATAAATTACTATTATCCCAGGCCAATTTGGGACAAGTTCCACTCAGATCCTGGCTTTGTCTGACCCACTCAGCTCCCATCAGTTCCACATCTGCCTTAGACGTATGCCAGGGGTTTCATCCAAGATCCTGCATAGCTAGGGCAGCCAACAGTCTGATGTCAGCTGGAAGCTGCAGCAGGCTCTGTTCCTGTGGCTGGTGACCTGCGTGAACGAGCAGGGAAGGTTCTCCTGTAAGGAGATGCCATCACAACACAGTGTAGTGTCATCACATCCCTTGGGGCTGGCGTGATGACATTAATTCATGATGTGGCTGAGCAATGCCTGTTTATCAGACGGAGCAGCACCTCGGGAAAATGTCCAGTTATCTCCATATGTAGACTGCATCCTTCTGTCAGGTTTGAGGCTCACCTGGATATGGATGTTAGATTATACACTCTGATGTACACATGGGAAGCACAGAATGAAAATAATTGAGCCCAAATGATTGCTCACCTTGGCATTCAATCCCATGTATCTTCTTCTCTTATCTGAACAGAAGCTTGAAACAGAAAAATTAAATACCATGGGCCAAATTATTCTTTTATGTGTATGTAAATCAGAATGAATTCCAGTGAATTCAGCAATAGGTAAATCACCTGTCTGCAAGAGCAAAATCCCACTCCAGAAACATTGAGAAGATAGGTTTTAACCTTTACATTAGCACAAAGGATATCCCAAGCTATTAATAGGATGCATTTCATTTTTGTCCAATAGCCTAATTAAGAGCTAACTCATTCTTGAGCAGAAAAGGAAGCAATTTGATTTACAGTACCTCATGTGATTAAATCACCAGGGAAGAGAAGAAAGGATTTGAGATGGAAGGGGGGAGTTTTAAAACATATAATTTGTGAAGACTGGAATCTCTTTCTTCTTGCAACCCCTTTGCCCCTGTGTTCATAGCTTAAAAAGGATTCACTGACTTTTATTTATTTGCCTAAACTACTGATATTTTATCTTGCAGGGTGGCTTCAAAATCCAATGTGAACTTTTAAAGGCACCTAATGATCCATTCTATTATCCCCCAGGACAACGCTAGTTCCAGTGATTTCATGGGGAACTGATTCGGAAAATACCCTTTTTCTCTCTTGCAGTCTCCCAGGCCCTTGAATCACGTTGATATCTGGATACCTCTTTTCTTTGCAACACTATGGTGGTAGCCACAGTCAGCAAACAGACTTGGGGTGAGGGTTGATTGGGGGAACAGATTCACGCTGTGTGCAGCCCAGACAAGGTACCTGTGGAACAGCTCAATTTCCATGCCAAAGATGAGACCTCATTGTCAGGTAGTTTCAAAAGCAGTTCACATGCACAGGATTCCTGCTTTTCTATCTAAGCATATAATACTGCCATTTTTTTAAAAAAGCCCTCCTTATCGATTTTCATTTTGCGATAAACATACGTACAAACTTAGATAGACTTGAGAAACTGTAAGCCAATACCAACAGAACGTATCACGGGGCTTATAAAAGAGAGTGTTCCCAGATATTGTGGTTGAACAAATAAAAAGGCAATTCAGAATAGAATAAAAGCTTTGCAAACTTTGGCCATCAACTTCAGTCAAAAGTGTTGCATACATGAACTTCCATTTGTGAATCATGCGTGTGATGACAATAATGTTTTTAATCTGTGCATCTCAGTGCTTTGGAGGTGTCTAAACATTTTACTGACTGGAAAATTGTGGCACTATGCAACCAAGGGATTTGCCTAAGGAAAGACAGATAATTTCTGATATAACTAGGGCTAGAAATAAAGCCTCCTGATGCTCCTAGCTTAACCATTAGACCTATTATCTCTCATAGTGTAGAGAAAATATCACAGCAGAACTGCTACACCCATTCTTCCTAAAAGAGCACTTCCAGAGCCTAATCTTATCCTGCACCTATCTGGAGTGTCTCTTCCAGTTCCTTCTCTAAAGGATCAAGGATGGAATGGAAATTGAGGTCCTTTCTCAAATCCTGCCTTTCTCCCCTCTATTGCACTACAAGCCAAAGGGAGTTCAGACTGGTTTGAAGGCAAAAATACATCAATCACACTGAAAACTCCACGCTGCTTCCCTGAACCCCAAGCAGGACAGGATATTGCTGCCCTATTGCAGGAATGATCTGGCACATGGCACAGGAAAATGGTCTGGATTCTGCAAAAAAAGATTGCTACCAGAACAGAAAACCCCACAGCGTTCACTAAACTATGAATCTGGCCAGAGACTTTTTGGCAAGGTGGGAGATATCAAGAAAGAAAATAATTAGCTGTCTAAAGGAAAGTAGTAAATATATTCTCACCTGAATGCTTATTTTTTGTTTCCAATTCTTCCATGTCCATGACCTTTCCGTTTATTGCCAGTATCATTGCTTAATTTTGCCTGTGTCCAGCACGTAGGCTCTCCCGTCAGTTTGATGCATGGACCATGTTATGGCTGGCTGTGGGTGGCAGGAGCACTGGAGAGGGGAGATGTGATAGGGCTGTGCTTGTTTTTCAGGGACTATCACTTGAGTGCTTTGCTTTCAGCAATGGGGTGGCACCCAGCAAAAGGTGGAATGTGTGTCTTGCCCCCTAGGGCAAGAAAAGCAGCTGAGGTGGTTAAACATGGAATACATTCACCATTGTGTGTTGATAACCTGTATTTTGCTTTATCCTTTCATTTCTTTCCTATGCCCCCCCTTGCCCAGGACACAGGAGGAGGGCCTGATTCACCACTGTTCTCACTGCCCTTTTTGCTACACTTGACACTTCTGTCCTGCCAAGCACTTGCTGCATTAAGCCTATGGGCATGCATGAATCATGAGCTACCTTGGCCATAATTCCAGGAGCTGTGGCAGATGCCTGTCTTCTGGAAAAATGTCACAGCCACCCACAGCCCATGGAAGAATTAACCTCAGGAGATGCATGGAATTGCATTAGAGACATGTGCAGTGCATCTCCTCCAGCTGTAATAGTGCCCAGCATCTCCTTGAGAGGACACATCTGGGAAGCACCTCTTTGTGGCCTCCTTGTTCAGCCCACATTACAAGATGTGCTTCAGAGGTGATCTGACTGTTTTTCAGTGTTCTCCTTGGAATATTAACGTGGAACATCGTGGTAATATGTTGTAGCTGCACACACTATGATTCACCATCCTTTAGCTTGGAAGTAGAGTGCTCCTTGATCTCTTTTTGATTTTTCAGTGTTTGCTGTAGCTGCCTGCTTTTGCTCCAATGCTAACTGGGATTAACAGGCCAGAGATATTTTCCTGTCATTTTGGAAGAGCCTGATTGGTAGCACTGAGAAGATCAAAATGACACAAGAGACAGAGACTCTTGCTTTAAGGGAGTATTTCAGATGCGGGAACAGAGAGGAGGGAAGAAATGGAACACTGGGGAGAAGAGAGAAGAAAGGAGAGAGAATTTGGCTTGGTAGAATTAGGGAGACTGCACGAAGGATCATGGGCATTTGAGGAAAGACAGCACTGTCACCTCATCTGTGGACTAAAGAGCTCAATAGGGCAGCTGAGAAAAGAGAAAGATGAGTAATTGGATGGAGGTGAGAAAAGAGAAATAAAAATGAGTAAATGGATAGAGGATGCAGAGGGTGAGGATACACCTGCAGAGGAAAAAGAAGAATAAGGAAAAAGTATCTTAAAATAGAAAAGAATTCACAAAGTTTGGTTTATATCACAGTATCAGGAGGATTATACTGCTTTGGCTTCTCCAGAATAAGTAGCACGATAGATCTGGATCATTCAAACACTGGATGTTTAGGGGCCACCTGTATGTGGCCAGAAAAAGCGGCCATGGCCATGTTGGAATGTGTCAGTGGTACTAAAATATGCATGGTGAGAAAGACAGCAAGCTGGCTTGTACATAGGGAACAGCTGTGCAGAAACTCTTTGTAGCACTATAGAGAACCACCAAGACCTCTGTTTGGGAATGCAAAGAGTCTGCTCTGTAAACCCAGGAACAGAGGCATGTTCTGATTTAGGGCTACTGCAGTTCTGCCTTGATGCTTACCACTTCTACCTCGAGGGGAAAAAAACAAGTGCCAGAATGATTTAAAGACAGAATATCAACCCACACTGCTGCAGGCCTGCTTTCCACATTTTGTTGCTTTTACAGTTTTAGCTCTTGTTCCAAAAGGACTTCTGTGTGCGTGTCTGTATGTGTGTGTTTCCTTCCAAAATTCACACGCACAATCAATGGCTGAAATTATTAAGAAAGATGTTAGTAGAAATTTTCAGAAGTTTGTGAAGCATACCATCTCTCTTTCCTTACTCCCATCAAAAAAGCAACACTTCAAAGGGAAAATTTGCTTGTCTAACTTGATTTTTTCTGTTGCTTTTCTTTCAATCGTTTTCACTCCAGCCAAATGCAGAAGGGGGAAGACAATCTGGAATATGAGGCACACCTCCTCAGAACTGCAAGACCTTTGCACAGCCCCTCCTTTGCTACTAATGTTTGATGTTAGGAAAATCGCGTTAGGTGCCCCATATCTCAGTTTCCTAACTGTAACGTGGGAATTACACTTCAAGTTATCTCGGAAGTGGTGGGAAGATAAATCTGTTAGAGACTGTGAGATGCTCAGACGTTATGGTGTGGAGATGAATGTTAGGCAAATATGCAAACTGGAGGCCTCCAGATCCCTCTCCATGAATTTTTTTCAGACCCATATCTGGCAAATAAGTATCACATTCACAACCCCAGGGGAGGAGACACAGGTCCTGATTTCTGAGTGGGTCTTTAAACTGATGTGGAAGTTTAGGATGAAGGCTGTAGCGTGGCAGTAAAAGAATTTGGCTTTATGGGAAAAGAAGCACAGAGCAGTGCCAATCTCTTTATTTGAAAAACTCCCTGAGACATTGCTAAAACAGATTTTCTGTAAAATCTGTTGCATTCACAACTACAGAATGTTACGATCTAGCACAAAAGTTTTTATAGCTACTCAAATATAATAGAGGAATCCCAGGCTCAGGCCTATAAAACCTTTTATAGAAAAGCCCTCCTTTACAGATTTCCTATGTATAATTCCTGCACATTGGCAGCTATTTCTGTATCAATTGGAGTTTTAAACATTATGCAGGAATGTTGGTGATGCTGTTCTGAGTGCAGTAGGATCTATTTGATTATCAGATTATTATTTTTCCCCTATAACTGAAATCAATTAAAATATTGTTGGGGGGAAAAATTTGGAAACACATGGACGAAGTTTAAATAATTACCAGTCACAGGTTTTGTTCCAGAGCAAAGTGCTTTTTTTATAACGTGCTTCTTTATTCTGTCTCCCAGCTATGTTGCAGCGTGCTCTTTGCTGTTTTACAAGCTGTAACGTACAGTGATGGTCATTACTATTCATAGATTCATAGAATTTAAGATTGTAAAGGATGATAAGATGATCTAATCCGACCTCCTGCTTAGCAAAAACCAGACATTTCATCCAGTTACCCTTGTATTGAGCCCAGTAACTTGTGTTTGACAAAATTGGATCTTCCGGACAGACATCTACTCTTGCATGTGAGGAACTCAAAAGGCAAATAATTCCTGGATAGTCCTTCCAGTATTTAATCATCCTTACAGTTAGAAAACCCTCAATTCTGCACCTTGTTTCTAATTTGAATTTTCTGGCTTTAAATTCCAGCCACTGGCTCTTGTAATATGTCTTTTTCCACTAGATTAAGAAGCCCTTTAAAAACCCCTGTGTTCTCAGGATAAAGGTACTTATATTATCTAATCAAATCACCTTTAGGTCTTCTTCTGAATTTAATAATAAGAAAAATGTATTTACTTTGTAGAAGCACTTACAAGCCCCAATCACAGAACAAGGCCCTGGGGAATTGACAGTTTTTAGGGCTCAGTTTTTAGGAAACTGGGGTTCACTCCTCCTATGTCACAGATTTCTGGCATGTCCTTGGGCATGTCACTTAGCTCCTTTGTTTCATATGTGCTCACCTACAAGATGGAACTACCATCAGTGTATATATACCACAAGTACATATTCCTCCATTGTAACGTGCTGGGGGAACAGTATTAGTCTCTGTGCTGAGCACAGGAGAAGCACTTAATATGATGACAATCCTAAATCATTGCCCAACTAAACGAAAAAAACCCATCTCATGTTCAATATGGGTCAAGGTTGAGTATCTCCTGCACTGAACTCTGAAACAAGTGCTGATTCCTGTTGTGCAGCAACCATGTTTTAAATTAAAGCAATAGTGAGGTGTGACTACATTAGATAACTGAGTGCAATGCTGTGTGACTTGTTACGATGCTGACCTCAGCTATTTCATCCTCACATCGTGCAGAAGTATCATTTGGATCCCAAAGATAAATGATTCAATGGCAGGTGGCTTGGGCTTCAATTAAATTGACTGACTGAATGCTCACATTTTTATTTTTTTGCCACACCAGGCCTACTCAGAGCACAGGTACAGGTAAAAGTTGGAAGAAAACTCTGTCTTCAGCTGTCCCGGCAGCCTCCAAAGTGATTGTGGGACTATAGTCCATTTTACAAGCTGCCTATCAGCCCTTTGGCAATGAGGCTAGGTCTTTAGAGAGCTGGAAAATTTTGCAGTCCTGGATCAGACTTTGCATCTCTGCACTAATGGCAAAAAAGAAAAAGAAATTGTTAAGTCAACAGGCCAATCCCAATTACAGTTCCAGAGTAGGCTTCCAGTCATGCCCGAGGCTCTGTAATGTGAATATCAACCAGAGTGATTGTCAGACTTGCCAGTTGGAGATGGAGTGCATGTACTTCGTAGACTGTCTAGAAAAGATGTAGTACAAAATGATAGTGCTGAAGGAATTGATCCCAGTCGTGGTCTCGGGTCAAGGCTTTGCTTTGGCAAAGTTTGGGCAAAGAACCAAATGCTTCTCTAAATGTACACTTTGTGGACTCTGTAATGTCAGGCCAGCACAGGCCCTGAAACATGCAGGTAAGTGCTCCATGGAGACAGCTGGGAAAGGATTTTGGAACAGTTTTAACCTTGTCCCTGTGTTTCCCTTTCCTGTCCATAGTAGTATCTGCAGAACAACTCTTTGCTCTTACTTGCAGGTTCCTATTCACTCTGCATCAAAAACTCCGCAAACATCCATGATGCTGATTCCTTATTTCTTGGGCTTTTGGAAACAATGTGGCTTTTCATGACTTGTGGTAAGTGCAACAGTTACTTCTTGTGCTTTTGTCACTGTTAAGTGTATTCTTTTCTTCTCTTTCTGAAACAATGACATCTGGCATCTGGATATATAGAGTTGCTACTCTATACATCATTAGCTGAGGAGCTCAGTATTTAAGAACCTGGAATAAGAGCAAACCTCTGAAGTCAGGATGTGCATTAGCTGTTATCATTTGCTCACTCTTAATTACCTCTTCCCCTTATTTGTCTCTCTTTAATAGTATGCCAACAACATCTTCTAACCTCTCACTCAGCAACTGATTTGTCAAGACTATAGGTATCATTTACTCCAGCATTTACGTGCTTAGCCATGGGGGGCAAAACTGCACTAGTAATTACAAAACTGTGGATCTGGACTAATTCATGAAAGGGCTTAGGTTTAAATTGACAGATTTATTCTGCTGACTACCATTCACGTACCAAGCCAGGTACTTGTGCCAGTCTGTCTAAAGTTGAAGTGTCCTGGGACACTGACTGGCCTTCAAGGCGAATCCTGTGCAGAGCTGTGCTCCCTTAGGCATGCTGGAACCTCAGCTGCCCATCAGGAATGCAGAAGCAGAGGTGCTTCACTGTAAATTCCTAAGAGGAGGAGTGGAGTACCTACTAATTCCTCTCATCACTCGGTCTGCACAGAGGGGATGTGCTTTGCCAGGACAGTATGGATGACTGTCCCTTTTCATCAAGGTACTGCATGAAAGCAGAGGCTGGGGAAGGCCAAGCTTGGTGTACCTGAAGGAGTAAGGAAAGAAACGTGTCCATGCAGCAGTTACTGACTGCAAAGGTTTCATTTTTCCTGAGAAACGGTCAGGGAAGAGTTAAACTCACACCTTCTCTAGCATCCACCTGCATTTGCAAATAACTCAGCCATAAGAACAACTTAGACAGCCTCCTCCTACATGGCTTCTCCACTAAAAGACGTGGGAGAACGGCAGCGGTGCTGCCTGTTTTGCTGCAACCCTGTCGGTATTTCAGGTATTGTGCTGACTTTCACCATGTCCTGTGTAGATTTTGGTGCTTTCAGTGCAATGTTAGGCTGATTCTGAGAACCTACACTGATATATCACAAGCTGCTCTGCTGGGGATGGCTTGAACTCCGTGTTCAAGCCCACAGTTGTGGCTTGGTGGTGCTTGGTGCTGCAGGTTAGTGTTTCAAACAGGCCACAGTGTAGCAGCACCTGCTGCAGAAAATGTGAAGGATAATGTGGGTAGGAGTGCTGTCTTCCCTGTCATTCTCAACAGAACACCAGCTGGAAGATGATTCCACTGATTTGCTTCCCTCCCTTTTGGGATAGCATTGATTTTGAAAACTTTTCCCATGTAAGGTCTTTATAGTACATTGTTTATACAAGTTCTGGATGTGACTCTCCCCTATGCAGAGCTTGGAAATTAAAGTTGCAGCATTTTAAGGGTTGCAGTAAAAGGAGACCACTGATAAATCTGTATATATATGTGCCCCAGTAAAAGGGGTTTGGTTGGGAGGTGACAGGGTTAATCTAACAGCACACAGGAGTGAATCAACACTTTTTTGTGCCATGTTTCTTGACTTATTCCATGATTATGCCCCTGTACATTTAAGACTCTTTCCAACCAGCTTGCTACTAGCCAACCTATCCATGTATGGACTGAAGAGATTGCAGTAACGAGTACTACACAGCCAAAAACATTTGAAACAGCAAAACAAAACAACTTCATAGAACTAAACAAAAATGTCCCTCTCAGCAGTACAGAACTGTTCTTTACAAACAAGGACATAGCAGGCAAGGCTTTACTGTTAACAAACCCAAACAGCCACATTTGAAAGTAATTACTTGACATCTAGAGATCTGCTCCTACTGTAAGACCACAAGATCAAATTTTGCACTGAAGGTTATTGCTATCAAACAAAACAATTGTAAGGATTGTTACTGGTATCAAACGAAAACAATTGTAAGAATTTTGGAGAGCCACAACTCAAGGAAATAAATCACTCCCGGCGTTCCGAATGTGTCGGGTTGCTGTGCCTGCCATGGGGAGTTGCTCTGCTCACACACACACGGCTCAAGCCCCAAGGCTGGAGCATCCAGCACTGGGGCTGCTGCATACATGCCATGCATTTGCAATTGTAGAGCAGCCAGCTGCTGGATGCCAGGCATTTGGAAAAGCACTTGATAGCCGTGGCAATACACAGTTGTGTCCCTGAGCTTTTCTTACAGGGCAGAGAATCAGATTGCATAATGCAGAAAAATCCCATATTATAAAGAATATCTGGCAATGGAATGTTGCCTCATAGACCCCGGCTATCGTGTTGGAATGGGAACCAAAAATCTGGACCCCGTGGGCTCATACCTTGAGTTAAACTGTATCTGTTAGACAGATGCTAACCCACGTCCTGTGGGAAAGAAAGTAGGGATGTAAGAGGGAACAGAATTTGTCTTTCAAGAGTTTGGAAAGCCAAATTCTACACAATGCAGAGTGTTTAGTATCTGCTGCTGACTCTGCCAGCAAAGGACAAGCTGTTTATCCTATTGTCGCTCTGTTTCCCATGTATACACTAGAGATTATCCACTTACCACTGCTGAAACACACTTGGAGGTTGTAAATGGGAAACTTCTGGATGACAGGTCTGTAACTGTGATTTTGACTGTAATAGCCCATGCAAACCTGGATTAAACTGTGTGGCAGGTGCAGTTGAAATACAGGATACAAAACCCGACCATGCCCTGAAGAGTGTGCAAAGCATAGTTCTAGTCTGCACGTGGTACAGAAGCTAGAGAGGGAATACTCAAGTATTTCTTAATAATTTATTTAAGTATTAAATTACTGTGCATATTCATTTCTATGTTGAACATATCAGGTCAGGGTCTGATGTTTTTGCAAGTCCTATTTTCTGGATTCAGCAGTGGGTTTTACTGCTGAGCTCCAACACGAGTTAGGAAAATGATAGCGTTTTTCTACCTCTTTGAAAAAAGAATTGTTTCTGTGAACCATCTTGGGCTGGAGTCAGTGCATCAAATCATGAATGTTCCATCACTGCTCCTCTCTGAAACTCATGGTGTGCCAGGATGTGACCACATGAGTTTAGATGGCAGTCTCAGTGCTCCTGGGATACTGGGAGTCTGAGTTTGCATCTGTGTTACTCCAACATGTTTCCATTATGCAACAGAAACACAGGGTGGAGGCAATTCCGTCCATCAGCAGAAGAAAACCCCTCTTAAAAAGGAGAGCATGAGCATCTCAGAGAAGCAACCTCTCCCTATCAAAATCCTTTTCCCTTCCCAGGCTGGAAGGCTTTTAAACCTCTGTGCTGGAATCCAAACTGCCAGGGGCTCCTGTTCTGCCACTGCCATGCTGTTACTGTGGGCAGGACCAAGAAGCCTTTGCATCTTTAAAGAAGTGATGCCTAATTTGTGGTGCTCTTCCTCAAGAGATCTGGCCAGATCTGGCAACCTTGCCAATATGACATGTTTTTTTGACGTTAAAGAGGACAAGGTTGTGCTACTTACACATTGCCTGGCCCCTGATTGTCTAGATTTAGGCTATCTGGGGAGGAGAGCATGTGAACAGCGCTCCTGCCTCTGCCTTTGCCAGCTGTCCCTGTCTTGCCAGTGGTCAGTTCCCGTGAAGCCGAACAGCTTGAGTTTAGGGAAGATGAAATTATGCTGCAGCTACCCAGAAAACAGCGTTTCAAAATCCAGGCCTTCAAAAGTCTGGCTCAGAAACCCTGCCGATTTGGGGGCTGCAGCTATTAATTCCGTTATTTTGAATTTGTAGTCTGCTCCACTGTCGCGCTCAGGAACACTCCCCAAAGTCATAGTGTGCTTAAAAAAAAATCGTAGCTGCTGTTATTATTCTATTAAACATAACTGGAGATTCCCATACGGGAGGTGGCCCCGGAGGGGAACGCGGTACCCGGGCGGGAATGGCAGTGCCAGACCCGCGCGGAGGATGGGAAGGAGCGGCGCGGTTCCCCGTCGCTCGGGGCGGGGGGGACCCTCCGGGGGGGCAGTGCCCGGTGCGGGGGTGGATGCACAGAGCCCGGGCGGTGCGGGATGGCGCGGCCGGAGCCCCCCAGCCCGTGCGGAGCCGGGGGCGGCGGGACGGGCGGGGGGGCGCGGAGCGGGCGCATGCGCTGCGGCGGCGGGGCGGCGGGGGCCGGGGC
>VZTJ01003574.1:1307704-1370832 GCA_013397795.1 Orthonyx spaldingii
GAGCGGCGGGGCGAGGAACGGACCCAAAGTTGCTGGAAAGCACAAACTTCCCCGGCGGGGGCCGGTCCGCAGGGCGGCTGTCGGAGCCTTAATGTGGCGAGAGGGGGGAAAGACCGAAAAGGACTTGTTTTGCAACCCCCCCACCCTCGTTTCAAGCACACAATATGGTACCTACAACCGGCCGTGCCCACCGGAGTTTGAGCATAAACTAATAATAGCTGGATAGTTCCACAGGCTATCCGAGCTGGCGGGTCTTCCCCTCCCTCCCCTCTGGACCGACTAAAATTGACTGTAATCTACTGAAAGAGAGTCGGAAAGCAGCTCGTTTGGGTGAGGGGGTGGGGGACTGGGGAGTCGCTGCAGGAAGGATATAAATAGATTTTTTTTTGAAGAAGAGATTGCTTTAGAAGTTAATGTTTGGGAATATTTGCTAACAGGGATGGCTCCCTTGCCTTCTGTGATAACCCTTAAGCCTGTCCCTCTCCACACATCCATGGGAAACCTTGCCGAGATGTATTTTAAGAGGCTATCATCTCTGTTATGAATTGCTGAGGTTTGTTGACACAAAACTGAAAAAAATCCAGACGATTCAAAGTAAAGGCTGACACCGTGTCCTTACAGTCTGCATTTCTGAAGGTGGGGGAAAGATTTCAATGACATAGAGTTAATTATAGCAATGTTGCCCTTAACTTCATGCTGCCCCAGTGGATGTGCACTGCTTTATGTCACATTTGTCTTGTCATTTGTCATTTGCTTGAGAATAGAAATACATTTCATATATATATATGTGTCATAGGAAGTATTTTTGAAAGCCTTTTAGATTAGTGTCTTTGATCTCAAAGTACATTTTTGCAAGCATGTAGTCGGGCCTTCTGAAAAGAAGGCTTATCGGCAGAAGAAACAGGGTTGTTTATTAGGGAGAGCTGTAGCTTACTGTGTTAATATCTGCCTTCACCAAAGGCATGGTTGTTTATTCCGAAATCCTTCCCATTCAGAGAGATTCCTTCTGGATTCTTTTGGGGCATGTATTCATATTTTTAAATATCTTTGACCTTTGGGAGTCGATGGATTCCCTTTTCTTGCTGTCACGTAAATACAGCAATTCTTCAGAATAAGACCCTGAGAAATGTCTACCTACAGGGGGAGGAGAGGAAAGGGAACATGCCAGTTCTCCAAGTACCACAGCCTTACGGCCTGATCCAGCCTTGCTCTCCCATGAACGATCCCTGCTTCCGTGAGAATGCCTAAAGAAGCAAAGGGGTTTCTGTACGTGGTGAAGCACAGCTAAAGTTTGTGGGATGTTTTTGATATTTCAGCAGCTTTTTGTGGATTGCAAGTTGTTGAGTTCTCTCTTAAGTTCAGAACACAGTATCATATTATAGAATAAATTTCTTTTGGGTACCAGTTTGTAAGTAAAAGCTGTGTTTTCTTTTGAGCTGCAGAAAGTTTTATAAGAAGGTTCCTCTACCGAGAGAGACATGAAAAGGCTTATAAGTTGTCAATAATGTGCTTGCCTTCCCTCACTGTATTATCTATGTTATTCTAATAAACCGTGCCAGCTTTTTAACCAAAGCAGTTTTATTCCAATTAATTTGGCGGGGTTTGCTAGAATAGATTTTGTTAGCTCTGTGTATCTGAGGTCTTATCAGAGTGGGCCTGATCCTGTACTGAGTGAGGCAAGATGAGCAAAAACTGAAGCCACTGGCAAGGATCCACGATTTCTTGCAAATACAGAGGAATGGTCCTGAAAAGGCCACTAATTCTGTGTGTGCCTCTGGTGGGAATCAATGCTGTCTGGCTGCATCTGGAGAAGAGACACAGAAGGGATGCAAGACTTCAACCTGACCCAGTATCTTCTTGCTTGTTTGGTTCCCCTCATGACCTGTTCTGTGAACCCAGGGAAGAGAGGAGTCACGAATGGATATTTGATGATGATGCACAATTGCTGGGCAGGAGGTTAATGCTGTAACCTATGGGCAGAAATGGCTCCTGAGCTCTGCCCTAGGGCTGCTGTGATTGTTTCTTGGGAAGGAAATACTTAAATGGAAGTAAAGAGTGCAATGGTAACTGGCACCAAGGCTTGAACAATCCCCTGTAATTGACTGTTCCCCCTGGGTAGCTACCTGTTTGCACCGTTCTTGTTTTTAAAGAGGCTGGATATAACTTAAATTTTTTGGGCAGATTCACCTGTCTGGAGCCGAGTTGAGCTGATGAGATGTGCTGTTGAATTCTTCCCATTACCAGCTAATTTTCTCCTGCTTTGGACAATGCACTCTTGTGAATGATTCAGAGCATTGATCAGAAATATGTTTGTCTTTGGAGGTTTTCTCTGTAAATTACTGAAATGATCTTTTACTACAGGACTCTCAAAAACGAGGCTGCTTTTTAAAGCAGCCCCAGAACTGTTTCATTCTGGCAGGCAGCAGACTGAATGATTAGGATATTATGCCTAAGGCGGGAAAAGAAGAAAATAGAGAACATTTTTGGTTTTTATATTTGATTACAATTGTATTAATTATTGTTAGTGTGCTGATTCTTGGTTCTGTCCCTGATAAATCACTGGTGTTCTACATTATCTCTCTCCTCCCGGGTAGCATGGTTTTAATCATCTTATGCTGAGCTAAGGAAAGCTCGGCTCAGCCAGTTGTCCAAAGGGGAATTTCTCATTGAGATTTAAAAAGCAAAATCCCAGATTGGAACAAACCCATTGGGGCGGGCATGTTAGGTGACGGCCACTGACTGACGAGGCTCCTTTTAGGAATCATCACGTACAAGAACGTGCATCTGTGTGGGCAACGGGATTAATGGCTGTGGAAAGGAAGGTTGTTTGTTGCACTTAATTTTTCTTTTAAATAGTACACAGAGGGATTCCTGTGGCAGCATGGTAACAACCTCTGCCTGAATTTCTGATCGGTTTACTATGAGATGATTGAAAGCCTTGGTCAGTCAGGGGAGTCCTGTACCTGTATCGCCATTGCCCCTCGTTAGTGGAGATGGTGCACGTGAGTGCTGGGGAATGTGGTTGCCAGTGCTGCCACTGGGGAGCAGAACAAACCCCCCCTCGCTTTCCAGCAAGGCTTTTTGTCACTTGGACTCGAAAGAAGATTGCCATCTGCTAGAGGGTGGCGAGCCATTTGCTTCTTGTGAGGAAGCAGGTGTGTGCAGAATTGCTGCGTGTCTGCTTGGCTTCGTCGCTGCTCTGCAGGGCATCTCTGGCCAGGCAGCAGAGGAGAAAGGGATGTCTGCAGGGGAAAGTGCCAGCGTGGGGTCCAGGCTCCAGTCCTGCTTTTACAACAGGTTTAGCACTTGTCAGATGTAGACAGTTGTTTTGGGCAGCAAGTTGGAGCTGTTACCCCTGTTGCTGTCAGATAGAGAGCAGTGAAGACTCCTGCTCAGAGCAATAAGGCCTGATAGCTTCCCATCACCACTGGAAGGTGGGCCTGAGGCTGCCTCTTCCAAATTAGTTGCTTCTTTGTAGCAGATTTTGATTTGTACTTGTCATTTCACCCCAAATGAGGTTAATGATGCTGGTAGTGATGCACATCTGGGCTAGCAGGGCTTGAAAGAAATAACTCTATTAGGACTGGATGCTTTAGGGTTTGCAGCATGCCATATAGAGGAAGCTCCTTCTCTTGTTCCACTGCCCACCTGCTGTGCAGTCAGAAAATCTCTTCCAATTATGGTTTTGGTGCTTGGCATTGGAACTCGTCTGAAAAGGAGCAGAGAAGTTGGGAGATGGCCCTGCTTGTCTTCTGCTGTGCTCTGCTGAGCAGAGAGACAGCTCCCTGGGAGGGCAATCTACCACGATGAGTGACTGACAGATAATGTCCCTGCGTCCCTGCGAGGGCTGAGCAGCCTCTGTGACAGTTTTTACCCAGTGGAGGCACAAATACCCAGTGTCCCTGCAACAGTCCTGTGCAGGCTGTGCTTGGTGGCAGAAACCACTTTGAGGGTGCAGAGGCACCCTGAACTTTCCAAAGGTAAAAGAAGAGCCTCACAAAGAGGAACAAATGTTCTTCAAAAGACAGTTGCAATATTCCTTGCTATTTAAAAACAAATTTCTCCATTCCTGTTACCATTTCTGAGTGCTTCCTGCTCAGTTCTCCCATGGGGGAAGAGCAGAGCATTACTGCTTTTTTGCCTGTGACACCTCAACACTGTAACCTGCCTGCACTCATCCCCTTCAAGATTGTGGTTTCAGGAGTTTGAGTTTTTCAACTGTATGCATTGAGAAATTGTTAATTGAAATTCTCTTGAGAAAGTGTGTGGGTTCCCACTGAAATCAATAAGGCTCCTGCACATAGACCTGAGGATAGAAATGGGCTCCTGCTTGGTGTTTGACAGGAGGAGCTCAGCAGCTTTGTTGTACAGAAGCTTTGTGTGTGTTGTTTGCATGTGTGCAGCAGCCCCTGAAAAGCTGAAGGTGGTTACGGAGGGTCTCAATGGAAACCTGAGCGTTTATCCTTAAAGGAGCTTCCCGGTGTTTGGCTTCAAAAGGCATCGGAACGGCTCTCGAGGGCTTGTGCTGGGGCACCTGCACACTGCAACCTTGTACACGTGCACACCCTGTACAAGTCAGACAGTGCTCTTTTCAGCCAGTGAAGTACTCAAGTGGGGTGAAATAAAAGCAAAAGTCATTACCAAGCAACAAACTTGAGTGAAATATTCGGTAAGAAAGGACAGTATCTGAACGCTTCGATATTTACTTTTCTAGGAGCCTCTTGAAAGCAAAATGTGTTTTGTTAGCAAAATTATTTTTCCTCTCTGGGGTGTTGGTGGTAGTTTGTTGTTTTAGAGCAGTTCCTGTAATCTAGCCTTCATCCTGGAATTTATTATTGCTGGGTTGCATGAGGAATGGGGTTATACAAATTGTTGCTACTGGAGAGTCAGTTTCTGTCAACAAGCTAATGGCATGGTTTTCTTTCGGCTGAATTATTTGATCTTTTGGAGAATGCATGTAGATTTTCTTCATAACTTTGACAGTTTTCCTACAACCCTTCCCGTTCTGTCTCAGCCATTATCCTTTGGTCATAAATATAATGAGAAATAAAAGGTGTTTATGCAGACCGAAGGATTCATTCTTCCTCTGTAAAGCAAAGTGTTTCTCGCATTGACGGATGCGTGAGTGATCGGGATATTTAACCAGATGAGCTTGTGAGGCTGAAAGGGCTGCAGGGCGAGAGACACAAGGATCGGAACGCAGTCAGGCCAGACAAAGGGTGCACGGTCTGTGGTTTCTGTATCTATTCATTAACTCGTCGCAAGGTCGTTATCCCTGCTGTGATTAGGCTACAGTGCCACCTCCTCGGAAGCTGCTTGTCGGTCTGGTGGGGGACGATGCAGAAGCTGCTTCTCCCAAGGCTGCTTGAGACTGCCTTTCAGGAGAACCATGACCAATTCTCCTCCCGCACGTCTAGTTGGGACTGAGAACTCCAGAGGAGATAATTGCTGACAGCAATCAGATTGGGTGCTAAATGCCATATAAACCATCTAGGTCAATAATGATGGTAGAGCCTTGGGCACAGTTGTCAAAACTGCAGTTGAGTTTGCCTGTCTCTTTGTGCAGCGACACCACGGATTGTGCATAGACTTAAATGCAAGAAGTACAGGATGCAACATGATTTTTAGCTCTGGTGTGTGTCAAAATCCCTGAAGTTCTTACAATGAAAAGGAGATCTATAATAAGAATCTCTTGCCTCCCTCGACCTTGTTCCTTCTTTCATTGTCCTTGAAGAGTGGGGATGGAGCTGTGCTTTCTGTGGACTAACCTGGAGCTACTTCTGCACTAGTGGGTTTCTGTTAGAAATCCTTTGAAGCCCTGGGTAGACTTTGGGTTTTCTTGGTTTCTGCTGGTGTGAAAACTGTTCTACTCTTTCCCCCAGTGACACTCGGGGAATTCCTGAATCAATATAGGTTATGCCGACAGTGAGTATCACTGTGATAGAAAACCCGGAGTGATGCATTACAAAAGGCACGTTCATTTACCTGACAAAGGTTGTCTATCTTGAATTATTTATGAGGTTTCACAGCACACTAGTAAATTTTGTAAAAGCAATGGAGCCCTGGTAATGTGAGCCTCTTCACTGCAGCTTCCGTAGTGGAGTTGTTCTGAGGAGGTACAGGAGGTGGGGGATGGAGGAGGAGGAAGAAATAGGCAGCAAGTGGAGGGATAGAGAGAGACTGCTGTTTTCATGTGCAAATGATGAGGTGTGCAGAGCAATGAAGTGCGAATTAGTTAGATCATGCTGTGCATTGGAGCAAAAATCTGTGTGGTGTTAGAAAGCAGCCTATGCTTCATGGAAGCGTGGGGGGTGCAAAGGATGGGGAGTACAGACACAAGGACAGAGAAGGGTGAAAATCTCATGACCAAAATACTGACTACTTCCCATCTGTAGAAATGCTGTTTGCAGGGGTAGTTTGGTTAAAGTACATACTCATTTTGGTGAGGCTTCCTTGTCCGAGTCCCAGTAAAAGATGGCTCAAGCCAGAGCTGGCCAGGCTTTTCTGTGTGGCATTCTGCAACTGAGAGGCTTGGAAGCGTGCAGAGCACGTGGCTGTGGATCAGAGAGGTTTGCCCGGGATAACCTGGAACATGTGTGTCCACAGGAGCTCTAAGTCAGTGTTGTCCAACACGGAGAGCACGGGCAGTAAGAGTCGGAGTCCTGGCAGCAGCGTGTGGGCTTGCTTCAATCCCTGCTGCATTTCAGTGCTAAAAGTCAGCGCTGCAGCACGCACAGCACAGGTTCACGGTGTGGCTGCCACTGTGCACCTGATTTGTTGGTAAATAGAGCCTGCCCTGTGCCTTTGGGCTTCTGAGCCTCTTGGCCTTGCAAGCACAAAGTTAGCCCTTAAACAGTCAAATTGGTGGAAAGAATTGGGAAAGTGTTGTATCTGTCTCCATTGAAGCGACAAATGAGGATATGATCCTCCTTATAAATACCAGTGCCTCTCAATTCATAACAGAGCTGGGTCCCAAAGCTTTCGTCACAAGCTGCCAGTTTGCTGTCAGGCTCTGTTTCTTCTCCAGTGGGCACTTAATATTCTTCTGCACTCCAGAAGAATCCCATATCTAAAGTCTGAGTTCACATTCATTCTCCAAACAGGAAAGCAAAACAAGGGTCATATGTCTAAATAATTTTCAGAGCTAACCTTGTATAAGCTACTTACCCTTCAAAAATATATATAAAGCTCTCAGTGATGTAATTTCTGTTGAACCAGAGATACTCTTGTATTTGAATTCTCACATCTATTAATTTTCATGTAATAATATCTCTCTATTGTGGCTAACAAACACTTGCTGTACAGCGTGAAATAGGGAGGGTCATGAATGCAGTGCCTTGTTTGCATTTCTAACGTATAGTGGGTCTTCCAGGCAGATTTTTGGCAGCTGTAACATGAACACCAACATAGAGACAGACTTAAGCCAAGCGAAGCACCTAATGTTCTACTTTATCAGGTGTTGAAGATTGAGTCAGATTCTGGGCTGTGAGTGGTTGAACGTCTTTTTATTGCTCCGTAACGAACTCAGTAGACCCAGGAGGAGCCAAAGTGCCATTTCCTCATGTCTGAGGTAGTCTTGTAAGTTAGAGGTCTCTGCTAAGCATTCACTGTAGTGTCACATTCTTGGGATCAGTGTGTGTGGGAAGGACTGTGTGGGCTCACGTGCTACCAGTACCTCTGCAGGAAGAGGGATGCCCCTTGCCCAGGTAAAGTTGACCTTCTGCAGCAGCGTGTCAGGCACACCGGGGGAAGAAAAGGGTGGAAGAAAAAGCATTTAATTATTCAAGGCCTGAAAGCTGAAAAGGGTTTCAGGACAGTGAGCTAGGCATGCGTCAAACCTTCGTGGGCACTCCTCTGCTTTCCCCTCCTCCCCTGCCTGCTCTGGGAAGGAGGGTAAATTACATGAGTATGAAAAAAAAGAAATCAATACTTTTCTCTTCATGCAGCTCTTATTTTTTATTTATTCTGTTTTTGTTGGCTGGGAAGTCTTAATAATTGTTGATCAGTGACCAAACTGATGACATTATTTTGCCTCCTATAGAATAATAGCACTTCCAAGAGGACAGACCAAAAGGGACCCTCTCAGTGCATAGGGATGCTTTTGTGCCCACCCCTTTGGCTGACTGCTCTGGGATTTCTGATTGAGCCGTTCCTGATGTTAGGCTTGTTACAATGCAGAAAAATTTGCTGGTGTCAAGTCTTGTGTGCTGTACTCTGCTATGTAGGTTTAAAAGCTGAGAATTGTCAAGAAAATTTTCAAGATGCTGGGACAAATTCGTCCCTGATGTAACGATGCTGTGGGATTATGCCAGGGATAACTTTCAGCCTTTGTCTTTTAACTTTTAAATATAGTGGTGGTTGTGGTTGCTTCTGGTGGGATTTTTATTTTGAGGTGGAGAAAAGAAATGCAGCTAACACATCTACTGTCTGCTGATGCTTTGGTCTCAGTTTCTAAATAACCCCATTTAGCACTTGCCCGCCTCTTTGACCCAGCAGCAAAAATGTTGTGTTGGCATTTCTGACATCAATACCGCCTTTTTACCCATCATCTTAAGGCTAAATTGAACCCTTCTGTGTCACTTGCTCCCTGCTATGTTTATTTGTTTTGATCTGGTCTTTACTGTAGAGAAAAATCTGACCAGCTCTGTCTCACCTCAACTGTCTGCTAGGTGCTTGGGGCTCTTTTTCACGTGAAGTGGCTCCTTCCACAGGTGAATTTACACCCTCACTTTCCCCCTGCTTCCCTGTGCTCCCTGCCCAGACATGAGGACGGAGCAGCTGGGTATGAAAGGGCTCTGACAGCCACATTTTGGCATGAGGTCTCACTTCAGCACTGCTGAGCTAGCTCTTACCTTTTCCCCTCTTACAGCCCTGTCGTGCCAGCCTCGCTGGGGCCGTGTTTGCTCAAGCAGGCACAGTGTTACCAAGCCAGAGGTGAGGATGCATCCCAGGGCTGGTGCTCTGCATGGAGCACTGCCTGTGGCAACTCTGCTGTGTTGAATCTTCTTTTTCTGCCCTTCTTCTCTTGACACCACTCCAAGTGAATCCTTGTGCTGAAAGCACTGCTGGCTTGTGCAGTTTATGAATGTGATTATGTGTGCTGAAAGCAGCCTTGCCTTTTTCATTTTATAAGGGCCTCTTAATAAATGTCACTTATTTGGGGACTCAGGCAGCTGAGTGCGTGGCCAGCTGCCTTCTCATCAGGGAGTGGCTGCCAGACCCCATCCTGTTCTCTGGAGTCACAGCTGGCTGGTGGAAGAGCAGGTTGCCAGAAAAAGAGATACAGTGTTTTTATGGGAGCTTGCATAATACTCTACTTTCATTCTTAGTTAAAGCTACTTATTGCTGTGTTTGTACCATTCCTGTTGGTCTCGGATCTCAGTGGACAACATGAGGGTTCTTGTACATGAAGTTGCTTTCGGAGAACTCCAAACAGCTGCAGAAAGGAAAGGTTTAGTAAATGCACATGTCCTTCTTATGGAGGAATATCAGAATGATTGCTGTGTGGTGAAATGGGACCTGCTTGGGCTGCAGGTGAGATGCTCCAGCTGCATTACTCAAGGCCTGTGTTGGGGCCACAGGCAATACACGGACCTGCAGTTTCTCTACTTAAAAATCTATGTTAGATGAAGGATTCCTGTGCAAGGCCTGGTGCTTCAGGGCTGGCTGGAACTGGTGGCCAGAGCCCAGTTTCATCCTGCAACTGCCAACCTGCAGTACTGAACTGCAGTTTGTTGAACTGCTCTGAAGTTTATGAGGTTCATTGCACAAAAGTCCATATCCCATGACCAAAGCAAGGACTATTCCAAGTATATTGTATTTTTTGTGTCTAATTTTCCACATGAAACTAACCTTGCTTCCCATTTGGCTTGGTTACAGTATTTATTACAATGACATTCCTCCTTCTCATTTTTTTTACTGCTGTGATATTGAGGTTTAATATTTATCTTCTAATAGTTTCTGAGTAGCAGAGTGCTTGCATTACTGGCAGTGATGTATAGTTAATCCTGAGCACAGATAGCTGTGAGAGGTCCAGACGGACTTCAGCCCTCTGTGGCACGCTTGTGAGTGAGGAAATTAGCTTGGAAATTGCTGTTTGTTAAAATTGCTTCTGTGTTAATCTTGCTGTGATACCACAGCTTCTGGCAGTATGTGGGTTAGCAAGATGGTTGTGGCCGAGAATGAGGGCAGGTTCTCACTTTAAAAGAGTCTCAGCAAAGACCTTGTCTTACACCTTTGCTCTGAGAAGGTTTACACTGAGGAATGTGGCCCATTTTTCAATTGCCAGAGCTATCTTCCAGGTGTTTTCTTATCCCCAGTTGACCTTCTGGCCCAGTTTCTGTCCACTGTGTGTTAAAAGGTGACCAACCTGTCATTCTTGGCGAGCATCAGGAGCAGAGCGTGTGTGCTTCAGGCTTGTTCCCTGAGGAGACAGGTAATTCTTTCATGATGCCCTTGGGATTGTCCCCCCTCCCAGCCCCTCCCCATTGCACTGTGAGCATCTTGTCCTGCTCTCCATCTTCCTCTCCTTGTGGTTTTGTTCATGCACTTCGTAACAGCACTTGCATTTCCCTATTGCTCATTTTGCTGCAGAAACGAAGGCTTCAGAGACTCCAGTAAGTCAGTGGTGGAGCAGGAAATGCAACCAGAACACATAATTCCTCCTCCTCTGTTCTTTTGAAAGAATCCATGCTCTTAGTTTTGGGGTAAATGCTTCTTTTACTATGTGCTAGCAAGACATCAGATTCAGCTGCAAGAACAGAAAACAGGGGCAGGAGGATTTGGACTCCAGGGAAAGTGTCTGTCCCTTTCTTTGGTGTTGGGAGGGTGGGAACTGTCCTTGTGGATGAAAAGCTTCTCTGAAGGACACTGTTCTCTGGCAAATGCCTGAACATCAAAGCTTGGGCAGTGCTGTTCTCTGCAGTCAGAGGGCAAGAGGCCTTGCTGCTGAGTGCTCAGCACTGGACTTCTCCAAATTAAATGGGTGCCCTCTGCTGCATAAGCCCTATGTTGGCTCTTTGTGCCATGTAAATCATGGTTAGGCACCTTTCCCAAGGAATGCTCTCTTTAAAATTGCATTTTTGTGCTGATGATGTACTCATTTAGAATTGGCTCTTGTGCTCATTGCCTCCTTGTGACAAGGGCTCACCATTGGGACCAGTTACTGGGCAAGCTGTAGGTCCGTAGCTCCTGACCATCCCTTGGACATTTAACCCCTTGGACATTACCTGAGATATCATCTGAACATTTTCTGCTCTCTGTGTGTGTCTTGGAGAGAAATTCTGGAGGCCATTAAGCTGGGTAATTTACTTGCTTCTTGAGCCTGTGCCTAGGGAAATATATTTCACAGGTAATTTCAAATCTCTTGGCGTGTGGAAGAAGTCATTATTCTGAACAGAAAGGGGCTGGTGATGTCACAGGCCCCATTGAGAGGACCACATTAGAGACTGGGGTTTTTCTCTCTTACAGCAGAGTCCAAGGCATTCTGTTCATAGAGTGTTGGGATGTCAGAAGCTTTTGGGTTTAATGTCAATACTCATGTAGAAAAGCAGGAAAGAGAATTATCGTGTAATCCTCAGTTCCAGACATATGAGCGTATTGTGTGTGAGGGCTGGGAGCAGACCTGCTCTGGGGTACCCACAGGTGTGTGAGCTTCCTGCTTTGGTGTTCCAGTGCTGTCTTCCAAGGGCAGACATCAAAGTTAGCATCAGGAGGTTGAGCTGCAGTTTTCACTCTGCTCCCAAAAGTCTGTCTGGGTTTGAGACTACTGCTTCACCCTGTAGCTCCATTCTCCCCTCCTGAAAAAGATGGAAAATATTTTTGTTGGACTTATTAGGAGGATTTGACAGTTTACTGATCCTTCTTTCATGGGGTCCTCCAGGACAGGAGGTGAATTCTTTGCAGTGTGAAAAGCTGGCTATGGCTGGAGTTGGGGAAGCTGAGCCTAACAGATCAGCATCCTCTCCATGTACAGCAAATCCTGTAGCACCTTCTGAGTATTCCCAGTGTGGTTCAGGCACCTCCATTTAGACAGACTTGTACCCTTTTCAGAGGAACAGTGGTATGAATGTGCTTTTTCCCTGTGGAGGGAGCAGTCTTTGTCCCAGTTGGATGAGGAGAAGGAGGGAGGAGGTGACCTGTGAAAGCTGGCAGCTGCATCCCTGTTGCCGTTATGCTCTGGGTGATGCAGCAGTACTGGGACAAAACTGAACTGGGCTTCATGCTTCCACTCTGTCTGCTTCACAGCTTGTCTGGATGCCACCTTACAGCAGGGAAGGTCTCACAAACAGCTTTTAGATGTGTATCACAAAGTAGTGAGGTAATGCCATAAAATGCAGTAAACTGCTATTTATTTTTTTTTAATGCTCTCCACCCCCACCCCTTTTTTCTTTCATTGCTGAAAGGGACTAATACAATGAAGAGCTTCTCCAAATGAAGGCAACTGCATTTGAAATAACAGGGTTCTGGGTGTTTGGTTGGTGAGAGATGCAATAAGTGAGCATCGCTAAGTGCTTTATAATAACAATGATTACAATGCTCTCTTAGGAGCCAGGAACTCTCAGGTAGGGGGATGGTGTGGAGAGGGCTTGTTTAAGGTGGGGGGTTTAACTAGGTAGACATCGAGTGCCAGTGATGCCCAGAAACCCCTGCGGAATGTTGCATATGGTGCTGCGAGAGGCTACTCCAGAAACCCCAGGAGACTTGGACTGACATGGTTTGAGGCTGAAGCAATGACAATGGATGCCCCTAAATAGCTTTTTGTAGCAGGAGTTCTTTGTGGCAGAGCTTAATGACATCTTTCCTTGGTAAGGAGGGAAGCTGTTGACACAAATTCAGCAGAGTTCTGACTAGTCAGTAGTCCTCTACCAAACTCCTGGCTTGTCTTTAAGTGATCCGGTCAATCATTTGTGCTGAGTTTGTTTCTGGTCAGCTGACATCTGCCATGGGCAGGGTGGATGCTGAAAGCAGTCCTCTGGTGTCAAGTGGCTGGTAAGGGTTTACATTGTGCCGTTTGCAGTTTGGCCACCTTTGTGTTTTGGTGCAGTTCTCCATAGCTGCGTGACTCTTCCTGGCAGCAGGAGCATCACAGGGTGGAGAGTCTTGTGTGAACAAGAGCACAAGCTCTTCTTGCCAGAGGTTCCAGTCAATCCTTTATTTCCTGTTTTCTGCCGCAGCATCACATCTCCCTCACCCTTTGAGCAGCATGCTTAGGAAATGAGAGATGACCACAATGTATGTATTCAAAACTCAGTTCCAGCCATCAAAATGTGGCACTTCTTTATCGTGCTTTCCCCCATATTTTGACTAGACTCTACACAAATGACCTAACCAAGGGGAACTGATTGGCTTTGTCCAGTATCACACTATTTGAGTAGCCAGGAGGTGATGGTTGTGAACTATCCTAAAGTCTTTATAAAAGCCTGCATCAGCTTGGATGGTCCTGTTGCTCAGCAGTGATAGAGGAGCACAGGGCAACTCATAGCATGTAATCATAAAGTTGTTTGCATGTGCTTTAGTGGACAGTGTTCTGGTGGTATGACACAGAAACACCACCTGGCCTGTCATCTTTCAGCCATCCAGCCTGACATACTCACATGACAGCTTCACTGTTTCTCCAGGCTGTGTAAAAAGCTCTCCCATCTCCAACCTCAAGTACAGGTCCTGCAAGTTGTGACTGTTTTGTCTTCTGGGGTGGTTCAGCCTTCCATGTGGTGATGAGGATTTACTGGAATGAACAAGAAGATGCAACAAGCGATCTTACTTCTGTCAGGCTCCCAAGAGAGTCATGAATTATACACAGAATAAACAAATAACCTGATATGTCTGTCATTATATCATAAAGGACTTTAATAATTCATGCAGCTTGCAAAATCCTTACTAAGACCTACCCTCCGTAACCTTATCTTTGCCATGGGGGATGGGATCTCTTCAGTCTCCACTCAGATTGCATCTGTAAAGCAGAAGGAGTCAGCGAGGAGGGAGGTTTTATCATAAAACTTCATCTGTATAATGGGTTGCAAAGTGACGTGCAAGAGTTATCAGCCATTGGGGTCTCAAGGGGTGCTGAAAATGACAAGTGGCTGCATTGGGTGAAATTTATGCAGGTAGTGTGCTCCATAAAACTGACACCTATTCACTTATTTATTAATTCATTGTGTTTCAAGTCTAGATTTGTGACAGGCTTTGAGATAAGGAGCCCAGTTCTAATCCTGCGCGACGGGAGCGCAACGATGGTGCAAAGAAGCCACGGGCTCCTCTTGCTCCTGATGCGCATCAGCAAATGCGCCATGGAAACAGTTTGCAGATGTGAACTGAGAGCAGTTTTCAAAAGCAGCGAGGCTGAGGCATTATGTTAGCTTGGGCTCCAAAAAAACTAGTTAATTGCTTGGGGTAGGATACTGCTGGTATCACCTTTGTGCTCCCATAGTGATAGCCATTGCCTTTTGCTTATCTTGGTTTGTGTTACAGTCAAGAAGTTGGCTACTGGGTTCAAGGCTGGAAGGGCCCTTTGGCCAAGGGCTCTCCTCTGCCCTGTGGTGTGCAGAAGGTATTTGCTGTGCTTGCTTTGCCATTTGTTCTTTTCCTTGCTGTACCAGTGAGAGGTCACGCACGTGTTTGGTCAGAAGAAATCGGGGCCCTTCACAGCACTGCTGGCCAAATGTACCAGCTCACACATTCAGTGGCTTCTTCCTCTGTCTGTGGGCAAATCCTCCACCAACAGATTGTGATTTTCCTCAGACCTGCTCCTAGGCTTTAAATTATTCACTGCATTATCCTTTGGCCTCCAGCTCCTTTGCATATCAAATACTCCAAATCAGCTTTTTGTAAAGTTTGAAATTCAAGATATTTTGATTGGACACGCAGCTCTCAAAGAATAGTTATCGTGCGTCTTTGTCATACTGGGAGGGCATTTCAAGTGGGGTCCTGCAGGGATCTGCCCTGGACCTGCTTTTATTCAATAGTTTCATTAATAACTTAAGCAATGGAATGGGAAATATGCTTATAAAATTTGCAGGCGACACTGAGCTAGGAGAGGTTGCATGTACTTTGAAAGGCATTACCAGAATTCAAAATTATCTAGAAAAACTGAACTCCAAGCTGGATATCAGCAAAATGAAATTCAGTGAAAACAAATGCAAAGTACTGCACTTATGAGGGAGAAATGGAATGTACAAATACAGAATAAAGAACATCTTTCTGGGTAGCAATGTGGCAAAAAAGATCTCGAGAGTTATTGTGGATCACTTTGAGTCAATGAAGTGCTGTCAGAGCAGAAGGGCACGTTTATTCTGCAGTGTTCAGTAGGTTCTTGGACAAGACTGGGGAGGTGATGTCTTCTTCCTCATACAACACTGGGTTTGGCTTCTGTTGGAGTACCTGACCTCACTTTTTGGCATGAGCCTTTGGAGATGTAGGCAAACTGTAGAGAATCCAGAGCAGGGCAACAAAAAGAATGAAATATTTAGAAAGCAGTGCAAAATAGAGAAAGCTGGGAAAAGCTGAGTTTTCCTTTCTGTTTATTTTACTGCTTGTAAGGATGCAACAGAATAATGATCTTCCAGTTCTTAGGAGCTTGTTGTAAGATTTTTTCAGTGTTAGCTATAGGTGGGATAAGTGGAAAGAGAGAATTGAGATTTAGGGTGAATAAGAAGGGAACTTTTTCACCATGTGCTGAAAAATTGAACTGGGAAGAGGTACTGTGGGCATCTTGGGTTCACCTTCAGCAGAGAATTTAAAGAACAGATTATACAACACTTCATGCAGAGGGTTCAGGTATTTACATGTCTGAGTGCAATTAATGGTGGAAGAGGAATTCCTGAAACCTCTGCCATCCTGCATATCTATGACTGAACAGCTACTGCCTGTTCTGTTCTCAGGTGGAGTTAGACCTTGAATGGGCAATGCATCTGTTTTTTGATAGAGAAGCCATATTTAAGGAACAATTTTCCTATTGTCCTAAACGTCACTGGAGACAAGTTGGTGGTTACTGTTGGTTTTCTCACAGATGCCTACAGGAATATTCATGCTCAAGAGCTGTTAATGAAACAATTTTTTGATGTAATTTTCCCCTCACCCAGCTGTATCTATCCTGCAAGTTGAGCAAACCCCACAGTTACCCTTTTTATTGTATTTTAATACTTCTTGGGGTGTCAGACTGGGATCAAGATGGATCTGGTAGGGGGTTTGGCACTTGGGGGTTTTTTTGGGTGCGTTTTTTTTCAAGACATAGCCTGCTGCAAAAAACCATAAAGATAAGCAGAAGATAGGACACAGAAAGTTAGTGTTTGAATTGAGGAGAACAAAATAATGTTGTGAAAGAGCTGAGTGTATACACACTATCCCTTTCCTGTTTCTTAAAGGATTTTCCTTAGGATATAGTTCAGTTATTCATTTGTCCTGTCCTTCCCCCCTCTAATAATGTCAAAGATGCTTTCATGTTACAGGGAAGACCAGATGGTAGAGGTGAATAATGTCTTGATAAATATTAAGAAAAGACTAGTCCAGCAGGCAATTTTTTCCCACCCTTCCTTTATATAAACACCTGGGCACATACTTTAAATTAAAACAGAGTCATAAAATGACAATGTGGGAGGCTTGATAATGTCTGGAAGCATGGTCAGTAATTTGGAAGGAAACAGGTGCTCTCTGTAAGTTGTATCTTCAGGGAAAAATAAATAGGCAACTTGTTTTTCCTTGATGGGTAAGTATTGGCTCACATGGGGTTTTTCAGCCTAGGTGTGTAAGAGAGCTCAGAGGGGGCATATCCTGCACACACACACGTGCACGTGTGTGCACTGACACACACTATTACAGTTAAAGGATTAAGCATCTTGAAGGAATAAGCCAATTATAAGAAGTTCCTGCACAGCAAAAATTAGACAACACAGTAATTAATAACCTTATTAAATAGCAATATTTGGGCACTGAACCAAAGCGTATGAATCAGGGTGAAGCATTCTTGGCTGAACACACTGTGTGAAGTGTAGACACTTGTTCAGAACACACTCTGTGTAGAACCCAATGAGCTTTGGGGCAATAGATCCACTTAGCAAGTAGTTTTTCCTCTTGTGTTTTTATGTTTCTGTGACTCTCTCTCATTTTTGGGGCCAGGAAGGCAGCAAAATAAAGGGACCAAATCTCCTGTTTTATTTTTTTTTTTCTACCATCCTCTTCTGTTCACAGCCAAACAAGCACTCTCCTAAGGCTTCTTTTAAGGAAAAAATGTCCTCAAACGGAAAACTAATTTTCTTTCCTCTTGCTTCTCTTTTCCCAGTGCTTTTGTGAGAGGTGCCTTGCAAGGAGGCTCATATTCATTAGTGGTTTGTGTAACTGCCTTGCCCACCCCTACTTTGCCATGAGGAGGTGTCACTGCAGCTCGTGAGGGGTCTGTCCCACCTACCCAGAGCCACCAAGGGACAGAGTGACCTTGGGCTGAGCTGCTGTGGCACGTCCCTGGTGCTGGCCACAGACTGGCAGCGCGTGGCTTGCACTGGTGTCTTCTCTGTGAGTGTTCCAGGTTCTGTACAGAAGACCAGGACTCAGGCTGCCATCTGATGTGTGCACAAGTGTGGGAGGATGTGGGCCGAGGACAGCCTGTCTCCTGTCTTTCCAGGCAATTGCCATTTTCTTCTGAAGCTACACAGCTGGAGCAGTGGTGTAGCCTCAGACACCAACATGGATGTGCACAGAAGTCTCTGCAACTGCTTGGGTGACCTGAATCATGGAATGTGCCCTAACCCTAAAAAAGGGCAGCCGTAACCAGTGGCAAGGCACAGGTCCCCACTGAGCAGGAGTGGGACACGTGGGATGCTTTGCTTCTTGGCCCCAACTGCAACAGCAGTGATTTGCCTCCTGATGTTCTGCTTGACACAGTAAATAGTTTTGAATATCTGCTTCTTTTTAAAAGCCTACTTTATATCATCTTTAAGAAGAATCAAATATGCCAATTATGTAATCAATTAACATTTTGGTAGTTTTCTTTGGAGAGGCAGTGATAAATGGTGTTGTGTTTTCAGAAATCACTTACCTGCCTTGCAAATGTTGCCCTGGGGGCTGTAATATATACAGGTGAAGGAAATAACCATCAATACCAAATATTTTTTTTTAGTGGATATCCTAAATGTGCATATGACAGTTGTAGAGTTGTTGGGTTGGGGGAGTGCTATGGAGACTCCTGAGCAAAGGGAGAGCTGGCTGAGAGGATGGGGATCAGTGAGACGTGCTGGGCGTGTCACTGCCAAGGAGAAGCCAGGGCATGGTGGGGCTGCCGGGCTCCTTCCATGCAGTTCCTGCAGGCACAGAGCTGTTAAGTGCCATCACAAATTCTTGAGCTGCTGGTTTTCTCCTGGCCCATGTTTACTCACTACAGAGGACACCAAAGTGGTGCTCGGTTTGAGGAGGGGACTGTGCACCTGGCTCGTAAAGGAGCCTGGTGGCTTTCCTGAGCACCACCACAGCCGTGCCAGTGCCTTCCCAGCCAGTGCATCAGCTGTGTTTTTTATGCTTTATTTGTAAATGACATTTCACAAGAGCAGTAGGGCACTCCTGGCAGCGTGTTTGGAGGAGTTATCGCTCCTCAAGCCCTGTAATGTACCTGAGGCGTGCAGTAATGGCCCAGGAATGCAATGACTGTCGTGTCTTATTGCTCACAGCTTCCATAGGAGACATGCTGCACGCAGAAATCTCCATGTTCATCATGGGCTAGCAGTTTCTTTGCCCTCTCCAGCCTTGCTACAGTCATCTTACATAAAATTTTAAGTTCTTTGGTTTCATGGGGTTTTTTTTTTAATGGTAACTTTCAACCCAGTATATGGCAACTGAGATGAAACCTCCAAATTTTGGGATGTGGCCCACTCTGCCGACTTCTCTCTTGGACATTACTGGGATAGAGGGACATAGTAATGGGTCAGACAAGAGTTCTGCCAGTGCTTTGATGTGGGTGAGGGATGTGCTGGGTAGAAAAATGAATTTTTACTACCACTGGCAAATGCTCTTGTATAGCCATACTACACCAAAAAGGAAGCTATTTCTGCTATTACTTTTTTTAATCCAGAAACCTGATGTCAGCTATGCCAAAATGCTGTCCTTTTTATTTGATAGTGTAATACGTGTATTTATTTCTTTTTAATAGTGATGTCACAAGGCTTAGCTGGACTCTTCGGGAAACTGCTGGTCTGTAAGGTTGAGAGCCAGGTATCACAAGACTGCACAATTAAAGGGAATTGCAGCTTTTCTCATGAATGAAAAACCCAGTGGCTTTTCTCTAAAACAGTAGTACTTCTTGGGGCGGAGGCAGGGGGTGGAATAAGTTTAAATTTTTTTTTTAAACAAATCTGCTGACTAAATTTAAATTAATTGTAAATCCCAGCTCAACTGAGCGCTCAGTGTCTCTTTTGCATATGCCAACAGAGTAATATTGATGCCTCTGTCTTTCTCTGTAACTAATCCTTTCTGAAGGCTTGGCCATACGTGACATTTAAGCGGATACGAGCAGTTGTTAGTGTTGATGGATACAGGTCAAGATGGGAGGTAATTTTGCCTTGCTGTGGTGGTGTAGGTGTTCCTGGTGAGAGCTGACACAGGCAGGTGTCACTGAAATCGAGGATCTTGTACAGAGCTGGAAGTTAAGGAAAAGTGTCAGCTCCATAAGTGCTCAGTGGGGTTTCTCAGACCTGTGGCTGAGTATGAGCATATAATTGATTTTTTTCAGTTCACTGGACAAACTGGAGGAGGGGAAAAAATAAATTCAGTTTTGGTTTTTCAAGGCATTTTTATTAAATGAGTACCTTGTGTAAAAATAGATATTTTTTGGTGAAAATGCTTCGGAAGATTTGTGGGTAACTTTGGTACTCAGAGTAACCTGAATATACCTTGGATAAAATGTTTGACTGGAAAAGAAACAAAAACCCCAAAACCCAACCTCCGTCAGCACTGTCTGTGACTTGGTACCTCCACACTGGCAGCCCCACTGAAGGCTTTGCTCTCCCTCCTTTGGCAGAATAGGGAGTTTGCTGATAGCTTTGCTCATCTCGTTCCCTAAATTTCTCTTCCCCAGCCACACTTTCAGGGGACAAGAGATTGTGTTGCCTCTGAGGGAAGATGGGAAATAGCATAAGTTACATTGGAAAACTGAGAAGGCTTGGCATGCACAATTAAATCTTGTTCTCATCCACAGCCTTTTATGTTATTAACTGACATGAATTTTGCCTGAGTAACACACATCTGTCTTCCAGTCCTGCTTGTCCTCTCACAAGTGATGCTTCAGCTCTGCTCTGCCCCTCGGCTCAGGGCATCTTTCTGTTTTGGTATTTCTGCCCAGCTTTTGGGCTGTGCTGTGTAATTCAGAGTCCTCCAGTGCCCAGCTGGAAAACAGCTGGGTTTCTTTGGTCCTTGATCTCCAGGAGAGCCCCTCCATGGTTTGGGGGTTGTGGAGCAGCATGTGTGGGCTGCCTGGGGAATGTCTCTTGGTGTGAAGAATGAAATCACTTGGTGAACCTAACGAAAGCGCAACCTCCCTGCGCTGTTCTGCTCCCTCCCACCAGCACTTTGCCCTGCTGCTGGCCTTACCTTCTACTCCCTGTGCTCCTTCCCTCCGTTCTGTGGCGTACGTTGAAAGATAAATGTTGCTGTGTGAAAAGCACCGAAGGCAGTGCCAAGTGGTGCAGAGGCAATCGAGTGTTGCTTTTCCAGGTCAGACAGGAGATTTGACATTTGCCTGGGCAGCGGCTGAAGCCAGGAAATCTCATTAAAAGAAGGAGAATTATCAAGTCCTGTGGATTTAGAAGCGAGTTTATTTTGTTGTTGTTGTTTTTAGCTTGGTGTTATTGCTGTAAGCAGAAATCTGTGTGGCTGAATGCATGGAAGGGTGTTGTGCCTGTTGAAGGCCTGGCAGCCAGCTCCCTCTCTGGATGGGGCTCAGGATGAAGGAAGGGCATGGCAGTGGCAGCTCCTGGCCCTTCCCGCTGCCTCAGGAAGCAGCTCTGCCCGCACTGGGCCTGGCTGAGTCCCTGCCTGGCACAGGCTGGGCTTTGCTGAAGGTGCAAAGCAGCTGAGCCCTCAGGCACTCGCTGCTCTGTGCTTGGCTCCTGGCTGTGCCCAGGTCTCTCCCGTGGTGCCACAGTGATAATCCATCGCTGCAGCAGGACAAGACACCTCTGGCCCTGCCATGGCTCAGGGTTTGCTCTCTGCCACAGAGCCCTGCTGAAGCAATAAGCTGTTTTCTGTACTCCGCAGCACTTCGACCTTGTTAATCACTCTGGGCTTAAATAATTATCTACTGCAAATGTTGGTATAAAGAGAAAATGAAGCCTCAAGCCTTGCAGTTTTTGTTGTACCTTTTCCTCCCCTCTTCTCTCTGTGGTGCCTTGTGCATAAATTTTGAAGTCTGGAAGTTTATAACCTGCCCCAGCTGTAATTGTCAAAGCGGTGTGTTCCTGGTACTCTGCCTGCACTCAGTGCTGCAGAGAGAGAGCAGTGAACTTAGCTGAGGCACCCATTTCTTCCCTCTCCCTTCAGTCCCTTGCTTATCTACTCAGTGTCAGGGCTCTGACTCTTTCTCTCTCTTTCTCTCCCTTTCTCTTTCTCTCTTTCTCTCCATCTCTTGCAGTATGCAGTACTGGGCCAGGAGGCTGGAGCAGGAGATTGATGGAGTGATGAGGATATTTGGTGGAGTCCAGCAGCTCAGACTGGTAAGCTGTCTTTCTTTTACCTCTGCTGCCTTTCTTGTGGCAATGAATGTTCTCATCTGCAGAAATCACCTGTGTGAACACTTGCACTCAGTCACCCTCTCAGCTCACTCCATGTGCAGGGTCATGGCTGGCTGTGCTTCTGGTTCCTGGGCAATCAGATGCGTTTATCAAGTGTGTGGGAGTGGGTGTGGTTTGTATCTGTCTGTCTCGGGGGCTGCATGTCACTGCTATCTGAGCATGCACCTCTGGAGTTTTTCCTATATGACACACTAAAAAATATTAAATTCAGCTAACCTTTCCTCCAGGGACTGAAGGTAGTTTAATTTGTGTTTTAAATTTAAACCTGTGTTGACAAAGCAGGAAATGTTGAAAGGATAATTTGGCTAGCCACTGGAAGCTCCTTGTTTTTAAATATACGTTGCAGGTGAAACTGTAATTGTTGTTTGGCTTCTGTTTCCAAGTGCCAGGAAACAAAATCCAGTTACTGATGCTGGCATCTGCCTCCTGCTCCCTGAGTTAGCACCAGGATACAGAGGCTGCAGAAGCCAGAGCTGCTCTTCTCCTGGCAGCAGTGCTCTGGGTTGGGTTAGGGCAGTTACAGAACAACTTCATTGGGGATTATTAGGTTTGGGATCAAACAGCCTTTGAAACCTTCCCTGTCTCCCCTTCCCAGTAAGGCCCTATTTCCTCCTTACCACACTCTTGTGCTGACTAGCTGATTTGAAATGGAACAATTTGCAATAACAGTTAGGATGTTACTCTAAAGAAAATAGGCCTCTCTAGAGTGATAAATACGTTACCCCAGAAAAAAAGCATGGGTGTATTTGTGTTTTCTTGTGACAGTGACATGTTCTTCTCAGATGCCAATACTTTATGGGACTCCTACTGTCTGTCTTGCACTAGTAGCTATATTGGCTTACACAGAACTGTTCATATTTTATACTGTTGGTTGTAACCCATTGTCTGAACACAGAGGTCACACTATTTTCTTTCAAATGCATTTTGAAATGAGTTTACCTGAAGGCTTGCAAAACTCTTCATGGTTCATCCATTCATTTGTGTTCATATTTGAGCTCTAGGGTGGTGTATCTGGGCTTTGTGTGCATTCATTTCAACTGAACTTCAAGTGGATTGATATAAACTTCATGTGCAGCATGAAAAACATATATATCACTTGGGTTTCGACAGATATTTCTGAATGTAGCCATGCATTTGTGTGGTGCAGTTTTGCATGTTGACAGGGTCTTAGAGCTGGGGATGTTTTCCAGGCAATACGATGGTGCAGCAGCCAGGATTCTTTGCAGCAGAGCACAGTCATAAAAAACAACAAGATTGTTACTACATTTTTGTTCATGTCCTCTCTTACAATTTATTCTTATTAGCTTTGATTTTACTCCTTTGCATGTTAAATAGGTATATCATGTAATTTTTTTAATGCCATAATTAAAGAGAAATTACACCTCCAATTTGCCAGCACTTGACTCCTATTGGCCAGTCAGTCAATTACAGGTAAGAGAGCTTCCCACTTTTCCTGTTTAATTCTTTTGGTAGAACATAATGCAGTACTTCAGTGGATTAATACTGGATAAACTGACTACAGAGGGATTGAAGGGTTTTTTTGAAATCTGTTTTGGAATCTTCTTGTGAAAGGAGGAAGCTAATTATTGTATCTAGTAAATGCATAAACCAGCTGAAGCCAAGAAATGAGCTACTGAAAATTCCAATGTGCAGCTGTTTGAACACCAGAAAGGACTGGTGGAGGCTGTCTGCTGATCTCTAGGGGGGAACTTGGGATGTGGAGTTCAGGTTTGATTCGTAAATGCAATATCAAGTGGATGGTACTTAAGAACCACATTGCTTGCTAGTGCTCACTAGCACAGCTTCACTGATGGGAAAGGGCATGGAGTGCTTCACCCAGAAGAACTCAGAGCTGTACCTGCAGGGATCCTTACCCACCAGCTGCACACAGGTTCATCAGGGTCACAGTTTGGGAGCTGTTTAATGTCATAAAGTGGCACTGTAACCTGCTTGGAGACATGGATTAAGAGAGTTAAATAAAAAAAAGTCCATATTCTGTTGCAACCACACTCAGAATTTAGAAGGTGAGCAGGCACATGGGGGAAGAGAAAGCCCCTGAGGAGCTGTGGGAGCTGAAACATGATATAGCTGGAAGCCAATTCCACCCACTGGGATTTCACAGGAAGGTTTATTATTAAGCAAGAGTAGACCCATGCAGGGTGGGAAGGATAAAGAAAAATGAGGCAAGTAGAGCCTGTTTTTTGCTAAAAGTTGCTTATGTTCTTTGGGATTGCCATGTTGGCCTGGGACATGTCTGCAGAGGGGGATTTGTGGTTCACAGTGCATAGGGAGTGATATTAGAAGTGGAGGGGGAAAGTGGTCCAGTGTCACCAAAGACAGAACTGGTCCTTCTGAACCTGGTGGGGTCCATTGTGAGGTGGTGGCTTCCACTGCCAGCTCTCGTGGGTCTGTGAAGGCTGTAAGCACTGGAGGTGGGTCTGTGCCAGAAATGGATCTTCTCTTTCCAGTTCAGGCCTGACTACCAAACTGACAGACCAAATAATAATAAAAAATACCCTCCTCTGAGATTTGCCAGGTTTACTTATGAATATTTTTTTCTTGGGTTGCTGTGAAAGGATGAGGACCTGTTCTTTGGTTATTGCCTGAAATCATAACTGTTATGGCATATGAGGCATGAAATTTATTGTCAGAAATATGGTGTCCAGGAACATAACGATGCTGAATATTTCATCTTCCTGGAGTGCTGCCCATCCCAGAAAGATCTTTGTTTTAACTCTTCAGTCATTTCCTTGAGTTGGAGTACTAAATGGTCAATGTCTGTGCTTCCCTCCTCTCCTGCCAGGTGGACAGGCAATCACCTGGGGAGATTTTCCAAGCTTGTACCATGCAGATGCTCCTTTGTATAAGAGGATCATTTTTCTGGAGCAATTACAGGAGGGTGAGAAGCTCTGAGATGTAAAGGGGTGTTGTGCCAGGGGCTCTCCTTTCACCTTGCTTCTCTCCTGATGTCCAGAACTTGAAAACACTGAAGTGCAAATGTCCCCATTGGTCAGACTGGCTGTGGTGGGGCCACCCATATGCCTGAACACTGTGGGCTTGGGGCTGTGTGCAGGACTATGGCCTTGCTGAGATTATTCTCTGCCTGGTGAAGTCAGTGTTCAGCCCTCAGGGTGCCTGTGGTGCAGCATCCTGTTGGCTGGCTGGTTCCTCCAGGCATGCCTCAAAACAAATCCCAGCACTTGGATAAGGGCATGTTGCTTTCCCTCCCTCTCCTCGCCTCCCTCGCAGCTCACCAGAGATAATTGAGAGCACAAATCATTGCTAATTTAGCTCTGACTGGCACGATGATATGTGGGACCCTATAATGCTGACTGAATAGATTGACATTCTTAAAATAATTACTTCTAGAATAAGGAATATTACACTAAAAATCCAACTCTCTGACTTCCGGGTTTTTTTTCCTGTTAGTGACTTTTTTGTGGCTACAGTGGATTCTTCACTTTGCAGAACAAAAAAATATTTCGTTTTGACATTTCTTGCAACACCACACTACGTTTCTCTTTGTTCTAGTGTTTCGGCACAAGTAAAAGTTATTGACTTTAGTCAAAAATGAATTAATATTTTGCGTTTCCAGCCTAGATGCTGCAAAACCTGCTCCAGGGTAGACTGTACTCAAGAGATTCCCCAATGTGGTGCAGCCCTGTCCCAACCTCCCAGTGTCCTGCTGTGCTGGCACTCGTGGCAGGACCGATGGCAGCAGAGCTGCGTGTGGCGCTGGGTTTTGTGCCTCACTGAGCAGCTCCCCTGGATGTTGTGTTAAAACTCCTTTTCTGGATAGCTGGGCTGAGGATCAAGTCTGCCCTGGCTTGTTACCTAAATTGTGTTTGATCCTGTGTCTCCTGAGGTGAACAGAACATCCCCCCCTCCTCTGGTACCTGTTATCCCTGGCTGCCTCCAATGGCCTTGTTTCCTCGCTGACAGTTACTGAGGAAGCCCAAGCCTTTCAAATGAGAGGAGAAAAGTTAAGAGATGTAAATGCTGAGCCCCCTTTCCTGCTCTGTCTTCTTTTCTCTCTTCCCTCTGGTTGTCCTTCCTGAGGACTGCTTCCACAGCAGGATTGGGCTCTCTCCTGGAGGTGTCACACCCTCCCACACAGGCTTTAGCAGGGGCAGGGTGGGCAGCAGAGCTGGACCTGAGCTGCACCTGCTTCTCCTCTCCAGCCTGTCAAGCTGGTTTTGTACCCTGTTCCCTTTCCTCTGAGCAGCCAAGGGAAGTCAAGAGAGAGTGTCTAGGTCTGCCTTGCTGGTGTATGGCTGGGAGATGAGGATTCTGCTGGCCTTGGTAATGAGGAACCACTCAGTCTGTAAAGGGCGAGATGGCCCCAAACCTGAGCCCAGGCTGGGGTGTGGGGGCCCTGCTGGCTGAGCTGTGCTTGGTCCTCACCATGTGTGACTGCACGGAAAGGAGGATGGGCCCAGGGGAAAGGGAGACTCGTGCTGTGCCCTTTGGGATGCAGCCCCCCAAGGGGTTTGCTGATTGTGGCTCAGCTTGGTCCTTGTAATCAATATCTGGTTTTACTTCAGTGGATTTTCATGTCTGTCGTCTATTCTTGCTTATTACCTTGTACTTTGTTTTGCTAGCTTGGCATCTCTGGCAAGTGCTGCAGAAGTGCTGCTGTTCAAAACTCTGGGTTTTTCTGAAAGGGAAGGACAGATCCTGCTGGCCAGGGCTTGGGGCAGAGTGACCAGGATGTGCAGATGTCCCCACCTTTGTCTGCCTCAGCCTGCCTGTCCCTGCTGCTCAGTGCTGCTTCTCTGATATATCCCCTCTTGTTTTCAAAGCATGGCCATGCCTTAGCTGAGACAGCTGCAGGTGAGGAACTGTGATTGAGCCGTGCATAAACAAGAACTTGCATTAAAAAAAAAAACTATGATACTAGCAGAGTTTTGCCTTGGGTCTGAAGAGCTGAAGTGGCATCTGCCTTGTGTAGTGCTGCAGTCACTAGCACTCCTCCTGTGACGGGGTCTCTGCAGCACCGAGTGTTTCACGTGGCTCTGTGAGCGCCTCCCTTACAAAACTGCTGGAACAGAGCTAGAGCCTCTTTAATGCCAGCACCAGGAGGTGAGACATGCTCTTATCAAAGGAGCTGTCAAGGTTTTCTGTTCAACTTTTTTGATCTTGGGTAACTGCTGGAATAATAATAAGTTAGCCTAAATCTCCCAAGTAACTGTGGTATTACATGATGTTTAATTTGTTCTTTTGTTTTCTCTGGGTGTAGAAACACTCACCTGGTCATTTAGTAGGGCTGAAGAATCTGAGAAATGTTAATGGAATTTTAAATGAAGGATGCAAGAGAATCAGAGCCGCCCTGCACGATGCTCTGGACGCAGTGTCTGAGAAGCCTGTCTGCTTCCAAAGGGCTCTGTCACATGGACTGGGCATTCACAGAAGCACAGGGATGTGGTCATAATTCCCAACATGGCAGAGCTGGGAATAAGATCCTAATCTTCTGATATTCAATCCAGTACTAGCTTCAAAACACCATAGCAGAATTCATCTGGCCTTTTCCATCTGAAGTGTCGGCCCCTGCCCCTGCCATGGGAGACAAGTGATGCCCAGTGACTGCACCGTGCTCAGCAGAGTTGAGAGGAGTTTGAACCCAAAGTTTGGGCAACACACAAAGCCAGCTACTGATGCTACAGCAGCACTGAATGCCTGCCCTCTTCCAGATGCTGCCAGGGAAAAGGACCTTACTGAGTTTTCCCACAGCTAGTGCCCATCTGGGGACTACCCAGGAGTATGGGCTCTGCACCCCAGCAAGATGATGCCTAGCTCCAAGCCCTTGGTTCCCAAGCTCATGCATAATCTGTCTGATCCTTGCTTCCCTCTCCTCTGCTCCCTCCCCCTCTCCTAGCAGCGTGCACACAGCCGGCTTCCGCACACCATCACTGTGCCCTCCCCTGCTCCTCATGTTTGATAAGAGGAAGTGTGCGATGCCAGATAAACACATTCCTGTTCCAAACTGCTTGGGTTTATTTTAATCTGCCTGGGCCGTTCAGCAGCCTCAGCACTCTGCTCAGCACTGAGTGCAAAGCCAACACTATATTACCAAGGAGGAGCATTTAAGTGTCCTTAGGTTTGCAGCAGCTTGGTTGGGAAAGAGGGATCCTTTGCCACCCCTTGCTTGGGCCAGAGTGTGCCATCGTTAGCCCCCCTTACACCCATCATCTCACTTCTCACTCTTTCTCTCTACTAGAACCATATTGCATCCGTACTGCGAGATGTCAGGGAAACATATGCTCCAGCTTTTAGTACATTTGCATAATTAGAGTAATGTGTATGAATAATTTATAGCTGTATGTGGCTGCTCAGTGTGTGACGTTAGCACCCCTCACTAAATCCTTTCCAGTGGGTGGTGCAGATCCTGCACCAGAGCCATTGTGCCGATGTAGTGTGCAGCCTGCTGGCAGATGCAGGGGCCCTGCTTTGAGACATCAGGGTGTGCATATATCTGTGTATGTGGTTGTGTCTGTGTGTGTGTATATATATATATATATATGTATTTAGTGCAGAAAGATGGGCTTTTCCAGTTCTAGGGCAAGAGCAGACCAGAAGTCTCAGAGGCTAAAATGCCTGAGACTCTTAGGCTCAATACTTGCTCCGTTTATGCAGAAGCTGTGAATGAAAATGTTCTGCAACATTTGAAAGCTGAGGCAGGGATTTTTCCAGCAGGACTCAGGTGTGACTAGTTTGTGTGCCAGGATTATGTTGGGTTTTTTTAAATTACTTTTTCAGGTCATAAAACTTAGCAGCTTGCAGGGGAGAGGGATAAACATGCCTGCACTGTGTCACAGAGCCTGATCTCAATCAGTCGGTTGGTAAATAGTAGCAAAGAATTGCCTGGACACTGTCTCACTATTTACCAGCTCTTTAATGTGCGAGCTCTCATCCTGGAAAGCCCAGAGTGCCAGGTAGGTGTTCTAAAGAAGTGATCTGAGTGGCTGAATTCTGGTCTTTATGTTCCAGTTAATTTTAGCTTAAACTATATTTGGTCCTTTCCAAATGTTTGAGAGCCTTGGCTGGAAAGTGCTGTGCAAACTGGAATGAAGTGCAGGCATGCACACTTGCTGGCTCATTAGTGTTATCCACTGGGAAACTGAGGCAGGTGGTTAAGCTGAGCAGGTCTGCAGAACCAAGGTGTGGTGCAGCCTGGGCTATTCTCCATCACGGGTACAGACAGCAGGTCCACAGAGGAGAGTGTGTTTAGAAGGGTAACAGGCAGCGTAATAGTCCTTAAAGCCCTTGCTTTGAACCTTTTCACTTTACAGAATTACTTTGTAAAGATAACACACTTGCAGCCAGTTGGTGAGTTTGTACAGAGGGGATTGCTGTTAAGTTTTATGGAGTCATTTCTGATTTATATTGCTGTCAGTGACAAGTTAAATGAGCCCAGCATTCAACAGACTGATGTTCAGGTGTGTGCATCTCCTGAGTGCGCTGCTTTGCGTCCAAAAATGTAGCTGGTGTACCCAGCCAGTCAACAACCATGTTTGTAAAATCCTCATGAATATTCAGGGAAACTCTTTGAATTTTTGCTGTTGCCATTACACAGCCATATGAATCCATGGGAAGGATGAGACCTTGGCTGATGTTTCTGGAAGCCTCCCTCATCCAGGTTGTTCTGCCCTTGACTGAAGGAGCCTGTGTGGTCCCCACATCCATTCCAGCTGAAGTTGTTAACTTCAGGCTGTGTTTAAAAATAAAGCAAGGCAAAATCCATACCGACTCTGCCAGAATGCAAGATGAATAATTAGGTGGAGATCATTAAAGTTTCCCTTCTTAAAAACATACATGGATTATTCTTTAATGGAAAGTTAATTGTTTTATTATTCTCTCCAGATGGTTCTTTTCCTTTACATTCACAGGGGAATTGATATAGCCTGGAATTCAGTCTCCTGTGAGCAGAACTGATAACCAAAAATGCAACTCTATCACTGATCAAGATACAAAACATAGAAAATAGGTATCTGTATTCCATCAAAGTTTCAGACTCTTCCCATTTTATGATTTTTAATATTATTTATAGGCTTTAAGTGCCCCTTCAACTTGAAATGCTGCAGGCTGGGGAGTTTGCATTTCTCTTCCTGGTTGGTTTGTCAAGCAAGCACTAGGTATTGGACACTACTGGATCCTGGCTTTCTTGTGGATGATCCAACCCTTCCATCCATCACTGGACTGCGGAGGAGTGAAATACACAGTTGTACTGAAAGGTTTAAAGAAGGAAACTGTCATTAGGCACTTGGGGTTACTGTGTGGAGGAAGCAGTACAGTGTCACACCTCCTTTGTTCTGTGTGTAGAAATGCAGGAGGGCTTGGGAAGCTGGGGAGGCCAGAGGGGAGGTGACTTCCCAAGGGCACAGTTGTGGCTGTTCTGTTCTGGTGTGGCTCCAGCCTGGTAGATGGCAGCGGGCACTCTGCATGTGCAGCGAGCGTGTTTATCGTGCCTCATTACAGCAGTTCACCTCTGACATCTGAAGTGAGTAACTCGAGTGGGCCCCTTATTTCAAACATCCACCCGTGCCGACCTATTGGCCTGCAATGATGCTGCCAGTTTTATAGCTACTTATTTCCTTTTAATTATTTAGAGTTAAGATATTATTGTAAGGGAGGGAGAGAGAGAAGAGTCTCTTATTGTATCAGCCTTGCCTTCCTCGTAAGCAGATCAGCAGGGCTTCAGTACTGGAGAGCTTTGCTTGAAGACTGAGAATCTGTGCTATGGTTAAGGCTGTAATTTGCTGTTGCTTTATTGAAAGAGATGTTCTGCTTTTAGAGGAATTGCCTCTTGGGAGACTCCAGATCTTGGTAACCATCAGGGATCTGTAGCTTTCCAACACTTGTATCCTTTGCATCTTACTTTCACAATTGTGCATATAATAAGCTTGAAAAACTCCACACTCTTTTGTGTCTTAGGGATAAAACAAGTTCTCTCATGATTTGGGAGGTCTTACCCAGAGCAGAGGGAAGGAAGGTGAACAGGCTAGGGAGGAAATGTAGCAGGAGGGTGATACTAATGGCTATGGATTCTCCTTCCTCTTCTGTTGCTCTTGGGCTGGTCAATCCCAACTGGTACATGTGGGGCATCTCCTCTTAATTTTGATATATTTGGGAGGATTTCTCTGTTTCATTATTTTGGATTTATATTTGGGCTTGCTCGTTGTGATGCAGTTATTGACTGGGCTTGAGGTTTTATTGACTTTTCTCCCTTTTCTAACTGACCTTTCACACCTGGAAGCATCTAAGACACATTTAGTATGTGTTTGTTCAGCACCTACTATAACCACTAGTGTCATGCTTTTTGGACACTGACCATAGTATAAATATTAAATAGCAAGTAAGAGCACCGAGAAAAATCCTGCCTGAATGAAACATGAGATTTACTGATGCGAAGAGATGCTGCGAATGAGAGGCAAGGCTATTTCTATCAGGGCAGTTTCCTAAAATGCCTGGCTGATGTGGCCTGGACTGGTGGCAGGATCTAAATGTCTGCATGTGTCAGGAGCCACTCCAGGGATTGTTTAAGCAGTAGCATTAGTTATCATCTGTTGGATGCCCAAGCAAAGCCTTTGCTTGTAGCTAGGAGGCAGAGAGCAGATTTCCAATTCCCTGCTGTGACTGTAAGGCCAGGTAAATAGAGAAGAAGGAGACAGCAGGGGGTTTATGTGAATTGAGGAGCAAAGAAGATTGTAATGGTAAATGTTGGATTACTTTTAAAAACAAGTAGGTCATTGAAGATACCATGGTTGGTGAACAGAAAAAGAAAAAAAGCTGGATTTATTCCTTGTTCTTCTAAGATTTGTTACACTACAAAATTCAGTTACTGCTCAGCATGCTGTCATTTTTAATTCTGGAAGTTCTTTGTTTCTGTCAGTGGTCCAGCAAGGATGACACTAGACCTGAGATTAGGGGCCTGGGATCTTAAAAGGAGCCTTGGTTCCCAGTTTCCTTGGGAATTATGAGTAGGCTGGGCCTTACTGTAGTGCTTACTGGGAACATCACCTGTTGTTCCATTTCCTGCTCTAGCAGGATTTGCCTGTGACTCCACAGTCAACTCAAATTGTTTAAAATTCAACTTAGCTTTTGTCTTCTGCCCCTTTTGCAGAGTGCTGGCATGCAAGAAAAACATCCGTCCCCATCCCTGCCTTTTGTAGAAAGCAACAGATGGTTACCTAACAGTCAGTGATAATAATTTGCTGTGAGGTATATCCATGGAATATTCATAGCATTGCTACTGAGTGTGGCCAGTTCTGAGTAGAAACGATAGCTCCAATGTGTTCTTAAGTGCCCAGTGACTTGGTGTTCACTGAAAAAGAAATCCTAGCATGGTAATACCATGCTTACCTCTAGTGCATTTCATGGCTGATTATTAAAATTACTTGCAAACAAGTTCACTTTCACACATCAATACTGGAGAGAAGGAAAACATCACAGATTGGCTTTGTAAACAGGTAAATTGAGGCTTGGATGAGGAAGACCCTTACTCTGCACAGTGAGTCTGATGGAGGGCTGGGGAGGGAACCTGTGAATCCTGACTCCAGGGCTTATCTACCAAATGTTTTCCTTAATAACTGTTCATTTTGTCTCTTCTGGCTCATTACTACATCTGTTATCACTGAACAATGAATCCTAGGAAATGCAAGTGAGAGAGAGGAACTTTCAGCTTTGAATTCTCCCTTAGGAAACTTATTTCTGGCAAGTTTCACATGTGGCAGCTTCTTGTTTATATTCATAGGGCCTGTAACACATGGCATTTTCTCGTTGGCTCTGCCCTCAGCTCCCTCCCATGACTGAAGTGATAAGCCATCCTTCTCTCCTTGCCTCTGCTGTTGGTGTGAGTTTTTAGGGCTATGCTCCTGATGCAGAGCCCAAGCAGCAATTGATTGCCAGCTTTCCCTCCTCCTTAGATGTGTGCTAGCTCTTGAACGACATTTTGAGGTGCCTGAAGCATTCTGTGGAAGAAAATTAATTGGTTTTGACAAACCACAGCAGTCCCTTGGGTGCCTGGGAGTGCAACATTTATTGAAACCAGGCAGGAAATCAAAACGCTCTGGTGTTCACTCACCTCCAGTGCAGCTGTGTTAAAAAAATAAAAAGTAAAAAATCCTTAACCTTCCTCTGGATTTTTCACTCTGACATTTGGATCGTCCACTGACTTTGTAATAAAACCTCCTTTTTCTTTTAGAAGAGGGTTGAGTGGTCATGAAAGATGCCAGAATGACAGCCCAGGGAGTAGATGGTCTCTGTTTACCCACAGAGCAAACGCAGCATCAGGGCAAACGTTCTTGCCATTGTACTTCCACCTTGACCTGCAGCATCCCAAAGGAGGGTAGGGAATTGCAGGTTTTCAGCACTTCTAGACTTGACCTCTCTGCTTACACAACTTAATAAGGAATCAGGCTTCTCCTGCTGTTGCAGTGCAGTATTAAGGAAGGATTTTTCATCACAGCTGTAGGCGTAACAACTTCAGTGCAAACCTCAGGCTGAAAGCACTCTGCTAGCAGAAACCATCTCCTAGCCCCACTCTTCCAGGAGCCTAGCCTGTCTTCCTAACATATTGGTTACAATCTGATTCATTCCTAAAACATGCTGATACCCAGTGCAAGGATAAGATGATCCCTTTATACATGACAGATGTGTTATGGTGGATGTGGGTGCCCTTCAGTCGGCCACTGGCTTGAGGTTGCTGCTCTGCTCTGTGCAGAGCTGCTGATGGGAGTCATTAAGTTGCCATCAAGTTTGAATTAGTGTTGATTCACCTCTAAAAAATAACCGGCAGTGTTCTTCACACAGCTCTGAAAGCAGGGCTGGGAAATGAGGGGAGTAATTTTTAAATAAAAGCTGGTTACTGCCCAGGTGCAGTCACAAAATAGGGTTGGCATTAGTTTTACAGGGGGTGTCCACTTGCCAGCCTGTAAAGTGGTGTGTGATTTCTGGAACGTGCCCTGCTTGATGAGGCTGTTGAATCTTTTTACAGGTCTTCTGCTGTCTGTGGGCATCCCCAGGAGTGGTGTCAGCAGAGGAAAGCTGTATACTTCCAGCCTGTAGGATCAGGTTTATCATAGCTCCTAGCCTCACAGACTGGAAAGAGTACTGGAGCCACTGGAAGGGTTGATTGGAAAGGATTCACAGACAAATGATGTAATGGGAGTTATTCAGCTCCTCCAGGACCTTATTGCAACAGATTTCTGGGGTTTTAGCAGGTTCTTCATGTGTTGTCCATCACCACAAGATGTATATGGGTATGGCAAGGGTGCACACTCTGAATGCAGTAAACAATATGGGGGTGTCAGGCAGAAGGTCCTGATGTCCTTGTGTGTCCTCCGTAACTGCAAGTGCCAGACAGAGGTGGGACACCTGCTTTGTCAGTGTGGATAGAAACTCTGCAGGCGGAGTGAAGCTCCTGCTAATGTCTGGAGTGACAGAGATGGGGAAGCGACGGACAGAGGAGGAATTTGCTGCTAAGGAGTTGCTGTGCTTTGGCTCCTCTCAGTTCCCGCTCGCAGAGGCGGAGCAGGGGTGTGTGGAGGCTGTAGAGGGGACAGATGGGGAGCCAGCCCTAGGAGGTCCTTGAGAAGAGCAGGTGATGTGACTGCGGCAGAGAGGGGAGGGGTGGCAATGGCTGCTGGCTCTGCGTCACCGAGACGGTGACAACTCCTTAAGCAATTAATTAGCACAGCTGAGAGCCTGAGCTCGGTGCTAAAGGTGAGCTGCAGCTGTACAGCAGAGATGCACAAAGGCTTTATTGTTCTGGCTTGGGACCTCGCTGGGGGCTTGTCTTGGTGGTTGCTACTGCAATGCTTCTACAAGCTATTCATGATCTTGTAGAATAGCTTTGTAGAAGCATTGTCTTAAAAGTCCAGCAATGTGGGAGGCCAAAGAGGGGGCCATCAGCAATCCTAAATGAAGCTTTGGCAGGTCTGGATACTGCAGGAGAATTTACTGCGTAGGTTTCTTCTTCACCTTTTTTCTCCTCTAATGATTCTGCTTTCTGGCATAACAATTACCTACTTTGGATATCAATGTCTATGGGAAAATGGCTCAAGCTAAAATGGTAAATTAACTGCTTTGAAGCTTATGTCCCAGATGTCAGTAGTGATAGATTCTGTCGAGTGGTTTCTAGCTAGAAAGACTTTGAGCGGTGTCATTTTTCATGGGAAAACTTCCCATATGCTTCTCCAAGAGGCTTTTCTGGGCAATTAAGTGACATGCTGTATGCAGAGATAACACGAATTCAGAGAGCTTTTGCACTTCATCTTCTGTGACACACCATACATGTGATGCCAGTGGTCACCATGGGTTTGGGCCTGGGTCTCATTACTTCTGCAGGAGCAGGGTTTGTCACCCATAACCAACAGGACTCCTGTGGTGTTTGTTGTATGAATGGCTGTATGAGCATGACACACCATGAAGCTGGGATGTGGGAAGATCTGTGGCAGAGGAAATGCCATCCTACAGACAAGGGAGCCCATTGAATGGCATAGTGGGCACCAGGGCCTTTCAGCTCCTGAGCCAATGGGATGTCTGGTAAGAGAGAACACTCTGGACAAGGAGCAGTTGTTATGGGAGTGAAGACTTTCATGCAACTGAATGGCAACTTCTTTTTTTCTCTTATTGTAACAGACTAATAAGGTTCTTCCAAGGAGCACCTGTCTGTGTAGGGAAAACCAAAGTGTGCTGCTGTTCACATACTGGGCAACACAACAATGAAATCTGGGGGAAAACTCAGCAAAAATCGACATTTTTAGATGTATGCAGAGTATTTTGTGGCCCTTGGCAAAGGAAGGGCACAGTATGGATTGTGATTTGGGGGCTTTGAGAGCCCCCCACAGAGATGGCCCTCTGGTGGCACTGGTTGTTTCAGTCCCTGTGTGGCTCCATCTCCTCCAGGAGTGGAGCCCCGGCGATTTTCCTCGCTTGACTCCTCTGTGCCAGCAGTCCTGAGGTTCCTGCTGCTTTGCATTACAGCCGTGTGTCAAGAAATCCCAGCTCCTGGGGTCAAGTGCTAAGCATTTGCTTCTTTATCAGATATTTACTTAGGAGGATTTCATTATACTGAATCTACTAGCTTTGAATAAATTCACATGCAGTAAATTTATTCTCGCTCTTTCTGAAGGGACTTGTATGCTAGAGAAAACTTTGAAGACGACCATTTATACCAAAAGCAATTACTTTTGTGGTAATTTTGTATGTATTTTACTGCAGATACTGTATTTCTATTTGACTATGAGCTTTCTCCCAAGTGGCACTGCTGTGCTGGAAGTAGACAAATTCAGATGCTTGAATTTGTGGTGCCCCAACATTTTCACATTGTTAACATTGAATGTATTTGTCTGTGCACTTACTTGAACAAACTCCAGCTGTCTGAATAAAGCTACAGGTTGATCTTACCAGAATCCACTTGTAATTGCTCCATGTGAAGTGGGGAGGTGGCGTTGTTTTGTTTTCTTACTGTTGGTTGATTTTGGTGGGGTTTTTTTTGCAACTCCACTGTGTCAGCCTCTGGTTATTGGATTTCTTGAGCCAGGTGGTAGAAATGTTCTTTCATGATGCTGCAGAGGGCAGCTCCAAAGCCTCCTCACTCAGTTCATGAGTATCCAGGAACCATACTCTGCAATATGGCTAAGTTGAACTATTGACAGATGCAGCTTACTATATGATTTGGAATAATAAACCTGTAAAAAAATTGTTCTGCAAATAACTTCCAAATGTGTGATGGGGCAAAGCTGAATTCTTCACCTCAGCAGCTGGTTTGCTCCATGCAAACCATAATGTCCTGTACCCAGGAACTCTTGCTGGTGCCTCACTTGCAGCCCTCTGCACCCAGGATCTCCTGCAATCACTTGACCAAGTCCAAAACAAATCAGGAGGAAAAGCTCAAGTAAGAATTTAGGCAGTGATAATCCATTAAGTCCTCTCTCCATTGGTTTACTTTACATGCTCTACTTCAGCAGGTAAGTCTTGGTGGTCCTTGTGATAAGAAAAAGCCATTCTTTGGGGCTGGAGGTTTGGTTTAGCAAAACCATTGGTTGTACAGATATCACTGGAGATAACGGGTGTCCATCCTACAGCTAAATGTGCCCTTAGCATTTCCAGAGGGCAAACATGCACGACTCCTTCTGAAAATGGACAAGGGAAAACTGGGGGAATGTATACTAAAGAGAAGCGTGTATATATTAAAACCAGAGGGGTAGAGTTATTTTTTTTTTTTCAACATAAATTTCTCATTTACAAGATCTGTTTCATCTAGAAGTGGCTCATTAACTAGTTTAAAAAAGGAAAACCAAACCAAAAACCTTAAAGAAATGTAGGTCCCTGTTAAACTGCAAATTCTATATTCCATGCTGGATTATTGTTTTATGGGAACCAGTGATAGTTATGCTGTACGTATCTACATATTTCACCAGAAAGCAAAAACTGTTTTCCAGGGGAAATTATTATACAGAAAAAAAATTAATTATAATAAGCTACTTCTATTACAGTATATAATACTTGTGCTCAAGCCTGAATCTGAAATGAACAAAAAATGTGTCATCTGAGCAGCCCTCAACATCCCAGTCTAAACTTTGTGGCTAGCTTTAACCCTTGCAATAGACTGATGAGGGAGATCACAGAAACCTTCCTATTATTGCTGTAATGAAGTAGACAGAAACATTTATCTGAGCATTTCTATGGCATGAGATTGTTGTGGCGTTTTCTGGGCTGTTCATTATCCAGCTAAGCCACTCACATCTGGAGGAATCACACATCCCACTTGATTTTTGACCTTTTTCCCTTGCGTGGCATTTGGTTTAGGATTTAATGACAAATAAAAAAATTATTTCTGGATCAGTAGGTCTGTGAAGTTTCAGTTAGTCCAGATAGGGCACGAACTTGAGCTGGTTTGCTGGCAAAAGGAAGGAAAGACTTTGTGATTCAGGTACAAAGTAGTTGCTCAGGACTTCTGTGGTTGGGTCCTGTCTCTGTCTTAGCCTGCTCTGGGAACCTGGGCAGGATGTCTGCATCTTCCTGGTGTAGCAATCTATTGATGGATTTCCCTCCCACAGTGAGGATTTCTGAATTCACATTCAGTGGATGTCAGTAATGCCTGCCAGAGAAAAATCTAGGTACAAACTGCGCATTGTTGGTTATTTTTAAGAGGAAACCAAAAGAAAAATAAGCACACTGAGAGAGTTTTGTAATTCATGCTTTGAAATTGGCACCTAATAGGTAGAAATTAGCCTGAACTGAAAGCAAAGAAAAACTTTGGGCACAACAGGGCTTTGCACTACTTTTTGAGAATTTGGGGAGAAGTACATTTTGGCAGATTTCTAGTTTCAGCTTCTCATGTGCTATTATACCCCTCTTCTTGGAGATCCAGCAAACACTGGAGAAATCACACAGTGAACCCACTTAAATCTTCCCCCTGCCAGGCTTCTAAATGGGGGTCTAAGGCTCAAGCTGCTTCTAGTTTTCATGGTTTGCCTCAGTTTAAGTTATTTTTCTCATTAAAGACTGAGCAGAAGTGAAATTGGTGCTGTAATAAAAGGTGTCCCTATTTCATAAGGACCTTAACAGCAGCTGCTGAGGACAAACATTAGCCTAAGAAGGTCTCCAGGGGTTGGCTTTGATGGAGGTAATCTTTCTTGTAATACCATTCCTAATGTGGATCTCTGTTAGCTATATGTAGTAATTTCTTCCTCTGTATTTGTTCTGGTATATCTCATGGGCTGCTTGTATGTGCTCTAGAATATTTACCGTATTTCTTTCTTTCCATCTCTTGTGCTGTGATCTGATATAATATGTGTCTGTTGCAGATCTGTTCTCTTCTAAACACGTAGTGTACCTCCTAGTTTCTCCCTTACCCCTTGTAGCAGGTTTGTCTGTTCCTCCAGTGTCCTTCTCTGAGCACTGCACCTCTGAGCTGAGGGTACATCCAACTGCAGTTGCAGTTCCTGCTCATGGAATGGAGCCTCCAAGAAAAATGGGGAGAGACTATTCACAAGAGTATGGAGTGATAGGACAAGAGGGAGTGGCTTCACACTGAAAGAGAGTAGGCTTATATTAGATATTAAAAAGAAATTCTTCTCTGTGAGGATGGTGAGGCCCTGGCACAGGTTGCCCAGAGAAGCTGTGACTGCCCCATCCCTGGAAGTGTTCCAGGCCAGGTGGGGATGGTGCTCTGAGAAACCTGGTCTAGTGAAACGTGTTCCTGCCCATAGCAAGGGGGTTGAAACGAGATGATCTTTGAGGTCCCTTCCAACCCAGACCATTCTGTGATTCTGTTTGCAGCATTGGGAACAGGAGTGAGAGGGGCAAAAGAGCAATGGTTGCCTCGGTATCTTCTGATTCTCACTGGTGGCTCCTGTGCAGATATGCCTGCTGTCCAACAGATATTCAGGGGTTCAGCTGTGGTTGCTACAGTCTCAAGCCTGTTGAATTTGGTTCTGGCCTGTTTTCCCAGCCAGCAAATCCCTCCTGTTTGCTATTCATTTCTCCAGTCCTGACACCAGCTGTTAACAAGTGGCATCTTGATGCTTTGTGATATCTGGAGGTGGTTTAGGAATCTTCTTACTCCTACTTCTCTTTCTTTGCATTGCTTTTGCTATATAGATGATACCATAATAGAATAACACTTCACGGAGGAGTCTGTTGGATTTTGTTTTGACTATTACTGCTTGATTGCATTTGTCATTGTTTTTTCCTGCTTTTTTCTTTTTTTCATGCTTTGGATTTTTTGGTCAAATATTGAGGCATCCTAAACCATGACAGAACAAGTGTTCTTTAGGAGTAATATCAGAACTCTTGTTCAAGTCTTCCCCTGCCTCTGCACCCCAGAATTCATCATCCTCCCAATGCCTCACTGCTGTGTCTGTGCAGATGATTTCTTCTGTTTGTCATTTACAGCTGGCCTGCCTGTCTGGCCATTTGTCTAGAAAATCTAGGTAGCTTTCAGACTGGTCAGAGGAATTCCACACCACTGACTTAACTGAGCTGTGGGGAACTCTCATCATCTCTGACCTTTTGTTCACTCCAGCTCAACAGAGGGGTGCAGCATTCAGGCTGGGTCTGTGTCACATCCATGGTGTGCAAGGAAATCATTCTTGCATCTCTGCTGCTGTCTCTTCTGAAGAGCAGCTCACAGCTGTAATTTCTGCAGTCAGAGGGACTTGGCAAGTGGGGGATCAACATGATTTTCCCAACTGTCCCAGAGAGGACTCTGGAGATCGCTGGGTGTCAGGCAGTGCCGGACCTTTGCTGCTTTCCTGGGAGACCTGGGGCTGCATCACCCATCTGTTGTTCCCTAGGAAGGGAAGGGATCCAGCTGACCAAACTCAATCACTTTGTCAATGAGGATAAATAAGGATCATAATCCAATTGTTATAGCAATTGCAATGCAGCAAACTCGAGGCAACTTTCCAAAGCTTCTATATTTATACCTCACCCATTTAAAGCAGAAGGAGGCAGACCAGCTTCTGCCAGTCTTTCCCGAGTCCCAGGCAAATCACGTTGCCAGCTCAGACAAACTTCTTGATGGGTGTCAGTAGGACCACCTCTTTTTCTACGTTTACTGGTATGCTCTGCCTCTACTGCCAGAGACTGAAGGCTGATGGTGACCTACAAAAAAATAATCAATGCATAATATATAATAAAAGCCTTCTTGGCACCTATAGTTCCCAGCTGTACAGAATTGACTTCACCCACTCAGTACAAAACGTGTACAACAGGTGGTGATCCATTGCCCATTGTACCAAAACTATGGGAAATCAGAAGTATTTAATTTAAAGTCAAAGTCCATAGTCCTTTTAATGTGAAAATATAGCATAGCATAGTACTTAGGATTATGGGTGGCTGAAAGTCTATAAGCAAATCTGAAGAAGATTGATTATTAATTATCAAGTTCTTTCAGGAATTTGTCTTAGTTTTTTTATGTTTCAAATTATGATAACAAGATAATGAAGACAAATTTTCGATAGCTGTAACTGAAAGCTTGGTACAGGTTGTACTTGAGGCAACAAGGTGTACTTGGGCCATCCTTTGGTTAAATTATTAAATATTCTTGTATCTCATTACTCAGGTACAGCCAAGTGAAGTCAGCAGCACATCACTTGCAAGGTGGGGGCTAATGTGACCTTGGAACTCCTGTGCAGGTGACTTGTGTGTGATCCACTGGTCCCTGGCTGATGGGAGTCCTTGATCTGTGTTCTTTTTCCCAGTGTATCAATGCACTGATTATTGATGGAGCTGGATCAGTGCAGTGGGACACCCCAGAGCCAAGGCTTCCCCCGCAGAGCTGCTGTGCCCCCCTGTGCCATGGTCGGGGCTGCCTGGGCAGCTCAGGGGACACCAAGGTGTCAAGCCCAGAGGACTGATGTCCCCCTGCTCTCCTCCTACAGACAGACCTGTGTTCCTGTGCTCACTGCCAAGTCATGAAATCAATTACAAATTAAAGGCCAGATTCATGAGTTCACTTCAGCTGCTCTAGTGGTACAAACCAGCTGCAAATTCAGCTTTTATGCTGTTGCTACCTTCCCCAGCTTTTATGTGTTAGCAGCTTTGCTTTTAAAAGCAGTTTTTAAATGGCTTGAGATTGATGCTTAACTTCAAAGTGCTAACAAATATTGTATTGCAAATTCCTCCTTGGGCTACTCTGTTACTTTTTTTTTTTTTAATAATTTTGAAAACAATTCTTCAGGGGAAAACTGTGCTAAGGTGAATGATGTTTCTGAGTGTGCACATCAATGCAAAGTGAACAGAGCACTGCCGTGCTAATGATTGCATCTAAACCCAGGATTTGCACAATTAAGAACACCCATTATGATGTATAATTCTGTTAGGCTAAGGAGCTCTTAGATAAAACCAAAAGAAATCTCAATTCAAAAACTAGTACCATTTCTCTGCCCTTGTCAGAATTCATGCAATCATGTGAGAGTTTAATTTTTAAGCATTTAAAAAATTAATTGTGGTTATTTTATTGTTAACTTCATACTCAAAGTACCTATTCTCACTTCTTTTAATAGTAATAAGCAAAAATACAACAATCATGATTAAAGTTTAAGAACTCTCGTTAAGCAGTGTATTTCAAAACATAATATATTTTAAAATACAGTCCCACGTTACATAACTACCACACAATTTAATTTTGGATGGTTTCACTGTGCATTTCAGGTTGCAGATATTGCTAGCTTTGCAGTCCAGTCTAGTGTTAAAACATCAAATTTCCTGATTCCATCATGCGTGTTCTTTCACAGCTACTTTTAAATATTTCATCCAAAATTACTGATATGCCTGCTCTGCTTTATAATGCATTTTGGGGGACTAATGACAACTCTTTGGGGTTTGTAGGGGTTTTCTCATGTTTAAATTGGTAATTACTCTTCTCACTTAAGTTTTGTCTTAAGATATATTTATTATAACGGAAAGCTTCTGGTGGGAAAAATTGCCCCAGCTTAGTATCTGGTTTAGCAGGTCATTAAACAATTGACTTTTCTCTAAAAGCATTCTAACCATGGTTTTTCAAAGTTTGTAAGTGACCATTTCCATATGCCTGCATAAGACAGGTATTGAATCATCTGACAAGGTAAATCAGAAATCAGACAAAGAGAGAGGGGACGAGGGAGGAGAGATTATATAATCCTCTTTACTGGAACAAGTCGAAATCTCACTGTTTTCCCCAAATAAGCAATATGCTCTGTCAGCACAACACTAAGGCGTGTGTGTGCATGTTCATCCCAAGCTATTTAGCCATGCATTGGTGTGGTTAATAAGGGTTGGGGGTAAAAACGCCTTTACATCCATGCAAATGGTCTTCCAAGAAAGGAAACAACTAGAGACCGTTCCCCAGGGTGGATTAAGGGAGGGAATTTGGCTCTTAATTAGGGAGTTCAGTGGCCTTTGTGCACGGTGTGACTGTGCCTGCCCAGGGCAGGGGTGTGTGCCTGCGGGGGCAGGGGACGTGTTGCAGGCAGTGTTGTGTTGATGATGGCTCCTTTGCTCTTGGGAAGATTAACCTATTTTTAGACCAAACTGTTGGTGTGAGGCCAGAAGAAGCCTTCTATCTTTTAGATTTATGGAGGTTGCCAGGCAGATCTTAAACACTTTCTCTAAGCTGCATTTATTTGTATTTGGCGTCTTTTTTGGAGGCCAAGTTCCCTGTATCTCTTTGGATAGGACCCTCGATATTGAAACAGGTCTGGAGTCTGTCAAGTAATCCAATTCATTCAACACTTGGAATTACCGTGCAAAAAAAAGTAATTTATTTTCTAATTATTCTCTGTCTTGCACAACCGTGCATGGCTGAAGTGTCACTATTTAAAATATTTATCTCTCTCCACTGCGTGATCTGCTCGAAGGCCATGGAGGGGCGATGAAATAAAAGCACTCTTTCCCAACACAGGCACATTACTTTGACTTGTCTTGGGCTGTTTTGACGTCTCCCTGTAAATACATTTATTTTTCATTAGGATGTTTCTGGGTTTGCGGCATCCAGGAAAGCCAAAGCCATTACGCTGTTCATCTGTTAGAGACAAAATGAAGATAAACAAGTGTAATGAACTCCCGCTGAAGCCATTTCTCTGTTGTCTTTCCCTTGCTGCAAGTGTGTGTGTGTGTGTGTGTGCAGGACCAGCCTCCTCGTGCTGGCTGCATGGGAGAGCTGCTCTCAGTGCTTCCATTCTTCATCTGCGAGGAGGATTCAGCTGGGGAGAAGGATTCGGGCTCCAAGTGTGCTGTAGTCCTCGGGTTTTGCTGTTGTGTCTGGAGAGCTCAGGCCTGGGGCATCACCTGTAGCTTCCCTGGGGAAGCTGTGGGGTTTAACTTGTGATCTTGCCCCCACAGCAGTTTGCTCCATCCCTCTGCAATGTGTTACAAGGATAAATACACTGGAGATGGAAACGTGAGGACAGAACGTCTGTGAGGTCCAAGCAGGTACTGCTGTGGTTGTTGGTGGGGATTGGAGGATCGTGTAGGGGATGACACTTCCATACTGCATCCAGCTCTGGAAGCTGTTCCACCCAACACAGGAAGGACATGGAGCTGTTGGAGCAAGTCCAAGTTCATCAGAGGGATGGAGCACCTCTCCTATGGGGAAAGGCTGAGAGAACTGGGATTGTTCAACTTGGAGAAGGGCAGGCTTCTGTGTGACCTAATTGTGGCCTTGCAGTACCTGGAGGGAGCCTGCAAGAAAGATGGAGAGGGATTGTTTACAAGAGCATGGAGTGACAGGAAAAGGAGGAATGGCTTCACACTGAAAGAAAGCAGGTTTAGATTGGATATTAGAAAAACATTACTGTGGTGAGAAAAAGACAGTGGTGAGGCACTGGTACAGGCTGCCCAGAGAAGCTGTGGATGCCCCATCCCTGGAAGTGTTCCAGGCCAGGTGGGATGGTGCTCTGAGAAACCTGGTCTAGGGGAAGGTGTCCCTGCCTACAGCAAGGGGGTTGAAACGAGATGATCTTTAAGGTTCCCTCCAACCCAAAACATTCCATGATTCCATGACAAGTTCACTGCAGGGATTTCTGTTGCAGTCTGGATAGCCTCATCCCAGATATGGGCTCAAAAAAACTCTTGGAGAGCCTGTGGCATAGTAGCAAAGAGCCAGTATGATTGGAGGTTGGTGGATAGGGAGTTAAAGGCAGCCAGAGACAGGAATATTGTTTGGAGATCAGGGAAAGCTTGGAAAGGATAGAAAGTAAGCTGCAAAGAGGCATGAAGATGAGAATAAAAATGAAAGCGAATATTGAGCTTTCTAGGGTGGCACATATGCTCTTTCTTCGTCCTAGTCTTTCCATTATTTCCTATTTATTTGAGCCCTCCCTCATATGCCCATCCCCATCCTTCCAAACTGACTTGCTCATTGAATCTGAGTGAGTTTATGCTGAATTTTAAAATACCTTCTTTTTCTCCATCTCTAAACTGCTAATCTCTCAGGCTGAGGAATCCTGGGACAAAGAGGAGTCCGCAGAGTGGAACTCTGTAAAATTAGCTTTTGCAGCATTAGTGTTTGCACAGTTACAGGCTGAAGCCCTGCACTCCCCCTTCCTGGCAGCCTGCCTCCCTTCCCCGGGGAGGCCAGCACAGAGTGAGCTGCCTTCCTCCTTCTCTTCCTCCTCTTCCTCCTCCTCCTCCCTTGCCACCACCCCTCTGCTGCAAGAGGTGCAGAGGGGAGAACTGGCATCCATTCGGACAAGGGTTTAACTTGCGTTATCTCGGGCTTGTCTCCTGTTATTGAAATGTGTTCTCAAATACAGCATAAAATTGAAATTCTAGTGCTGGTGTCACATCGTGGGGATGATTAGCTGGGAAAAGAGGGCACATGAGGGGATATTTTTTGGGTGAAACCAAGCTGAGACTTGGCGCATGCTGTGCATTGCTGCCTTGTGCTGCAAGCCCTCTGATTTTGGCAAGCAATTTAATCCGGAGCATCCATATGCAGGACAGGGATGGGTTTGGAGCAGAAGGAAGGTGCAGAGGTTCCAGGCTGGTGTAGTGCTGTGATACCCCTGCAGGGAGAGACCTGTCTGTGCCTTTGGGCGATAAGCAGGCGATGAGCGGCTTTGAGTGAGTGGCTTTGAGCCAGTGGCTGCAGTCACCCAGGGCCCTCTGCCTGGGTGCCTGAGAGAGCAGAACAATAGATGATGCCCTGAAAGCTAATGCTGAGCTCCTTTTGACTGTTTCTTGTGCTCTCTTCTGCCCAATTTTGGTGTAAGAACAAGGCGCTTCTTTTGAGCACCTTGCTCCAGTTTTCCCTCCTTGCGACTTGCTCTCAGCAAATCACCTATTCAAACACCATCCCTAATGCCTGGGCTTCTTTATCCCTCACTGCTTCTACTGTTGTTTATTAACTTGCTCTGCATGGCGTCTGGGGAATTTGTTCATTGGAAAAGCAAAATGAAGTTGCGTTTCTGCCTAACACATGTAGCAAGGTACTCTCAGCCTGCCGGGCCTTGAGCAGCATCCAGCGCTAACGCTGCAAACCCTCCCCGCTTCCTCTCCCGGCCCCGCTCAGCTGATTGCCTTCTATTTTTCCTTGTGGTGTTGTTATTAATAATCATATACCAATCTCCTCTGACAATCACAATCATTTCCTGGGAGAGAGCGAATCCAAGTCAACCACATCCAGCTACCCAGCGAAATGATGCTGTGTCTACCAGCCTGATGAATGCCGCTCCTGTCTGTGCCCTTTCTGTGCCTGGAGCACTTGATGATGCTGGAGGCTGCACTAGAGATTTTAAGCTGTCTATTTCTCAAGGAAACTGGCTGCAGGGAGGAGACATGGCTGCCTAGGATTAAAGGGGATGGCGATTTTTTGGGAAATAACATAATGCTTGGCTGTTCCCCATGGTACATCTGCCTGCAAGGGTCAGGTGCAACAGGACTGTCCAGGGATCTGGTGTCCTCAGTCTGGTTCTGCATGGATAAAGTCTCTATGCTTAGTGCATGCTTGTAACTGGTTTTGCAAATGTTTTTTTGGGAACAGATTGAGCCACGTACCATGTGCTTCCTCCTGTATCTGTGCCCCCAGTTTCCATCCTCCTATGAGACAAAGCCCAGGGAGCTCTTGCTAACAGGTTTCTTGCTGGAAGGGATTCCCAGTGGCAAAATGGGGGTGAAAGCTTTTTCCCAGAGCTCACTGGTTTCTCAGTTATCTCCCTCTTACTCTCAGCCTGGCTCTGCAGACTCCCAGGCTATGTGTGCTGCCAGGTTTTTCTACCAGAGCAATTTCCCTTGTTGCAATTCTTGACAGCACCACTTTTTCTCCTGGAAACATGGGGCTGCTGAATGTCTAGCGAACTCAATTGGCCTGGATGGATGGGATGAGCCAGCTGGGTGTGCTTTGAGGCAGAAACCACCCTTCCTGTGCTTAAAGAAAAGGTGGTGTCTGCAACTTGCTGGAATGAAGGGTTGTTCTTGGGTGGGGAGGAGAGCATAGTAGGGAACTGCTTGTAGGCACAGGGTGGGGGGCTCTCACGTGGGGTACCTCCCATGTCTGTGGCTTTTCTCCAGCATGTCTTGCTCTGCAGCCAGCCTGGCTCTGCCTTTTATTGCAGTTCATGGAAAGTTGTCTTTTTGGCTGATGGGCTGTGCGTGGCTGGCTGTGCAATGTGCAAAGCTGAGGGTGGCAGGCACACGTTCCACGTGCAGAGGAATTGCCGGGGGCTCACTGAAGTGAGGTGCCCAGGAAGGGCAGAACTGTGGGTTGTGTCTTGGGAAATGAGGTCAAGAAACCCTTGGGAGCTCAATTAACCACAGATGACCGGGACGAACTAGGACACCCAATGCATGACTGGCGAAGACGAGAGCCCGTGGCCTGCTTGGTTTGCTCCAGGCTTAGAATGTCTTCATTTATTTTGCCTTTATTTGTCACTATTTTGTTCTTGGATTCAGAGTGGAAAGCCCTGACCTGAGCTCCCACGCTCTGCCCGCGTGACCCAGCAGTGTCTGGTCAGCAGAGGCGGTGAGTGGGGTGCAGCCTGCTCAGGGCACAAAAGCAGTGCATGGCTCTCCTTCCCTCCATGTTCTCGGGCTTTGCTCAAGCAAACTCTGACACATATTTGTCTTTTCTGTATTTCCTTGTGGCTCATTCTATGAAATACTGTGAAGTGGATCCTGTTTTGTGTTAGAAGCTATTCGTAATGAGATTGGAGAGAGATACAGTGTTTGACTGCAGTGGCTGTTAATTTTAATATGCTGTGAATCTCGAGGTAGCTCTTTATTCTTCCTACATTGAACTTGCACGCTGCTGCTGCTACAGGCTGCATGGGGGACATGCCATGTGAACCAAAAAAGCTTAATGAGGAACAGAGGGAAAAACTCTGCCAGTATTTTATAAAACATGAGATTTATTTTCTTAAATGCAGATCACGGTGTCTAGATATTTAGGGGCTTATGATTTAACAGCTCTAAGGAAAGGTTTGGAGGTAGTAAGAAGGGTGGGGGGTGGTTGACAGAGACCTTAAAATTGCACTCAGCTCTGCTGGGCAGAAAATGAGCGTGCGGTGGAAAATACCAGTTCCTGCTGGTCTGAGCAGACAAAGTCCTTCACAGGTGAGGGATGGAGGAGAGAACATCAGCAGCACAGGGCCATGGATGGCAGGTTAGTGCTACAGAATATGTTCCTTAATGGTTGGATGAGCTGGGCAGAGACAAGTGAAATGAAAGGCGAAAGGACAAGGCAGAGTGGTCAGGGCTTGGGAATGAGAGCTTGGGAATGCTCGTAAGATGCTTCAAGTAGCTTCTTGCCCATCTTCTAAACCAAAATAAACTATAAAAGCCCACGTGTCTGAAAAGATGTAGGGAAACCCCAAAGTGGTATCAAAAGGTTCACAGAGGGGATCTGAGCAAGCTCTCAGTGTTCACCCAGCTCTGAGGAGTGGCTTTGGGGCTAAGGTTTTCTGATCTCTGGAGTTCAAGTACAAGGGGTTTTTAATTTTGCTGGGGTTTGGGGTATTTATTTTTTTATTGCAGCTGTTTTGCGGAATGGCTGCTCTCTGACTGCCTTTGAATTCAGAGGGGGACTGTCACCATTGGTGTTCTGTTTGTCAGTTGTCTGTGAGCAGCAGACTGGAGATGGAAGTGCATTTGATCATTTGTCAACTTTTCCTTTTGTGCTGAATATCTGATAACGTTTGCTGAGCACTCATTCTGCATATGCTCATTTGATCAGCTGCTGCAACAATTGCAGGTGATGGAAGAAGAGAGGCTGGGACATGGCTAAGGCACATCTGCAGCTGAATGTTTGTCAACAACAAGGTGCTCACTCGACTTGCTAATAACAGACATTGGGAAAGAGGTAGTTCCAGTCTTCTGCAGGCAATTACTGGTTCCCTAAATCTGTGGGCAGGCTGAAAGCATATTGGGCTGAAAGCACATTGCCTTTCCAGAACTGCTCTTGGAGGTGTGTTTCCCATCAGCAGCTGCCTCAGGCGTGTCAGATCCAGAGCAGACCTACAAGTTCTCAGTGTGGTGATGACCTACAATGCCAAAACCCTTGGGAAGTGTGTGTAGGACCAGGCTTTGCTGCCACAGCCATTGAGGATTTTTATGGAAGAGAGATGGGACATGTCAGATTGCTACAGTATCCAAACTTTGTACTCTGGTGCATGTAAAATTCAGCTCTTCCAGGGGTCCTGTGCACAGAGAGTGCTGCTGGCATGGCAGGCTCTGCATTTGGAGGTCCGGGGAAAGCTGAACCCACTCGATGGGAGAGGAGGATGCCTTTTCCTTGTCTCCTCCCCTCTGCTCAGAGCCTCCCTGAAGCCCGAGCAGAGCTGTGCTTTGACCTGGTTCCTGCTGTCAAGTGCTTCCATGTACTCTGTGAAAAAATCTTTCTGCTGTCTCTGGGAACCAAACCCTCAGGAGGAGCCCGTGGCTGTGACCACTCCTTGCCCTGCACTTGGCGCAGAGCTCCCCGCTCAGACCAGGCTCTGTGAGCAGCACCACAGCAGTTATTTGTTGGATGGGTTTTTTTCCACTTTTGTTTCTCATCAGAGGCTGAGTAGCACACTCACACATGGCATATCAGGCCTCTTGCAGCACACTTCATTTAAAAAGCTAATTTGTAATTGCAAAGCAATACACATGCTTCAACAACCCCTTCCTCTCAAAAGCAAACAGAGAAACGCCACAGAGAAATAAAATAAAATGGGATGAGAATTATCCATGCTTGCTCTACTCCACTGTTTGTCTGCTGGGGAAAAAGAAGAAGTGAAGCAAAGTTACTAAAATAAATATATAAAAAATAAACAAACAGGAAAACAGCCTCTAACGTACTTAGCATTGCAAGTTGTGAGATGGGGATTAGCCCTGCCTGTCTTCCCCCGTGTGCTCTGGCTTGTGGGAGCGCGGATCCTTTTCCATGCTCACCCTGCTCGCAGGTATGGGTGGCTCGGGGAGGTGTCCGCTTCTGCCCTGCCTGGCCAGGACGGTGCCTGAGCTCCTTCTGCTCCTCGATGTATTTTTGAGGGGGAGCAAATGTTTTGTCGTGCTGCGTAGCTGTGGATTACACTGACCCTGCTTCTCGAGGGACTCCTGACCAGCCCCAGCTCGCATCGCTGTGTGCCCGTGCCCTCGGTGAGCGCTTTTTGGCAGCGCGGAGCCCAGCTGTGTCACCGTGTTCACAAAGCAGCTGCTGCCCACCGCTGCCTGCTGCTGCCGCTCCTGCCCTCCTTCGCTCGCCGCTGGCACCCGCTCGGCTGCGCCGTCCTGCTGCCGGGCCCTCCCACTCGTGCTGGGTTGGAGAGGGGAAGGGAAAGGTGAACCCAATGTTGGGCTGCGCTCTGCAGAGCTGCCAGCTCCGATTTTGTCATCCCTGCTCCGCTCTGCCTCTGCGAGTTCAGCGGGGGCATTTTCAAAGACATTGGCTGTAGTTCGCAGCATGGGTTGAGGGGCAGGGAGCTGGGGAGGAGCGAGCAGCTCTTGCTGAGGAGCTTTTCAGGGCTGAGATGCGGGGTGGGGGCATCCTGCCACAGACGATATCTTTTACTGCAGCTTTTTTTGCAGCATCAGAAAAGCAGGGTGGAATTAGGCCACGTAGCCTGTGGTATGAGCTCTGCTTGTTGGTATTGTTAATAGCTCTGCTCAGAATATGCTGACTTTTTCTGAACAAAAGCTAAAACGCAACCCTTACAAATTAATCATTATTAATACTTTGTGCTCGCTTAGCTGTGCATGCAGCCATTCAGGGTGGTAAATACCCATTCTTGTGTTTGATCTCCGTGGCTGTGGAGTGCTCGGCTCAACCTCTCTTGGCAACAAAGCCTTGCACTGGGAGCTTCTGTGTTTGAGGGCAGCTTGACAAGTTTGGGGCAACAACCTCTCTCCCTCTCCCTCCACACACAAAATACAAGCAAAATGCTTTAAGCCTGAAGGAGTTACATGGATACTATGCCAGTATGACTAAGATGAACCCAGGGACTTCATCTGGTGCCAGTTGACATTGATTCTGTGACTCCTTTATTACTCTGATGTGAAGCCTGACTTACAGTGAAGTTTGCTCTGGCCCTAAATTTGTCCGCTCTAGTGAGGTCAGGGATTTCTTGGGATTGTAAACTAGAACAGAAATTTGTGGCTAATAAACTGGGTGGTAATGAGAGGTTCTTTTTCCCTCAGCTCTTGAGCTCTCCTGGCAGGGTGGCCATGTCTTGCCCAGCCAGTGGGAGAGGACGTGGCACGGGTATCTTGAAGGTCAGAGGTATCTTGTCCTGCTGAACATTTTGGGAATGCAGCACCAGCACACTGAGAGCTGGGCCCCAGGAGGAAGGCAGGGCCGGTGTGCCAAGCACTGATGCAGTATCTCAGCCTGCTGATGTGCACAGCAGAGCGTGGCAGTGAGCAAGTGCTGCTTGCAGAGCACACGGAGGTGGCAAGCTGGGCTGTTGTCTGCTTGGGTTGTACCTTGTGTGCTGGTTTGAGTGTAGCCGTGTGCTGCCAGATTACTGACAACCCCATCCCCTTCTCCACTGGCTCCCATCAGTGGCTGTGCAGAGCCATGAACTGGGAGTGAAATACCCATCCCTCACTGGTGAATTCACTCTCTCAGCCACCAAGTTCACCAGACTTTTCAAAAATAAGTTCTCAGCCTTTCGGTATTGTGACTTCTTCCACTCCAAGTGCTACCCGTGTAATCTCTTGCACATTTCAAAGCTACTTGAAACAGCTTCTTGCTTTAGTGCTTGCCAGATTCCCCCCCAGCTGCCAGGAAGAGAGTAAGCAGCCGCTGCCTGTTCTACTTGAGAAATTCAACTGCCAAGTGGTTATTTACAGCGGGCAGAGGAATGAAAATGTTAAATGAAATCAATTGCTGGCAATGTGAAAAAAGGAAGGGGGAGGAAAAAACCCCAAACCCTTACAAAATCAGGATTATGCTGGCTGCAAGCTGCAGCCACCTTAAAAGGATTGCAGACAACAAACAGCAAAATGCCGATGACAAAGCCCTGCCCGCTTTAGCCCAGCCTGGTGCTGACTCCGACTTTTGTTTCTGCTTAATCTCCCTATTCTTGTCCACTTTGGTCCCTTTCTTGGCAGTGGATGGGGAGATGGAAGAGCTTTGGAAAGAAAGCTGGATTGTGTTAAAACAGTTGTTTCAATCCATTTCAACATCAGGCTCCCTGCCTGAATTTAACCTGGAGGTAAATGAAAAATTAAAAACGAAATGAGCCCTATCTCCCTGATGAACATTGAATTTTGCCTTAAAAATGGGAGTATTTTTATTTCCCTTGACTTTTACAGGACGGAGGTGGTGGGAAGGTTACTGAGAGAGGCTGCCAGCCAGTTTAGTTCTGGTTGGATCACAACTCTTTTTTTAGGTGTCAATCCCTTCCTTTCCATGGAAGCCTCAGGCTTCCCTGCTGAATCTCTACAGAGACAAGTGAATCACAGCCTGGCATTGGGCAGTGTGGCAATTAATCAGCCATTAAAAAGGAAGACCTGCTGTCTTATAAACCAATTAGACAGGAACTGGTTGCTTGTGTAACTAATGTAGTGGGGTTGCTAGTAAGTTAAGGGCTCCTTGTGGAGAGAGAAGCTGAAATAAGTCTCTGTTACTGGGCTTTAAAGAACATGTTGAAACCACCAGAGCACCAGATCTTCCTCTAAAACAAGAATCTCAATTTGCAGCCATACATTGCAGTAAACGCTGTCCCCTCTGCTCGCCTTGCCGTTGGCTGAAGAAGGTATTTTAAACTCTTGATGATGAAACGTTTTTAAAGTTCTCTTTTTTCTTAAATCTTCATTGGGTTTCTGGGCAGGGACGGAGATGATGATGATGAGGACGAATGGGTGAGAACCCCTCTGAGGCTGGCTAAGAGAGGTGGTGCAGTGCTGTGGGATGCTCTGTGCACACAAAGGGATGGGTTTGCAGAGCTCCAGCTAACCCTGGTGCACTCTCCATTAATTCAGCACCTTTTTTAGCTTGTATGCAGGATAGGTCAGCTTTTAGGAGCTGGGCTGATGCTCTTGCATAGCACTGCCTTTGTGTTTGGGTTGGCGCTGGCGAGGGTCTGTGTCACCGAGAGAGCTTGTTGTTATCTGTGCCTTGAGCAGGGCTTACTCCAGCAGCCACTGGAGCAAATCTCAAGTGTTTAGTTGGTTGCACTGGGCTTTCAATTCTTGGCAGTTCTGCTAATGTGCTAATTTGAACTGCTCTCTCCTGAGAACACACTCAAGTCTGCTGGATGCCGAGCCAGATGGAGCGGGGAGCTGACCCCAGCCTGATACCTGGAGCTGTGAGCGTGGATTCCAGGAGCAGTCCTGTGCTCCACCCATCCTGACAAGGATCTGTAGGGGTGGGATTGGGTGGCTGTCCCAGCAGCAAGGGAGGAAATGCCTTGGTGGGGAGATTCTTAAGCTGATTCATTGGATTCCTGTTCAATTTATTCTGCTCTTAGAAGAGGTGTGATTGCTGTTGTTGGGCTGCTCAAGTAACAAGATGTATGTTTAAGTTTACCTAATATACTGTGTGCAGCTACTTAGGAACAGTGCAAACTAGATAAATAAATCATGGCCTTGCTTCAGTCATAGCAATGATTTTGTGTCTGCTCCATCATAACACAGGGCCTATTAATTTCACTGGGAATGTGGGACACAGCGTTCACTTACCTTATGCTTGCATTTAACAGCATTCACGTGCAGAATTTTAACAGATCATTCTAGGTCAACCAAGATAGTTGTTGCTAATCCTTTTTTGCAATTCCTGTAAGCAGGAATAATTTTAGACTAGATCTGTGGTAGGGAAACTTTGTCGCTACAGCATAAATCGCTGAAAAGACAGTTTGGGGTGCAGAGAAGGGCACTGGGTGCACCAACTTCTAGTTTTGGCTCTGAAACTTGCTTGGTGACTGTAGGAAAGACACTTAACTTATGAGAGCCTCTATTTCCCTGGCTCCCCTCATGGCACAATCTTTTTATTTTAATTTGTGACTTTTCTTGAGTGCAGTATTTGGATTATTTATGTAGTTGCAGTGACTAGGAGTGTTGGCCTGCCCTGGCCACTGATGCTGTCTTGTACCAACCTCAGAACGTGGTGGCAACACAAGCTGTATGTGTGCTTCATCAGTGAGGAGGTGCTGAGCAGTTCAGAGTACCAGCCTGTGACAATCAGCTCCCTTTGCTTACTGCTGAGTAAATTCTGCATTTCAGGGCTGATCCTGACCCCAGGCTTCAATGTATAATTGCTCTTGAGTCTGGCCATGGAGAGAGGCCTCTGCCTCTTCCTCTCCCTTGCTCTGCAGATCACTTGTCATGAGCCCCAATTCCTGACATATCCCTCACTCAGGTGAGGGTCTCATCAGCCCCAGTTTAACAGATTTCAGCCTTATTAAACAATAAGTGTGGGCTAACAATCAGTAGGCTGTCGTGCTTTGCTGAGTCAGGCCTTAAATTACACCAAGCTTGTGACAGCTCTGCATCCCGAATGGAAGATGCCACCGTCATCCCTGCAGCCCTCGGCTCACACCCAGGGAAGGTGCACGCTCCATGTGAAAGGTACCTCAGCTGCAGTCTGCTGAGCCAATCCTCAAATTGAGTTTGAAGTCATTAAGTGGAAAAGAAAATTTTTGTGACAAGTGATTTCCCTGAGCAGGTGACAAACTATAATGAAGCGGGGCGGTTTGGCTGGAAAGGTTTATGATAGCAGCTGTGTACCCTTCCTCTCCTGTGAGCAATCTGGGCAGGAGAGGATTCGTGGAAAACTGTCCATGCCACTGCAATGCAATGTTGCTTGTATGTCAGCCTTGGATTAATTTTCACAGTCTTTCCCCAAAATGTTCCTGGAGATCCTTTGGGAGCAAAGGCAGGATGGGTGACTAATTACCATTTGAGTTGTACTACTCCTCCTAGCAAAGTGCTTGCTTGGGGAAAGCTTGTGAGCAAATGGCACCCCTGGAAAATGGTGTAATGTGAGGGCTCTGAGTTCTTTAGCTGCACTGTTGCTGGTTATAGCTGCACAGTTTCTTCCTGCTGCTGTGGCTGTGTTCCTGTAGGGCAGGGACGTGTCTGCCACGAGCCGATGGGTGCGCTGGGTGGAGCAACGGGCACATCATAGCCAGGAACAGAGCTCTTCCCAAAGCAGCAAGAAAATGGAGAATGGAGGAATAAAGGCACCAGGATGGCTCTGCCAGCATGGAGCAAGGTTTAGGTACAAGAGCACTGAGAAGGCTGATTTAAAAAAACCTGAAGTGTGCAGTGTGAGAGCTTCAGCTCACAGTGGGATGCTGGAGCAGCACAAGCAGTTGCTCACCTTAATGTGCAGATAGCCAAGTGTTACACACCACAGCCATAACACTTGGAAGAGAGGTGCAGAGGCCAAGGAATAGGCTGTCCTGGCCAGGACGGTGCCTGCTCACTTTTAATCTGACTTCTGTGCTGCGTAGATACCTCAGCAAGAGATCTCTCTTGTCTGGGATAAAGATGGAGTGGTCCTTAAACAGGTACTATTCATAGTGCACAGCTGGCCAGGAGGTTCCTGGGGTGTTCCTCTAAGGTGGTGGGTGCCTTGTTAGAGGTGAGGCTTGGAGCACTGCAGGCCAGCTGCTCCTGATCTCTTTTTTCCCCTGATTGCTGGTTAGGCAGTGTGTGGGTGGGTTGTTTTTTTCGTAGTACAATGTCACCTGCTGGCTGAGCAATGCTGGGATTTGTGTAAGGGTTATGGGGGGGTGCAAGCAGCTCTGCCCAGGAGGACCAGGCGTGTTCCTGGGGAGCAGGCATGTTCTGCAGGTGCACTCACCTGTTGCAGAAGAGCCTGATCTCTGCACTGCCTTCTTGGGGTGAGCTGTTCAGGACCAACCCCTCACCCGTTGGGCGTATGCTGGTGTTTGTTTAATGGGATTTCTTCCACAAAATCGTAGTGATGAATCACCCAGACTAGACACTGCTGTCTGAGGCCACCAGCTGCTGACCTTCAGGACAGTTGGATTTATACCTCGGAGCAGGTGCTGAATTCCTGATGCACAGCGCACTGCTGAGCTGGGAGCTGCTCGGTCTGGTCTGCAGTCCATCCTACACTAGGCTGATTATCCAGCTGTCCCCACCTCCACTGCTCTTACCAGGGCTGGGATCTCTACAGCAGCACACAGGGTGGGAAGGTGATGGGTGTTGACCAGCCAGGAGAGCCCCAATGTGTTAATGAGCCTCCTTGCATTAACCAGTTTCATCTGGGACCCACACCCAGCTCCTCAGCTTTAGGAGCTTCGTTTAAGCTCAGGTCCCTGTGTCTTTCTGAGTTGTGCCTGCTCCCAGCGTTGTCCCTGCTGCTGGCTCCATGGGTGCACTCCAGACTCATGTTAGTTCCTTGCTGCTGTCCTGTCTCCTGGATGAACCTTGGAGTGACAGTGGAGGTAGCCTGGCCTCTAATTCTGTCTCCTGAACGGACTTTGGAGCTATACTGCAGGTAACCTGTCTCTGACTCTCTCTTGTTCCAGCCTGAGCTCTGTGGGTGGACTTTGGCCCTGACTTGTCACCTCACCTTGCCTGGGGCTGTCTGCTGGGCCTGTCACCACCCAGCCCTGCTCACACTTGGTGGGACTGTGCCCGGTGGGTGGGGGCTGACCTGTGGTCACCCGCGGCTCCTGCCTTGTCCCCTGTGTAGAGCAGCCCCACTGCCACTGATCCCTGGTAGAGTCTTGTGGATATAACAGGCAAATTCAGTGTGGCTCTTGAACCTTGAAGCAATCCTTTGGTCTGATTTGAAAATTCACTTTTCTTGAGCTTCCACCTTCAGAGCTCTCCCTTGTCCCTTCCCAGGGTTTCAGGGCTGATGGCATGGAAAGGCTGTTCTCTTCTGGCTGAGAGGTGTTGCCCAGGCAAAGAAAGGGTCAAAGATGTTATTTATAGGGGTGCCAAAGTTTTAATGTGTGTACTGGGAATAGAGCAGGAATAATTTATTGGAGGCAGTAGGTATGCACAGCACTGCTCTGCACACAGGGGTTGAACGTGGACTGGGGGAGGGATCAACGGGAGCAAGTGATGCCAGCTGGAGACACCAGAAGCCTTTTAAAAAGAGCTTGGAAGCAACACAAAATCCAACACACTTGCATATTCCAAGCAGTGCACGTAAGCAAGACTCACTTTTACATTTTTCAGAGCAGATTAGCGATTTTCTAATTAGGGAAAGAGCCGAATATTGAGCACTGAAATGGATAAGCGACTTAAAAAGAACACAGAAAATCGCAAAGTGAAATCACTTAAATCAGCCTTGTCTCCTCCCCCCCTTCATGCTTGGTATGCTTGTTTATCTTGGCAAAGAGGGGGAAAATAAATTCCCTGGAGGTGGCACATACACAGTGGTACCTGAATGCATCAGATATATCCATGCAGGGGGTAAAAGCCCTAAACTGCAGATTTTCTAATCACTCTTCTGGACCTGCAAAAATATAAGCAAGGCTGCATCCCAGACTGGGGCTTGCTCTGTCTGTTGTACCGAGTAGCAGCTGTTTGCTACATTTTGATCTGGATCTGGTCATGGATTAAGGTGATCCCAGTAGCTGAGGGTTGTTTGGACCTTGGAGCAGCTCAACGCTTGGGTTTGTGGAAGAGCAGGACATTGCCTTGGTTGTGATTCTGAATGAGTTCTGGGGCAGCTTCTTCCTGGATGCTGTCAGACACAGATCTTGAGACCCAAAATGTGGTTGGCTGTGTGCTGCTAGCAGAAGACATACTCTAAAGGCTAAAGACCTGTTTAGGGTCTGTAAGGACCTGTTCACACCTGACTCTTCACCTTTTCATGCTCTATATTCACCATCTACAAAATGGGGAATTGCCAAACTTGGATTGCACCAGCCTGGTTTGGTGCCTGGCCTTTGGAAGGGGCCAGCACAAGGTGCTAAAGGCAGTTTACACCAGGAAGTCTTTTCTTAGGCTCTTGTTGTCCCAAGAAATGAAGGTTTAGGAAGTGTTATGAACTGTAAGGACACGGGGCAGGGAGCGTATCTCACTGTGCACGCAAGCAGTGCTTGCATGCTGCAGCCACTGCTGGACCATAAATAAATGTTAGTGGGCACTCTCTCTCCCAAAGCACCTATCACTGCTGCCATCCATGTGGAAAGAGGAAAGTAAATAGATTCTTGGATTGTCTTAAAGGCAGAGGGAATAGGATAGGATCAGTCTATTGGATTTGTTGAATAAACTACAAAAAATAAGATCTAATTCTCTGCAGGCACAGGGTAATGGGCTGTGTTGTATTTTGCATTTGAAGCACCAGAGCATTCAAACTAAGCTGTCAAACTGGTGGGCTTGGTTGAATTAACCATGGCCTGAACTGGGCACAATATTTTTCGGACTTATTTATGCTCCAGTAGAATTTATGCCTGGTTGCAGCAGACATGGTGTGCTCTCTGCCCCACCGTGCTTACAGCAGGAATTACATACGGGGGAGCCAAAAAGCTGCTTTGACATTGGTCTAAAAAGCTGACCATGCATCTGGGATTGCATCAGTGGTGTCCCAGAGAAAGGAAGGTAGCTTGCTGGCTGGAAGCTTCTGTTGTAAATCCAACCAATATCACTCCTGTGTTTTAATCAAAGCTTCCATCCAAAAGCCATGCATCAGCATGACTCGGTTTGCTGGCTGCTCCACAGAGGCAGAAGACAACCCCTTCACCCTCTGGCTCTTCCCCCTTGTCTGGCCAAGATGTTACAACCCAGAAAAAAACCCAGCATTGTGCTGACACTGATGCTGCTTGTGCCCTTCCCTGCTCTGTGAACACAAAAATGTGGCTCTTGGGTTTTGCTCTAAGAGGGTATGAAGTGTCAGGGAAATATTGTGTGCCCTTTCTTTTTAAATAGGGCCTTTGTACTGGCCTTAAAGATAGGTAAGAGGGATTCATGCACTCCCTGACAGCTGTGGGGAAGTGGAAACTTTTCATTGCATTCTCTAGATGAAGATCAGAGGTTGTGAGATGAGAGGAGAGAGGCTGGCAGTGGAACAACCCACAGGTTAATCATGCAGTTGGCATTTGGGGGATCCAGCTTCAGTTCCTACAGAGTATTTCTAAGTATTTAGCCCAAAGCAAACACATAAAGAAACTGAAGAGCACAAAAACATGAGAAATGATCAGCCCTGCAGCAGGCTCTGTTGTAGCTTTAAGCCATCTAAAGAAGTATCATTATATTCTGTGTGTTGTATTCCAGTTGGAAAACCTTTGCAGTGCCTCAGCAGTTGCCTTGCATGCATACAGAGCACATCGCTCTTATAATATAGATGATATCTTCTGGCCACTTTTAAATTAACAGAGCCTCTGGTGTAAATTCATTGTAGTTTTCATTCTTATTTCCTCTACCCAAAATACCTTAAGAATTGGAGATTTCAGCTGCACGGAGGGACTTTGGGGGAGCAGCTGTGCCTCAGCTGTGCTCTCAGGTGTCCCTTGCTGCCCTTCCCAACATGCTGCAGTCACCCAGTGTGAGCAGGGCTCTGTTGGGCTGGCCTTGACTGACTATTGGCCATGGGGCACAGGAGGATGTGGCTGGGCCAGTAATGCAGCAGGAGTGAACAAAACCCATCTCCCCTGGGTTGCACCCTCTCTCTCTAGCTACAGCAGCCTGCTCTGCCAGCCTGTTTCTCTGCTGCGTCAAACCTAGGGGCTTTCATCAGAATTTTAGCTTTTCTGATAAGTAAAAAAAGCTGGTGCCCATTCTCTGGCTCTGAAGACAAGTGGCATGGCATGGTTCATGTCCTTGTGGCTGACCTCTTCTCCCCAGAAGAAATTAACCTCAGCTGGGCTGTCTCTGCCAAAATGCCCATGGCAGCCTGGGCCGTGACTGTCCACTGTGGTGTGGATGGTGGGGCAGTGCTGTGTTCTCCTTTAGTTACTGGTGTAGAAACAGCCAACAAGTCTCCAGTAGTACAGAGCTGGTGGGGCAGGGTGGGTGTCGCACATCTCTGGGAGAAGATGCCCTCATGTCTGGGGTGCAGGGCTGGTGCTGTCCAAAGCTGTGCCCCCCTGTCTGTGGGGACCTTGAACTGTGAGGATGCCCAATGCAATTTTTCTCCAGTAGCTCAGATGCTGGCTCACAAAAATCAGGAAAAATACAGCACAGAGGAGTTCCAGCAAGGTCTTGCCACCTTTGTCAAGTAGCAGCCAACTTACCTCACTCAGTGCCCAGGCAAGAAATGAACTTGCTAAATGAGTATATTTACTGCAAATGAATTTGTACCAAATCTTGTATGTGCAGCAAAATCCTCTTAGATGAGCATCTGATAAAGGATTAAAACTATTAAATGATTAAAAAATCCCCTCTGCCAAATGGTGAAATATACAGATTATACGGTGCTTTGTTGTTTTGTTTTTCCCCTTGGCTTTGCTATTCCCACCCTCCTTGCCCTGTTTGAGGGGAGGGAAGGGAGGGAGAAAGGTCTCTGTTGCATCCCTCTGAGGCACAAGGGATGTCAGGGAAGCTGGGGGAGCAGTGGTAAACTCCATCAGCCTGCAGGAAGGGGGAAAAGGTCCCTCAAGCCTCTCCCAGCTGCATGCTGTGTCCTGCTTTTCTGGGAAGCAGATGGATTTCTCCTTAGTATGGAGAGCTTTCCTCATAGGAAAGACTGGGCACACTGGGAGGCTCCTGAAAATTTAGAAGCCAAAACTGGTGAAGCCAAGGAGCAAGACTAAACCCTACAGGAGGGCTATTGCAGGCAGGATAATATCCCAGAGGAGTTTCATGGAGGCACTCCTCTCCTTAGGCAGAACAGAGGAAGGATTGTTCTCAGGCAGCACCTGAGCTGCAGTGTCTCTGGGGAGGACCATCGGGGTTCCTTCAGCTCTAGGACGTGTCACCTCGGTGAGCTTGTCTGCAGAAATGTCCTGGGGCTCAGCAGCTCCCTATGATTTGCATCACCTGTGTTGCAGGTGGTGGCACGTGACCTCAGCTATGTTGGGTGTCAGACCATCTCCCCTGTCAGAACTTCGTTTGTCTGTGACACGTGCATGTCTCCTTTGGGTGTGCAGCCAAGCATTCGGGGCTTGCTAGGAGTTTCTTAGCCCACACTTCTAAGGCAGTAATTGGGACACCCCTGATACCAGAGGAAAAGTTCCAAATACTCTGTTGTGGGAGGGATCCAGCTGAAGCTCCTCCTGATGCTCATCATGTTCACAAGGCTCAGATGTGCTTTGTCCTCACCCTGAACTAGAGGGTGTGAGAAGACTTCCTTGTTGTGGTTGTGTGCCTGGGTAACTCCTCATAGCTCTGGGAGAGGAAGGTTGGCTGAGAGAACAGGTAAGGGCAGGACACAGGCCACTGCTACAGCCCTGAAGGTTGAAATGAGAGTGAGACATCAGCATCCCTGCTGTGAAAGGAGCTCTGCTGTGGGCTTGAGCAGAGCCAGCATTTCCCTCAGGCTGCCTAGGGCTTGCTTTTTGCTGCGGAGTGGGACCCCACCAGCCATGGGCTGCTGCTGAAAGTACCTGTTTCCCTGGTGTGCTGGGCACGGGCACTGCTCTGCAGAGGATGTTTTGGGGTCAGGCTGGATGAGATAACCACTTCATTAATGTAACCCTGATTAGGCAGTCAGGGACTGCATCGGAGTCCAAGTTATTAGGAGCTGTCAGCAGCCGAGCATTCAAGTGGAAGGATGGGAGAGGAGGAAGGAAGAGCCAAAGGGGCTATAGCAGTGGTGGTGTCAGCTCAGTATTTATGAGGGGAATAAGCCTCTGGTGTTTTATGGCCGGTAAGATGCTGCTTTCTCTGGCTCTGTTTGATTAGATAGGATTATCTCAAGGGCTCGAATGGCACATCATTGATTTCTGCTCACTTTCATGGGGACATTCAGCAGCCCTGATCTATCCCCCCTGGTTCCAGAGCACTAAGAGGGGACAGCCACTGCTGGGGGCAGCCCATGCCAGGAGGGGCTGTTTGGAAGGGGGCACCCCTTATTTAGCCTGACTCCAGCTCCCCTGCTCGCCTGCACTGTGCTCTCTGTTTTGATTGCTTTGGGGCCATCACTCGCTGTCTCCCAAAATCAAGAGCTGGTATGATGATTCTGTCTCCTTGATGTTTCAGGGAGAGCTGGACAAGGGCAGGAAAGGAAAGAGACGGGAGAGGAATTTACCAGCTCTGAGGGGAACTCAGAAGGCCGCAGTTTCTAACTGGTGTAGCACTGTGGGAATGAGTCATGGTCAGAGGCATGATCAGTTAGGGACCAGATTTAGGATTATTGGGGAGGTGATGGGTTTTCCAGCTTCCTGTGCCCAAGCTCTTATTTAGCGTTCATTACACATCTGGAAACTTTGTAAAAATCATATCCCAGGTACCACACCCTCAGTAACCTGTCCTTGTGGGTATCAGGGAGGTTCAGGTAAGGGCAGTGTGGTGCTGGCAGCAATGTCAGCTGGATAAGCCTGACCACAGTGAGTCAAAGTATTTAAAGGCTGCAACAGAGAGTAGCCTCCCTCATTTCCATGTTGTAGCTGCTGGCAGAATCCTGAAATGAGATGGTAAATTGCTTTTGTAGCTCTTGTCCATATAAATTGGAGGCTGAGGGGTTACAGAGCAGACTTTCCCAACAGGGTTATAGTCTTCTGGCCATGAGCAGAGGGATCTTCGTGCTGCAGTGGCAGAGAGCAGGGCAGGAGAAAAGGGAGTGTAAGGACAGGCTTTGCTTTATCCTAACCCATTAGACATGGGAGAAACCAGTGCATCTTCAGCAGCATTGGAATCGATTGCCGTGAGGAGAATTGCAGAATATTTCGTGTTCTTTGGCACATGAGGTTGAAGGCAAGGACAGCATGGAGATCTGAGGGCGTAAAGGGACTGTTGTGAGTTTGGACAGTGATCTTGCTGGAAGGATACTGACTTGTATTTTGGTTTCTGCTTACCTCAAGCAGTCACTGGTGGGTGGGTTACTTCTGCCTCTTCCCTGTGCATGGGGGACAGTGACTTGTGAGCAGAGGAGCATCCTGAGCTGGTGGTTACCAGCGTGATCAGAGGGGCTGTCTGCAGGAGAGGCTGGCAACACCTCTGGGTGTCTCCAGTAAAGTTCAGTGACTCTGTTCCACTTGGCATCATGGAGCTGAATAACTTAACAAGCTCAGGGGTTCTAAAAGCACTGTTCTTGTAGCTGGTCTCCTCTGAAAGCAGGGCCAAGGGAGAGCTGGGCAAGAGGAGCAAAGCACCACAGCATGAAAGGAGGAGGGATGTGGGTGACAGAGGGCTCCTGGGATGGGGCTGAACTGGGGGCCTGTGGGCAGAGGAGCTGGTGCAGGCAGGTAGCAGGTGCTTCTTATGATGCTGCAGTGCAAGCTGGGACCAGAGTGGAGCACAGAGGAGAGAACGGCAGGAGCACTCAGACCCTGGGGTTTACTTCTTCTCTTGGAAACTGCATTACTGCATTCCCTTTAACCTTCTCCTTTTTTTTTTTTTTTTTTTTTTTTTTTTTTTTTTTTT